>OW388083.2:54381716-54981716 GCA_936449025.2 Sarcophaga subvicina | reverse complement strand
TCTGTAATTATGGTGCCCAATAACAATTACATACTACTGCAACATGTATACAATTTTGAAAACATTGAAACGGATATAGTGCAGTTTGTACATCAAAAATTACAAAATCGTATAATGTTCCTTAATTCTGAAAATGTTACTTTTACGATACCGTATTCCACAAAGGACAAAATGGTTGAAGGCTTGTAATACCACAGTGACACAGAAGAAAATGGAAAAATGCCTACAATAAAAAGAAATGATAATATTGTAATGAGAATAAGGGACGGTGTTGAGTTTATTTCCAAAGAAACAAAGTTGTTTTTTGACATTTTCTCAATAAAACAAAAATTTTTGGAGCAGAAACTTGTAAGTTTTTATAAAATAAACGCTTTGATTAAGCCAAAGGATATTGTTTGCCTATTAAATGTTGGCCATGACGCAGCAAAAGGAATATTGGAAGATTATAATTTATCATAAAATTAGTTCTTGTGAAGTTATGATGCGAGTAAGTTAAATTATATGGTTGCCTCGATATTTCATCGACCTTGAGACACGTTTTAACCTAAACAAACAGATATGAAAATTTTAAAGCATCATTTTTATTTATCAATATTCACCATATTGGAAAAAATCTGACTTTTAATTTTAAAGGTCACCCTACCTACAGTGCATCGCGCAAGATATTTTGCAACCACTTGTTTATCAAGGCCAATACTTCAATTTTATGAACGAAATATCAGTTATTATTGCACTATATCTTAAACCATCAAATATAGATCTTAAAGACATACTATTAAGTGATGTCGTCAGGCTACAAAACTCCTTCTTTCAAATAGCATTGACAGCACTTGTATTGCTTTAACTGAATTTTTGAAGAGATAAGTTTGGTCTCTTGATTCTTTCTTTATTTTCTATTTCATCAAAATTTCTTACAAATTAAGTCATTATTTAGTTTGTTCAGATATAGTTTATTTATGTTCAGATATGCACTTTCATTGAGTCAATATTCGGTTAATTGAGTATAATATTTTAAGTGTTCAGGCACAATTAATATACGCAGTTCAGCTGCATATTCAATATTCATTTGACAGCTGGTAATCAAAACAGCTGGTTGTTTCAACCACAAAATGTGTTCGGTTAATTGTAATATTTCCACTGAACATAGTTATGTCAGTGCTGCATTTTAAGTTTTACTTAATATTATAACAATTTGCGTATTTACTGCACAATTATTAATTGCAAATTTTTATGAAATATTAAATTCAATAAAGGCGTTTACTGCGATTTACGCCATAAAGGTGCATATCTGAACACCGTATTAGCTTTGCTATTTTAATATTGCATTTTTAATATTTGATTTAATTTGCTTTCTGTAAATTTATTTGTAATTATATTTCAAATGATATCAGAAAATGCGTTTTTAAAAATTAATCATAAGGTGTGTGGTTATTCCGAAGAAGAAGGTAATACTGAAAGTTAGAGAAACCGTTTCTTGGGTGCTCTAGAGAAACAATTTCTAATGTAATGAAACATTCTAATACATCTCAAATAATGTACTCAGAATCCAAAATCCCCAGAAAACCACAATCACGGAAGGTGTAATAGGCATAAAAACGTCTATAGTGTCCCCAAAACTCGTCCGTTTATAAGTTCTAAGCAGTTACAAGTTGAATTAGCAGCATCATATTGTATTAACATATCATGTAGAACTATTAAGAGACGACTTAATAAAACTATCTTAAGAGGATGAATTGTACTGGAAGAACCTTTCGTATAAAATGATTCAAACCTGTTTGGTTTTAACCGAACAAAACATGAAGAAACAAATGTGTTTTAAGAAGAACATTTTATCGGGTGACGAATCCAAATTTTTCCGATGGGTATCAGATGGAAGATGGCGTCCAGCCATATATACCATCAAAACAATTAAGTACGATGAAAGAGGCTCCTTCTAGACATAATATGGGAGAAATTTGCGACTTGTGAAAACTTAGTTATAAGAATCAATCAATCAATCCCCTGAGTTTTTGGGGACCGAAATTGAAACGACAAACAAAAACAAAACAAAATAAAACCAATATTGTTGAAACAACCAGCTGTTTTATTTACCAGTTGTCAAATAAATATTGAATAAGCAGCTGAACTGCGTATATTATTATGCCTGAACACTTAAAATAGTGACTCAAAATAGTGCATATCTGAACATAGTATAAGTTTTATATTTAAGAATTGAAAAATAAATTTTATTTTAAATTACTTTTTATTAAAAAGAATAATTTTTTACCATTACGAGTGTTTTATTTATATGGCTACCACTGTATTTACCAGCAGAAAAATTAGTTTCCTCTTTTTAATTTTCCTGCTTAGAATGAAATACTATTTGGGAGATTAAGGTTGTTTTCATTGTAATCTGAAAGCTTCCCAAAATAACCACTAAACGAGCATTTTGAATGAGTTCCAAAACACAATACCAACCATGTCAAACGAAATGATTGATTAAAAGAAAAATCTTTGACAAGCGGTGAGTGTTACAGTCACGCACAGTACAGGACACCATTGTAAGTTGCAACCTATTGTACGGCATCTAATGACGTGATGATATAAATGTGCGATTGACTGTCTGATTAGAAATCACATTTCAAAGGAATTTTTTTTCCCAAAAATACCTTCGCGATACATAACATGCGATATACTTAAGCTTGAAGGGTGAAAGTGTGAGCAATTACAAAGGCATTCACGAGAATTTTACTTTACGAAGAGAAAATCGTTATGGCATTTGTATAAACAAAATACATATCTTTGTAATATGCAACGTCCATTAAAAGTTATGTGAGCTTCTTCTGAAATGTTTTTTAATCTTAAAACGTTTCTCTCACGGCTGGATAGATGATGTGAGACTTCCCGCTTGTACTATGTCTTTGATTCAGTACGTATTTGTTTCGCAGATTCTAGAGCATCATTTACTTCATTAACTTATGCGTATACGTGACTCAGCTTATGTCAAAGTCGGATAAGGTTTTGAAATAATGATGGTCAGGGAAGTCGTCCAACGAGAGGAATAGTGTTGTATTTAGAATAGAGCCGGGTGGGAAATTTAAAAGTTTAAATTTAAAAATGCAATAAAATAAAAACGGTTTGAAATTGTTCCAAATTTATTGTTTTGTTTCGAAGTACAATTGTTCCGGTTAGAGATGGAATATTATTTCATTCATATGGCTGCTACGGCTGGCCTCACTGTATTTCATTCGATCGGACCAATTTTCGTTGTGTTTTTGAGTGTATAGGGTCGTATCTCGGCAATTGATATCACGAATGTTAGCCTTCAAATTGTCTCTGATTTGACGACATAACACGTTTCTTTAACGGTGCCCCACAGAAAATAGTCCAACGGTGTTAAGTAGGTAGCTTCTTGTCGGACAATTGACATCACCATTTCGGCTAATTAAGCGGCCATCAAACGTTTGACGCAATAATGAGATAAGATGTGTGCAAGTGCAAGTTGCACTTTCCTGTTGAAACAAACAGTCACACGAAATGGGTGTATAGATTGCTGTAATACTACATGTGGGGTTTTTTGAGCCTCCAATACAGCAATTTTCTGTATTAATGTACCACCATGATGAAAATGAGCTTCATCCGAAAAGATTTCTTTTAGCAAAATCTACATCATTGTACAGTTTCTCGTTGGCTCAATAAATTTCAACGTCCGTCTGGCGTAAATCGATTCATTACGTTCAGTGAAGATAACATACTCAATTTTGTGACAGAATAGAATGAAATAAGTATTGCCAGATTCGAAATAACCGATGATTCAAGTTTAAACCGATAGATGGCCTATCCGATATAAATAAAATTATTCTATCCACTGTAGGAGGTGGATCTAAAACATTTCCCTTTTCTATCTAACTTCCACCTCAAACTTCGCTGTCTGCAATCGCATGAATATACATAATTGGTCGTTACAACCCGTTGTCAGGGTTACGACAACTTCTGACACCACTTGTGTTGTATGCGTTAATTTTATACATGAGTGACGGGACCTACAGTTTAAAATCGACTGCGAACAACAGATTTTTGGGAAACTATTTCATGTTAATTTTATTTACTCTCAGAGTTCTCGCAAGAAATCTGCTGAGAGGGAGTCACCGATTTTTTTTTCATATTTTCGTTTTAATGTCTGACCCGAGGTTTGAACCGTGGCCCTACGTCTAGCCAACACACTACCTGCTAGACTACGACGACTACAATCACATGAACCAATAATTTTTTTTATGCATAAATTTTATATATAAAAATGAATGTGTGTTTATTTGTATGTGGGTTTGTTTGAAGTAGTTATAGGCTATTTTTTGTGTAGAAATAGGCAAATAAAATAAAATAAATAAAAACAGTATGAGTGTTATTGTCTAACAAAATATTACGTATACGTCACCCGTCAGCTCTATGTAATATTTTATAAACGACAGTAATTGAAATCTTCTTCAATTATATATAAGAATGAATGTGTGTTTATTTGTTTGTGGGTTTGTTTGAAGTCTATAGACGGCTAAACGGCTGGACCGATTTTCTTAAAATTTTAACAGTATCTTCCTGTATGTCTGGAAGGAGTTATAGGCTACTTTTTATTTTAAAATTTCAAGTAGACGAGATGCCACGCCCACGAACCCAATAAGTATTTAATGTCGCATATCTCAGAAACTGCAACAGCTAGAGTCCTCAAATTTTGTATGGACGACTTTGACGTATATATGAACAAAATGGGCGGATTGGCTATAGTGGGCGTGTCACCTCCCATAGTCTATATATAAAAATGAACATTTGTTTGTATGTAACGTATAGAATCGTAAACTATGCATTTGATCATGTTATGATCTTTAGGAAAGTTGTTGCGCATGAGCCGACTAAGGTTTCTAAGTTGGTATAACCAATTTCCGACAGGTAGTACCACTGAAAACTACTCAAAATGAATTAAATCGTAAACTGTGCATTCTTTAACAAAGTTGTTGCGCATGAGTCGACGGAGGTTGGTGCGAATAATTTCCGATGGATGGCGTCACTGAAAATTATTCAAAATGAATGACAAGCAATTGGTCGACCTACACCTCAAGCACGGAAGAAAAGAGCATTACGAGCCTCAGAATCAAACGGGCAACTAGCATTGTGACTGGAAAATCTTCGAGTATATGCTGCTGAGACCCATTGGCATGAATCACTTGAACACCGAGAAGTGAGATTAGAAACTGATCGAAAGCGTACTACTCAGGGCTGTTCGTCTGAATCATCTGGACAACGGGAAGCACAATCAATAAAATGATTCAAAATTAATTGGATATTTGTGTAATATCTTTCCTTCAAATTTATTTTTGTTGGTGGCGCAGCAACCCGCACAGGGTACAGCTAGCTAAATTCATAAAACTATGTGTTGTAAAATGGATCGGGTTTTAATTCTTAAACAGTTATATTACTGGTATATAATCTGCCTGTTCATTTAGTTTTTTATCTTAATTGACCTAAATTATTCGTTAAGAGATCGAAATCGCAACTAAGCTAACTATAGGTACTCCAATTACCTCAGTTATGTAGGATATTATGCACATTTATTACAGGGAAGATACATCTAGTTGGCAGCAGGAGGTTACGTACTATACTCTACTGGATAAGAAGAGGACCATTTCTGTTTTTAAATCGCATGGCTACCCATCGCTCAATAGAGACACTTTTCTTTTGGCATTCCGGCAAATAACTTCCGCTGTGACTCTGACTCTGTCTTTCACCTTATCCGTCAAAGAACTGCTCTTGTCATGAAGAAACGAAAGTTATTGAGGTCACATTTGCTGACATCTCTGAACGAGCTCTGTATATAAGGATTGCTGACTCGGATTGTATTTCTCTGGAGAATATCTGATGCCCGGTTAGGTGTCTGATCGTTTTAAAGCCAATTCAAAATCTCTTGATTGTTATTGCTTTACAGCAATAAATGTTTTAGTTTTACCAGTTTTATTACAAATTTTATTGATTGTATTGCGTTTTTTAAATTTATTTTTTTTATTGTTCAACTTTTCACTTTTGTTTAGTGACTATGAAATGGTTTTTGTGCATTTTTAATAAAAGAATTGATCTGGTAAAATATTCATTGTTCATATTTCTGTTCATTCATATTTAAAACCATGTGAGCACTATTGTTTGTTTATTTGTTTTATAAACTTAATTAAGAAGTTTTAAAATGTTTTTTTTTCCAAATTTTTTCCTATTGTTATTTGAAATAAAATAAATGTAATACAATATTTTAAATTGCATTCAAATTGTAATCAAAATATGTTTATGCTGTCTCAGTTTAAATTTTCATTTAAATTATTTACACATTAAAACTCGTATGTGGTTAGATAATTTGGTTTGAATGGTGATTATAAAATTAAAATAAAGTTAAAAATTTTTTTTTATTATGTTATACGTATGTACATGAGTATAGTATGTTACATAGATATTGTTATGATATCATAATGAATTAACGGACTGTTACAAATGAATTTAATTGAAATCCTAAACAATGAATCGTTAGGTTTGTGTATTAAATGAAGTGTCAAAATGGTGTTCCAATTAAAATAATATGCCTTCCCTTCTGTAGAATTGAAGTATCCAAAAAACCAAGCAACAAAGCAAATATGTATATGCAGATATTGACAATCGTTTAACCGCACTTAATTTATCGTCCTTAATTTTTTTGTTTTAAATTACACTATACGACTAAATAAAAGCAATGAAATACACGCAGCTAATGACATAGTGTAAGTTGTGAGGTTTCTTGAGTAGAACTCAAAAATATTTATTTTTATTTTTCTTGAACCCACCAAACTTGTTTTATTTGACAAAAACTGTTTTCTTGGACTTTACGTACAAATTTATTGATTACACAAACATTTCTGAACCGATGTTCAAAATTTGAACCTTATTAGAAAGCAGATGGATGGGCCTTTAAAACGATATACATATAAATATTATTTGACTTAATATGCTATGAGGTTTGATGAGGTAAACTTGTAAAATGCGAATTAAAAAAAAATAAAATTATGACATATTGAATGTGCATTATCTTGTGAAGAGATTGACAATTTGTTTGATAAAATCGAACTAAAAGTACCGTAATCATTATTTTATAGTGCATAGCAGTCATATTATAATTTTCATATATTCATATATTTCATATTTTTTTTTTTCAAATGATATTGGAAAATGCGCCAATTTCATATTCGTCAACAACAAAGTTGTTACATTCAACCAACAACATCAGTAAGAAAGAAAAGGGGATAAACAAGTAAGCGAGAACGTAACAATAAGCAATGTGAATAAAATACACAAAAAACAATGAATTCGCGATAGAGATCTCGAGAAGGCGAACACACGAACATTCGACTTAAGGAACCTTCATCAGACTGTTTACGTGAGCATATAAAAACGCAAGACAAAGCAGGCAACTAGTAGTAAGAATTCAGTTAGTCTTGTGTGAAGACGCATTGCGTGTGAAGAGAACAGTCGTGGTTTGAAGATCGCCGTTGAAAAGATCTGCGTTGTAAGCAAAGAAAAACAGCGAACAAGCAATTATTGTTGTATTCGTCAAGTTGTAAACGGTGGCACACAAAAGTAGTGCTAACAATAAGGAGTTTAATTGAAACTTGGTTTTTATTTTGTTTGCAATCAATGAACTCATGTTTTAAACGATTTTTTTAAAGGTAAAAACTTAACAATATGTAATGAGAGCGCGCGACACTTAGAGAAAATACGGATTATAGTTTAGCAGGCATATGATTATCATTGTTGTTTGATATTTCTCAAAAACCATCATACTTCATTAGATTAGAAATGCATTTGTTTCACCTTGTTATGGTATTTGACTAATCGTATAAATCTAAGAACATCTGTTGTAAGTTTCTCTCTCGTTCTTAAAATACGCATGGAAATCTGTAATATTTTCTGTGACTTTAGGTCCGTAAACCCTTATGGTGTAAATTCTTATCTGCTGCCAACAAAGTTAAGCTTTTTAACTTATACTCTGTAGGCATGCTCCAGATTTTAAAAACCATACAGTGTCAGACAATGTTCCAATATAAAAGTGATCTTTGAATGAGTCGAAATTTCCCTGATAAATCACTAGCATACATGGACAACGACAGATGTCGAAGAGATATTCAGGGGGGTTTAATTGCAGCCTGTGTGACACAAATACATTTTCAAGGAAAATTCCACTGCCCAATAAGAATTTTAACACTTTAAAAATTCAAATGATCGGCAGGCAGCCTATAACAAAAATATCACAATCCTTAATATATGTATGTATCACAGGCTATACTCCTGTATTTTTAATCTTCGATATACAGTTATGGAACAAAATTTTAAAACCACTAACTTTTTTCTATTTCAAATTCTCATTTTACCTCGGTCGACAAATAAAGAATTAAAATAACAATCGTGCATTCAATGGTAGGTCAGAAGAAGATTGTTGATAGAGACATCAGATTCATTCTTCAGGAGTTACAGAGAAACTCAAGAACGGAGACTTAAAGTTATCTAAAGCTATTGCCGAATGATCAGGAATATCAAATGTCCATGAACAGTACCAAGTCCATTACATAAAAACGTGTTTCGCAGTACAAGACCATGCAAAAAACCGATAGTCTTAATCTGATCACTGAATTTTTTTTTTCCTTTCTTTAAAATTTTTTTTCTCTCTTGTGATATTTTTTAATGTTTTCTGTTGATATAACTGAAGAACATTAGTTTCTTAGTTTTTTATTGACTTCCGAGACATAGGAGAAATGTTGAGAGTATGTAAAGTTTTGTACACGACTGTAAACTCAAATGTCTTACTCAAAAAGTATTAAGGAACCATATAATAGAACAAGATGTGTTTATGTCTTCCAAGAACTTTAGTGTGTTCATAATCAAGGTTGGGTCAGAATTTAACCTTTCTGCTACCAGCTCTTCTTTATCAAATTATAGCAATAATGCTGTAGTTAGGGAAGAGAGTGCACACCATCTAAGAAGCATTGATATAACGTCAAACTAATACACACATAATTGGTCTTTTAACCCTTCATTCAGAATTACGACCCAGCTTCTCACACCACTTATATTGTGTGCGTTAATTTTATACATGAGTGGCGGGACCAACAGTTTAAAGTCGACTCTGAACGACAGATTTTTGAAAACTTTTCATGGCAATTTTATTTGCTCTCAGAGTTTTTGCCGGAAATCTGCTGAGAGGCAGTCACCGAAGAAATATTTTTTTCGTATTTTTGTTTTGATGTCTGATCTGGGATTTGAATCCTGGCCTTACGTCTAATACCCCGACACACTACCTACTAGAGTACGGCGACTACAAACTAATATCTACGCATTATTACAAAACATCATAACACTTTAGAGAAAAACCTTTATATTGTAAATATTAGCCATAATTAGCCACCTTTCCCTTTTCTTACTGTTTAAACTTTTTGTTTTTAGTTTTTAATGTAATGTGTACGTGATTGTCACATTCTTATGGCCTTCTTGCAAGAGCTTTAGTCTCTACAGCCACATTGTCGAGATACCTATTAAACACAAACACAACAGTGCAAAAGATGAAATGTTCAAAACGCGTTTTCAAATCAATCATTTGTGTCACTGTGTGCCCTTAATCATCGCCATCGCAAAGTATGTCTAACATATTTTAAAGGAAGAAATCAGTTCACCAGTCAGTTAAAGATAAAAACATGCGCTATCAAGAAACTCAAGCTTAAGAAATCAATTCAGCCGCTTTTGTAAGTAGTTTGTCGCTAATTTGTAGTGATTTTCTAGATGAGATGGGAGAGAGAGAGATAATAATAAGACAATGCAACTAAAATGACACTCTATTCAATGCAACTATTATGCGGACGATATGAGAAATATTTGAGCAAATGAAATGAGAAAATAGAACTTTAAGAAACAAGGAAATAACAACTTGAGGAAAGGAAATTCATCGGGTCTTGTAAACTTTAACAGTTGATAACGGTCATATTTTTGAAGCTACATCTCTAAAATTAGTTTTAATTTATTCAATCTGTTTTGGCAAAGACCACAATCTGCGGCAATGAGATCCATTTCTATATGAATGGGTACGTGAACAAACAAAATTGAAGAATTTGATAGCATACCAATTTACAAGAGATCCAAGACTTTTCAATGAATCTCGAAAGTCAATCTATGGTGTGGTTTTTGTGTTGATCGATGAAGCCATATTTTTTTGCGAACGACTTTGACCAGGTTATCACTGAGAACGGTGAGCACTAAATTTCGATGATTACCGCCTTCTTTCAGCGTGAATCTTACGTGGACGTGATGTAAACTGGCCACCGAGGTCATGTTTTCCTTAAGTCGCAATATTCATATACACATATGTAAGTCGCAAGACGCAGCGGCAATTCATAGCCATTATTCAAAGGTCTAAGCGGGGGTTTGAACAAAGGGCTCGAGTCTATTAAGCCAACACACTTCCTACTGGACTAAATTAGACTTTAAGCTGTAGGTCGCTCCACACACACACGAGCAGCGAGAGTAGCTAGATTGTAATCCTGACTGAGAGGTAGTAATAAGTAAGTGAATAAGTAAGTATAGAAATATAGTATTTAGGTATAAAAATTGAATCGCAGCCAGTTCTTCTGGATATTGTAACTCTTGTAATATTCACTGTGCCAGATCAATTAACTCTGTTTCTGAGTTTAATGTTTTTGATACATCAATTATACAAAATCGGCATTTATAACAAGCAATTGTGGTGCGGTTTATTCGCATACAACATTATTATTATTATCAGATTGGAAGACATGCTATAATGCTGCAACCATATATTTTCCTTCTAATAATACTTCCATTAAATTTTTTAGGTATGTTTATAATGTCTCCTCCAAGCCTATTACCGTGACAAACTTTAGGATGTTGCTCTGTCCAGCACTTGATATATAACCAGGTGTTTCATTGTGGTATGCATAAATGTTTCACAGTTTCAAAGAAAGTATTCCGATTATATATTCTCATCATCACAGAATCTATATGTTGGGCTCAAGACGATCCCGATTCTGAAAAAGTGAACTTTCAGCAGACAGTGGCCCGTCAAAATACCATTTAGTACCTCATGTTATCTTTAGATGGTTTGCTGCATAGTGCAAGTCTCATACATACATACATACATACATAACTGGTCATTACAACCCTTCAGTCAGGATGACGACCTAGTTTCTCACACCACTTTTGTTGTGCGTGTTAATTTTATACATGAGTGGCAATTTTTATTTACTCTCGGAGTTTTTGCCAGAAATCTGCTGAGAGGAAGTCGCCGAAGAAATACTTTTTGTATTTTTGTTTGATGTCTGGCCTGTGGCTCGAACCCTGGCTTTGGGTCTAATAAGTCAACACACTACCTGCTAGATGACGACGACTTGTCAAGTCTCATACCATTTTAAATACCCAACAAATGTTTTGATTGCCTTAAACCAATTTGTTTTGAGAATAGTATTTGCCTCTCTGTATGTATACTTTCCGTGAGTATATCTTTATCGTACCTCCAGCAGCGTGGACTTGGAATATTTCATTCTCGAATCTTCGCCAGATTGGCTATGTCAAGTGCTTAGCTCTTGCAGAAATCCAGTAAAGAAAACGGCATGAATCAGTCATTATCTCAACGAACAATAGATAGAGTTTACCTAAAGTAGTTATCAAAAATTATCGCCTTTCGTCATTAAATATTACAGGCTCACAACTAAACAGTACTGATCACTTTACTGAAAAGCTTCCACATCATGTACGTTATAAAATCTATTACAACAGAAGCTGTTGAAGTAGTAAAAAATGGATGAAAGAACTAAAAGGTAGCATATACGTGAAATATTTAATTTTTTTTGGTTTTGCTAATTTTTGTATTCCTAATTTTATATAAATAAAGAATTTTTTAAAGTTTGCCGTTTTGCGTTTGACTGTTGTTTCTGTATAAAAGACGTGAATGCATTTATATTTTTCTAACAGGAGACTCCTGCGTGTGAATGTGAAGTGGCAGTGGCATCAAATGAAGCTTTAGAACGAAAAATTAAATATTTTCGTGGAAGTCAAAATTTTTAACAGGCCGACTATGGATGACAAAAGGACTTCAGTTGCACTGCAGATTTTTGAAATAGCCGAAAAAAAATTCCTTTATTTTACTTATGTACCATTTTGGCGACTGTGAAGACAATCAGTGCCACCACCCACGTACGGGTGCGATTACAAAAATTTTATCATGAAAAAACCAGTAGGAAAAAACTTCCGAAATATAATACATGAAAGCATAATTTAAAATTTTAAAATGCAGGTTGCATTAAAATCTGGCATGAGCCGTGCCTGGACATGACACGCAAGATGTAATGGGTGGACCATTTAAAAGTTTCAATTTAAAAATGCAATAAAACGAAAACGATTTGAAATTGTGTCAAATTTATTTTTTTGTTGTAAAGTACAATTGCTCCGATTAGAAATGGAATATTATTTCATTCATACGGCTGCCGCGACTTGCTTCACAATACCTCATTCGATCTGACCAATTTTCGTGCATTTTTTCGTATTTCGGCAATGGCATCCCGAACGTTCGCCTTCAAATGCTCAATTGTCTCTGGTTTGTCGGCATAACACTTTTCTTTAACGGCGCCCCATAGAAAATCTACCAACGGTGTCAAATCGCAGCTTCTTGGCGGTCAATTGACATTACCATTACGGCTAATTAAACGGCCAATAAATCGATTGCAGCATGAAAAGTGTTCATTCACGTCAATACAATGAAGAGCGGTGTTTCCATTGCCCTTAATAGTTGCACCTCAATTTTAGAAAAATATGGGCCAATGATGCCTGCGCTCCACAAGCAGTACTAAACAGTCACTCGCAATGGGTGTATTGCCTTCTGTAAGACCACGTGTGGGTTTGCTTATGAACGTACTCACCAAGGCAGTGTTCGAAAAAATACTCTAAAGTGCGCAACGTTTATATACTGTACTGAATGTCGTGTCATTCAAAAAAAATTAGGTTTTAGTGAAGTTTTTTTGAGTACAATAACATTTTTAGTGTACGCGAGTGTTTATGTTCTCATTCAGTAAGAAAAGTTCTCAAAAAAGTTCACTAAAACCCAATTTTTTTCGATGTGCTCTGACATTTTTAGATTACTTTGTACACAAACAGTAAAAAATAGTGTTTGTGAACTCTGTTCAGTACGTTATGTTAGAGTTTGCGTTGATTTGTTTTGTACATGTTTTGTACGTAATGTGTTTGCATACGAATTCACAAGCACTTAAATGAAATTTTAAAGGATTTTATCAGTTACATTCACGATGGTTAGTGTACAGTATTTTTTCGAACACTGCACCAAGATGAAAATGAGCTTCATCCGAATATACTGTTTCTTATTTGGCAAAATCGACATCATCAGGCAGATTTTGTTGGCCCATCTAGCGAAACGAAAGGGAAGTGAATGGCCATGCGGCTTCAACTCTTGGACCAATTCAACTTTGTAAGGCGACATAGTGAAATCTTTTCGCAAAATTAGACGTGAACTGGTGCGTGGAATGTTCAATTCTTGAGAACGATGACGAGTTGATGGACGCACATTTTCGGGTGCACGCCTGTACGAGCACAATCAGTTCTTAGCGCATCAACAAAGAAACCAGTTTCAGGAACTTTAGCAATAAAGTTGCGTATACCGGGCACTTTTGGTCCTTCTCTGCCACCAAATTTTGTACGACATTTTCGTGCAATTTCTGGTCTATTGTCTTTGTTTTGGAAACAATTTCCAATAAATTCCAATGTTGCTCCAGCGTAAATGGATTCATTACGTTAAATGGAGATAATATACTGAATTAAGTGATAGAATAGTATGACATATCTATTTCCAGATTCGAAATAACCGATGCTATAAATTTAAACCGATAGATGACCTATCCGATATATTCTATAGCTATCTATTAATAGTACGAATGATTTCTTTTTAATCGTAAACATTTGTGCGTCTTTGGATGAGCAATAAAGGAACAAATTTAATGCATATACCATACGTACAATTTCCTTTTGCTTTAAATTTAACTTTATTTTCAGGCATTTACGAAAATTAGGTATTAATTTAAATAATGCGGTCGTAATACAACCTAAATATACTAATTTTAATTAAGTTTTAATTTAATCTCTAAGAAAGATCATCTGTAATTTGTGTACAAAAACTTGTACATGTTTTTTATTTCAATAAAATTTTTTAAAAGTAATTAATTGGTTTCCCCTTTATCTAAGCTTTTTGCGCTTCTCGGCAAGTAAACTTAAAAAAAACAGAATTGAAAAAGAGCCCAAATAACAATAAAATTCTTTAAAAGGCTTAAGTTTTTTAAAAAAAACAGTTTTTCTTGTCTTGTCGAATATTCGCAGGCATAAAAAGGTTCTTGAATTTTTTTTGTTATTTTGCCTGTAAGGATTATTTTGTTAAAGATAAAAAGAAAAATTAATATTCTGAATGAAAACAGTAACCGGGACCATAATACAAAAATTGTAAAACCTAAAAATGAAAAAAGAAATATCTGTAAGATTTTTGAAAAAAAGAAAGAATTCTTTACATATTTTTAATCGCAACTTTCTTTTAAACTCGAATAAGGCAAAAAAAGCAACAAGAAAAAAGAGTCGTTGTCAAAATGCTTATACAATATGAGGAATTTTTAGCAGTTGATAAGAACAATTATAAAATTCAAACCGAAAGATAATAACAATGAATATAAGGAAAACTAAAAGCAGGCTTTTCCGACCTTGTATGGGAATAGTTGAGATACAATTCTAAGGGCCATCATTACAACTTGCCGTTAAATTTGGGTTTAGTTAAAGGTACCTTTAGTTGAAGTGAACTTTAAAGTCATATTTAACTTATTTGCGTTATTACAACTAACAGATAAAATAAACTTAACTTTTTCAAAAATATGGCAGTGGCGGAGCAATGTCGATAACACTGCTCAAATTAAACCAGTTTTATTTAAACGCAGTGGCAATGATGGCGTATTGAAAGTAATATATTTGTATGGCAAGTTCAAACATACACTTAACTTTAAAAGTTACTTGTAGGACGATCCCTCATTAATCTTAACGCTCACTTCTACCATATTGTCCACTTATAATTATGAAAAACAATTTATCTGCCCGTTAAAATCCTCCCATTAGTTAACGGCAAGTTGTAATAATGGCCCCAAAAATTTTACTGTGAGTTAATTCAGAATCAGTCAAGTTATATGTAAGCCGTCTCACCAATATATTGGACAATGTTATGCAGTGGTCTTGTTTCTCGTAGACATAAGTGCAATTCAATAATAATAAGAAATGAAATTAAAAGTGTAATTAACCCACTTGGCGTCGAATTTTTCTTTTTTGAAAAGTGTAATTTTTCTTTTGTTTTATATTGAAAATGCATCGCTGATCAAAGTTTGTTTCTGAATTTTCTTCGAGTTTTTCACCGTTTCACCAGAAAATGCCATTCTTTTAAAAGGACGGTGGCAAAATAAACTGCTATTGGTTATTTTTTATTGATTTTATTAACACAACTCATATTACTTCAAATCATATCAAAAACTTAATGTATGTATTATATATATAACTGTATATTATATATATATATAAACTGTAGGACAACGCTTGCTCCTAAGCCAAGATGCCTGAAACTATCGTGAAGTGGTGTAGATTTTCATTGGTACGGCTCGAACCATTCTATATATCCGAGTCGGTTCGTCGCCATCCATCGGATGAATTGCTTGGTGTCGTGGTTTTCATAATATGGTACCATCGATTCATCCACGCAGTGATGTTCCTCAATTTCCGTAAATTCAAGGCAGTTTCATCCAAGTATGTCGAAAAGTGGACGAAGTTCTGCAAACTTGTTGTTTTGCTGTAAGTTTTGATTGTCACAGCAATGGATGTGTTGCATAATAAAACGGAAACGGCTTCTTGTCATGGCGCTTGAAACGAGTTCATGGTGTACATCTGGTGAACTTTCCCAATACATTTCCCGCAGCGGAACAATAACGTAGCCGCTCAGTAGCAAAATTCCGAAGAAACAACGCATCTCATCACCATGAACATTCCCTTCGTGGTTATGATCTGTATCATATTTATTTGTGTACTTCACGAATAGCTCTATAGTTTCATCGTTAAAGAAGCACGAAAAAACTTCCATTGGAGAGAGCTCAATTTAACAGCCTGAAACTTCCTTCCAAATCGGAAAGACGGTTCTATATCTCCCTTTTCCCAAGTTTACTTCTTTAGTTGTGATGCCTTGACAATACGGCTGGTTGTTTTTATTCGTTTACGAAAGTCCGCTAAGCATATGCCATCGTCGCTATCAAAGTCTTCATAGAATACACTATTCACAGCAGTTTCGGAAAGCAATCGTGAACCTGGTAAGTTGTATAAATCCACCTTATTTTCTTCACCACTGATCTGTGACCGTCGTTATTGCAATTGTCTGGTGGCAAAATATAAATTTCTCCTGGCTGGATCTTCGCTGCTCAAATTTTCAATCTCTTGCAATATTTGGTTCAGAGTTAACGGTTTTCGCATATATCTGTTTAACATAAAAAGCGAATGTTGATGGTAGGGTATTTTGCTACTGTCCTTTGTAAAGAACATTAAATTTTACTCAATAAAAAGCAAACAAAAGCAATGTTTTGATTTTCATTGCACAAAATTTGAAGATTATAAAGCAAAAAACCTAAAAATAAAGTAACAATGTATTTTCTTGTTTGCTTTGTTTTTTTTTTGCCGTGCGTTCTTCATCATTGCCAAAATTGTATTTTTTTTCAAAATTTATGTTTTTCTTATTGCAAATTACAACTGACCTCACTATCGCAACTCTCACACTCAACTGTTACATGTTCTATTTGTATTCTGTAAAAAAGCAGATCAATAGATCAAGTGTTGGTAAAGAAATAGAAGAAAAATAACGGGACCTTTTAAAAGGACGGTGGCGCCAACTGGATTAAGTGAGAGTCGCATCGAAGAATTTCGAGGAACATATATGGTGATCATGCACTACTAGAAGCATCATATAGAAAATGGTTTCGATTGATGTAAGAAATGTGACTACAACTTATCAAATAAAAATAAGAATATTAGAAATTAATCAAATGTGTAGGTTAGGTTAGGTTAGAGTGGTAGTTTTGATACCAAAAGCGCACTTTAGCACGCATAGCGCCACACGTGAACGCAGTTCCTGTACTGCCCAAGGTCCTCCAAGCCAGGGAAGAAGAAGTTGATCATCGAAAGGGCTGCACATTTAAAGCACGATTACGCCACGCTGGATAACCACCCAGAAAGTTTGATAAACGAAGCTATATCCTTGACATCAATGGATGATAGCTTCGTCAAGCTGACAAGGTTTGGAGAGACAATTAACCTATATCTGCACCTCGCGAGTGATGGGCATTGGCAAAGAAAGTGGATAACAGTCACCTCTTCCTCAACTGATCTGCACCCACGGCAGAAGTCGTTGGATGGGAGTTGCATTCTTTCCGCGTGTCTTCCCATTACACAATGACCTGTAAGCATGGCCACTGTGATCGAGACGACGTTACGACCAAGTTCAAGTAACTGGTTGGGCCAAGTGAGTATCGAAAGAATTTCCGTACGATGGCCAGCTTCCGATTCCGGAAGTAGTGCACCACCCCTAGCGAGCTCGTTGCAGTTTCCCGGAATATTACTGTGGCCGGGGACCCAGATAAGTGTGACACTGAAGCGCCCAGAAAGAATTTTGAGACAGCGGCAACATTCTCTGACGATCCTGTGGTTATTCACAACGTTCGACAGAGATCTTTTGGCAGCCTGACTATTAGAAAAGATCGAGATGCTGATGAAAGGAACACCGTAGACGAGGATCTATTGAGTAGCCCGGCAGGATGACCGGCAGCCGAAGTGAAATGTTCAGGTTCAGTTTCCTAGTGTAGACTCCGCTACCCACCCTGCCATAGTTTTTAGCCGCCGGGATACACATCCAGGAATTCCGGGCGGGACGATCTGTCAGGGGTACAGTCGCTCCTGCTCGGAATCAGGAAGTTGAAACACCTGTCAAAACAATATTCAACAGGTGATCGATATCCAGGGGGGCCACAGGATCAATCTCCAAAATAGAGGAGTGACCAGAGGGGACAACGCGCTAGCGAGACAGAGCATTGAGTCTAGTCGCAGTGAACTTAGCCACCTGCTTAGCGAGGAGCTCAGTAGGAAGCCAGTTAAGCATTGCGAATAAGGCCTTTATGGGGGTATCAAATGTGTAGACTAAATTCATTTTTTATTTATTTATCATGCTTGGTCTGCTAAAAGTTTCAAAGCTGAAACGATAGACTCTTTCAATAGGCACTTTCGAACTTTGGCAGTTAAAGCTACATTTGCTAAATTGGTTGTCATTTATTTAATTCGTTTTGCCAAATCGTCATAGACGACCATTGACAACGACTTGTGTTCTTTAAATAGGCTCTGGCCCATTTCTGAATGAATGGATATGTACATAAATAATAATAAAATAATTGGTCATTACAACCCTATAATCAGGATTACGACCTTACTTCTCACACTACTTATGTTGTGTGTGTTAATTGTATACATTAGGGTTAATGCCGACTCCAAACGAGCGATTTTTGAGAAACATTTCATAGCAATTTTATTTACTCACAGAGTTCTTGGCAAAAATCTGCCGAGAGAAAGTCGCCGGAGAAATATTTTTTCATATTTAGTTTTGTTGGAGATGTCTGGCTTGGGGTTTGAACAGTGCCCTTGCGTCTAATAAGCCAACCCACTACCTAAGTGTAAAATTGTTGAATTTGGAACACTACTAATCCACATGAGATCCAAGAGCGTCTGTTTTGGTTTTTGGCTGACGGTATCATCGACCCATATTTCTTTGAGAACAACGTTGGTCAGGTCATCATTTTCAACACCGAGCACTATAGGTCGACGATTAAAAATTTGTTTTGTTACTGAATTGAATCATTTGGATACCAACGACATGTTGTTTCCATACGTCGGCATAATCATGTGACATGAAGGTGAACTGGTCACCGACATCGTTCTATTTGACGCCATTAGACTTTTCTTGTGGGGTTTTTTAAGTTGCAGGTATGTTCGAATACGTCACAAAAAAATTCAACCTCATTTATAGGCCAGAGTCATGACATTTCGGATGAACGAAGTTATATTCCACACATATTGGCACCAATAGATCTTTGTGTTTAGTGCGTTAGGCAAGTCTGAGGGTCGTGCGCTCGGTGCCCACCAGAGACTCTGGTCTGTTTAATTACACCGAGCTGTTACTCACCTCGTAATAATTTTAATTCTACTGTAATTGTAATATATTTATTTTGTTTTCTTCTGCCTTTAATAAAAATTTGCTCAATCAATTTTAAAGTGAACAAAAAATTTTATTCCAAAGAATAATTTTCTTTAAATTATTTGCAATATACACTCTGTAATGTTTGTTTTCCAACTGAAATAAATATTTTTCATATGAAAGATGATTGCACACAATATTCTAGCAATGAAACTTTTTTAATTTTAGTCAGTGCTTTCAAGTATTCTTATGAATTGAAGTGCTTCTCAATGGCTGAAAAATATATTTTTGCAATAAAAGATTGAATTTGAATCCAGATTTGGCCAAATAAATGTAAAATTGCTTCCAACGAATTGAAATTGGTTACCATTAGCGTTTATTTATTCTATTTCATAAGTTGTTTACAAGAATATATTTAAAAAAAAAGAATACTTAAGATCCGAAAGTAGGCAAAAGTTCTACTTATGCTGCTTGTTTTTCTTCTTCAAAAATAAATATAGAGTTGGTTTACAGAAATTTGTAGTAGGCATATTTGAATAAATTATTTATTTTCTTTATCTTTTTTTTATTATTTGATCAGTTACTATAAAAGGAAATGTTTTTTCTTAAATTTTGTGAGGGTAAAGTTCGTTATAGACTCTCTTTTATTTTTTCACAGTGCAGTCAATCAAAAAAAAAAAAATACATAATTTATCACTACAATCCTTTAGTAAGGATTTTTTTCCCTGAGGAAGAGTAAATGTAGCTAACCGCACCATTGGGGAAGTCGTCACTATCCCCCGTGTGTGGGGCCCTCACCCACTTAATCTCCCCCTCATCTTTTGGACTCTTTGTGCCCACTTCGGAACTACTGCAGTATTACTTTGAAGTGACTCCTTCATATCCATATCCGATTGCGCAACAAAATCTGAGCAGATGTTTAAACATCCATTCTAATTCTCTTATCCAAGTCAAGTTTCTTAAATTTTAGCAAGGCTTCGGTATAACTGGCTATGCTATTCCAATTTTCTTCGCTGTTCAGAAGTAAATCGCAGAAGTTTTCGACAGTACGTCGAATATGCCGATTTTGGCCTCAAGATTCTTTTTTTTCTAAACTCCACCTCTCACAATGAAATAAAGTGTGTTCCGCGTCATCAATCGACGCATCATCATAAATGCAATTTGGTCGTGTCATATTCCCCATTTTAAACAGTTATTTACAAAAATAACTGTGTCCGGATAACAGCTGTGTTAGTAATAGTAATTAACCTCACGAAATTTCTTCTCAATCCAGTGGGTAATATCTGGGAGAAGTTTTGCCGTCCATCTACCCCTTGTGTCAGTGTTCCATTTCTCTTGCTTTCGCTTTCTGACATCGTCGACATTTACTGTCTCTCCTCTTCCGGTCGCTTGCCTATGACCTATAGGTATTACACCACTGATTACCAGTACTGCTGAGATAGATACAGTCCTATATGCCGATGCCATAACACACACCGGTATGTTAATTCTATACATGAGTGACTCCGAACGACAGATTTTTTTGAGAAACTTTTCATGGCAATTTTATTTGCTCTCAGAGTTTTTTGCCAGAAATCTGCTGAGAGGAAGTTGCCGAAGAAATATTTTTTTACTAACACACTACTACCAGCTACTAACGGCAAAGCATAAGCAAAATAATTGAAAAATAAACAGTTCATTAAATCTTTTTTCGCGTTATATTTCATACATTGATTTTTAAAACCTCTATTTCATGCATGTTATTGCATTGACGGCATTAATCCTCGCATTGTCAACACAAATTGTCTCACTGTGAGTATTAATTATCTCATTGGGGCGAATGAAAATATAAATTAGCCTAAAAGCAAAGCAGATTGTTGTCCTGCTGCCTTTAAAATAATCACTTCCATATACACCCATGTATTCTATTTTTGGGAAATTGCTGCGTTTTCTTCGCTGCATTTATTGTGTTTATAGAATAACGTTTTAACAATATTTTGTGAACAAAAGGTACTCTTATCGGCATATGATATAATAACTTTAAGACATAGTCGTAATAAACTAGTGTGTGCATTCTAAATTGCTTAACAATCTGAAATCTTAAATGCGCGCAATCTAATCATGGGTTTCCTTATCCCCTTAATTTAATGTATTGCTGAATACACAAGTGTTTCATTTGCACGTAGAAAATTAATACTGTTGCAATCCAAATGTATCGGTAATTAAATATTTAGTTTCGCATTCACACATGAAGGAAAGTACGCTCACAGGAAAATGCGAGTAAGTTGCCTAATGGTGGTTCTTTCGATGGGATTTAATTTTTAAAAGTAAAAACATACTTTGAAGTCCTGTACATGAACAAAGGCTGATTAATTGACACATCTATGTTATACCATTGATAAACGATATACGAATAATTATGTGGTAAGAATGTAATTGATTGTGTTTTGTGATATTAATCTGAATACTTATATATGAATTATTAGCGTGTAAAAGTGTTATAGTAATGCGACCATATGATATATTGTATCCCTGTAATGTCTTGTTACGAAAATGGAAAATCTGTTACATCGTTTAACATTAAAATGACAAAGAAAACTATAAAAGCAACAAAACAATTGTCTTGGTTACATGATCAACAAATAAGCAAAAATATAGCAACAACATCAGTGTAAAAAGGGATAAACAATTAAATAAACAGGCAACAGCAACACTACAAGGACAAAGTTAAACAAAATACACAAACAACAATAACGTCAACAACATGTTTACATTTATAGAGATTTCTCGAAGACGAAGTCATTCTCCTTCAAGAGCTTTCATCGGACTGTTTACCTCGCCATATATAAGGCAAGACAAATCAGGCAACGTAATCAGTAAAATATCAGTCAGCCTTGTGTGCAGACACGTTACGCGTGAAGAGAATAACCGTGGTTTGAAGATCTCCGTCATAAAGACTTGTCGAACAATTGTTAGCGTTACGAACAATAAATAATTTAATTGAAACTTTTTTTTTTTTTTTATTCGTTTTATTTACAATCTATCCAAGGATATTAAGTAAATTTTGTAAAATAAAGAATAACATTCATTGTTGAACTCCAATGAGAACAACAATATACAAAAACAAAAATTGTTAAAATTATTTCAAAAATGTATAATATACATATACTAGAGTTGGGTTCTTTAGCTCTTTTGAGTGTTCGCTCTTTCTAGTTCAGCTCTCTGTAATGAACTAGTTCGTTCTTTTAGTTCAATAGTTCAGTACTTTTAAACAACTCCGCTCTCTTTCTCAATTTTATTTATATTTAAAATGATGTAAACAATACATATATACATTTAAAGGAATTAATGCATTCCGTGTATTTATATCAACTTATTGAATAAAATAAAAACAGTATATAGTATAGTATTTAACACATTTTCATTTTTATTAATTCATTTATGTGCTTGAAGCGCTTTTTAATCAAAATTACTTAACTAACTAATAATAACAACAAAACTTATCTAAATATATACATATATTTAAAAGGAAAAAAATAAATTGAAAAATAAAAAATGCAGCTTTTGAAAATCTTAATTTAATTATAGGGACATAAAAAACAAAAATAAAATAAATACAAAAAAATAGAAACTAATAGTAATTCAGTCTATTGCAATCACATTTATTAATTTAATTTAAAAAAAAAAACATTTATAATATGTTTATATAATAATATAATATACATTGTATTTACATTTTTGATATAAAGTTAATAGTAACTTGGCTCACATGTTATTGTGTAAAAACACAAGAGTGGAAACTTTATTTGGTTTGATGAGGGTCCTTCTTTCGTTTATTATTTGTCCTGTTGCTGAAAAAATACGCTCACATGGTACAGATGTGGCTACTATGCAAAGGCGTTTTAAAGCATACATGTACACCCTTGGATACAAATGCCTGCGTTCATTCCACCACGCAAGAGGGTCTTTCCTTATTATTCCTTTCCTCGTTTAGGTACTTATCGAATTCTCTAATTCTAGCAGCTATGTTATTGTCAGATTTTGTAAGTCGACTGAACTTCATGTCGAATTTTTTCCATGTTTAGCAAGAATTTTGCAAATCCAGATTTTGAAATTGAACCCTTTTCCGATTATTGGCAAGATTTTTTGACCTACCAGTGTCGAAAAATTTGAATTTCTATCAAAAAGTTAAGTCAATGGATTGGCGGAAATTTTGGTAATTGAATTGTTAAAAACAATAATATATACATAAAATATAAATATTAAGAAAAACATAAACATAAAAATATAAATTTAAATTTATTTATATACATATATAAATAAATACATTTACAATCTCTTTTGTCTTATTTAAATTTTTTCAATCTTATAGATTTTTAGTTGACACTATTATTTATAAAAACATACTTTTTAGCGTAACAGACCAGATTATCTTGTGAGAGTCAAACTCACAATCGTTACGCTATGCACTAACTTTCCATGGAACCCACTTAGAAATTTTATTAAAAGAAATATATTATAAAATTTTTTTTAGCTATTATGTGCTATTACTTCTAATGTATAAAATTTGAATTATATTCAAGAAATTCAAAAGCAAAAAATTTTAATTTTAATACATCGTCAAAAATTACATATGTTTTTATAAAAGTATATTTAATAAGAATTTCTGTGGATATTTCTCGCCTAACCCTTCTTTGAGTTAAATTGAAAAAATATATTATTTTAATTTGCTTATTTTTTATTTTTTTGCAATTTTCGCGCTTTTGTAGGAAAAATGTTGCCATAAGTTATTTTATTAGTATGTGGTAACACCGCCAATGATGGCACTACCATTTAACACTACGATAAACAACAGAAAAGAACGAATAAGAACGAAATGAACGAATAAGAAACGAGAACAAGAGCCAACTGAACTACGGAGCTAAAAGAACTCATTAGTTCAGTTGTATGAATAGTTCAATTGAACTAATTCGTTCGTGAACTACACAACTCTCGTTGAATAGTTCAATTGAACTATATAGTTCGTTCGTGAACTACATACATTTACAATCTCTTTTGTCTTATTTAAATTTTTTCAATCTTATAGATTTTTAGTTGACACTATTATTTATAAAAACATACTTATTAGCGTAACAGACCAGATTATCTTGTGAGAGTCAAACTCACAATCGTTACGCTATGCACTAACTTTCCATGGAGCCCACTTAGAAATTTTATTAAAAGAAATATATTATAAAATTTATTTTAGCTATTATGTGCTATTACTTCTAATATATAAAATTTGAATTATATTCAAGAAATTCAAAAGCAAAAAATTTTAATTTTAATACATCGTCAAAAATTACATATGTTTTTATAAAAGTATATTTAATAAGAATTTCTGTAGATATTTCTCGCCTAACCCTTCTTTGAGTTAAATTGAAAAAATATATTATTTTAATTTGCTTATTTTTTATTTTTTTGCAATTTTCGCGCTTTTGTAGGAAAAATGTTGCCATAAGTTATTTTATTAGTATGTGGTAACACCGCCAATGATGGCACTACCATTTAACACTACGATAAACAACAGAAAAGAACGAATAAGAACGAAATGAACGAATAAGAAACGAGAACAAGAGCCAACTGAACTACGGAGCTAAAAGAACTCATTAGTTCAGTTGTATGAATAGTTCAATTGAACTAATTCGTTCGTGAACTACACAACTCTCGTTGAATAGTTCAATTGAACTATATAGTTCGTTCGTGAACTACATACATTTACAATCTCTTTTGTCTTATTTAAATTTTTTCAATCTTATAGATTTTTAGTTGACACTATTATTTATAAAAACATACTTATTAGCGTAACAGACCAGATTATCTTGTGAGAGTCAAACTCACAATCGTTACGCTATGCACTAACTTTCCATGGAGCCCACTTAGAAATTTTATTAAAAGAAATATATTATAAAATTTATTTTAGCTATTATGTGCTATTACTTCTAATATATAAAATTTGAATTATATTCAAGAAATTCAAAAGCAAATAATTTTAATTTTAATACATCGTCAAAAATTACATATGTTTTTATAAAAGTATATTTAATAAGAATTTCTGTAGATATTTCTCGCCTAACCCTTCTTTGAGTTAAATTGAAAAAATATATTATTTTAATTTGCTTATTTTTTTATTTTTTGCAATTTTCGCGCTTTTGTAGGAAAAATGTTGCCATAAGTTATTTTATTAGTATGTGGTAACACCGCCAATGATGGCACTACCATTTAACACTACGATAAACAACAGAAAAGAACGAATAAGAACGAAATGAACGAATAAGAAACGAGAACACGAGCCAACTGAACTACGGAGCTAAAAGAACTCATTAGTTCAGTTGGCTCTTTTAGTTCAGTTGTATGAATAGTTCAATTGAACTAATTCGTTCGTGAACTACACAACTCTCGTTGAATAGTTCAATTGAACTATATAGTTCGTTCGTGAACTAAACACATGAGAACGATAAACAAAATAAAAGAACGAAATGAACGAATAAGAAACGAGAACAAGAGCCAACTGAACTACGGAGCTAAAAGAGCTCATTATTATGAGCGGCTCTTTTAGTTCAGTTGTGTGAATAGTTCAATTGAACTAGTTCGTTCGCGAACTACCCAACTCTAACATATACATTACAAAAATCCTTGTTTTACCTATATTAATATTTGCATATATGTACACAGAATTTAATTCATGTATAATTAATTAGGTACGAAATGGCAAGTCCAATATGTGGTTCCTTTTCAGTCTTCTTACTTAATTTGTGTCATCTAGTAGCATTATTGCCAATGGGTTACAATGATTACTCAGCCTGTCCAAGTAATTTTCGCTATGTTTTCTAGCTTCTTCTTTAACCATCGGAATTGATAAGTCATCATGAATTGTTTTGTTGGATACAAACCATGGAGCATTAACTAAGGACCTCAATGTTTTCGGCTGAAACCTCTGTAGAATTTCAATGTTAGAATCGCTGGCCGTTCCCCACAGCTGTATACCGTAGGTCCACACTGGTTTTAACATTGCTTTGTACAAAATTACCTTATTATCGAGACTTAGTTTGGATTTGAGACCTAGTAACCAAAATAGGCGCTTGAATTTCAAGTTAAGATGCTGCTTCTTAGCTTTAATGTGGTTTTTCCATGTAAGCCTGCGATCGAAGTGTAGGCCTAAATATTTGACTGTGTCAGATTGCGGAATATTATTGTTGTTAATGGATACACGTGAGCAGTTTCCACGACGCAACGTAAACGTTACGTGTAAAGATTTTTCGGTGTGACTTTTATCTTCTATTTATTTAGCCAAATTCCTATTTCATCCAGCTCCCTTTGAAGATATAGTGATGCAACGTCTGAATCTGTGTCAGCAGCTAACACCGCTGTATCATCTGCGTAGGTTGCAACTAGTACGTTATTTATTACGGGCATATCCGATGTAAAAATAGTATATAAAATTGGGCCTAACACACTACCCTGAGGGACACCAGCCTTGACACTTAAATTCCAGAAAAATCTCTGTTGACCTTGACATAGTAATACCTTCCGCTGATATAAGATTTTAGTACTAGGTAAAACTGTGTTGGAAGTAGTTTTTTAAGCTTATATAGTAGTCCTGCGTGCCAGACCCTATCAAATGCTTGTTGTACGTCCAAAAATACACCTGAGCAATATTTTTTGTTTTCCAAGGAATCCCGTATAAAATTTACTATACGATGGCATTGTTCAGGTGTGCCAAGCATATGTCTAAACCCGAATTGGTGCTCTGGTATTATGTTTTCTTTTTCTAGTATAGGCAACATTCTTCTCAGAAATATCCTTTCAAATATTTTGGAGAATGTGACTAGCAAACTTATTGGGCGATATGATGTTACAACATTTTCTGGCTTTCCATGTTTAGGGATCATTACCACTTCCGCACATTTCCACTGCGAAGGAAAATGATTTAACCTCAAAATTGAATTAAATATAAGCGTAAGAAAAATTACAGCTTTCTTAGGTAAGGCTTGGACTACTTTTCCATCAACACAGTCGAATCCTGGTGATTTTTTACAATTAATCTAAGCAATCTCCTCCCGTACTTCATTTGGTGAAATATATTTTATTGGCCAATCTACTGGACATGGACTATCAAGAAATTCATAGATTTCTTTTGTAGAAGTACAATCATTTATTTCATGTGGCCGAAATATTTTTGATAAATGTAATGCATATGCTTCAGCTTTGCTTCGATCTGTTCTGCACCACAAACCGTTTTCGTCTCTTATAGGTGTATTTTTCTTGATTGGACGCTTTAAGTACTTGGTGGCATTCCACAGGTAATGTTCATCATATCTTGTAACGTTGAGATTACTAACAAAATTTTCAATCTGTTTATTTTTTATTTCAGTCAGCCGTAGTTTAAGATCCTTTGTGGCGCTATTAAGGTTTCGCTTGTCATTCGGGTTTCTACTCATTTGCCATATTTTTTCTTTTATTTTGGATCATTGTTCTTATTGCAGTAGTTACGTAAACCTGGTTTGGGTTATTATGTGTCTCAGTTGATGGTGTGGATAGAAATCCAGCTTCATGAATTAAATTGTTAAAAGTTTCAACCGCATCATCTAATTCCGATGCAGATTTTACTGAAATGTTGAGGTTGTCAGATCTTTCTAACCAGGTGCTAAATGATGATAGATCAGTTTTATTATTTAAAATTTGATATCTTTTCAAGTGACAATGTAAAAATGTATTAAAATTAAGGATAAGTGGCGAATGGTCAGAGTTTAGATCGTAGCTATCAGCTATTTGTAATAAATTATTTGGTATGCCGTAATATACAACAAAATCCAATAAATCTGGCGTTTTATTCAAATCTGTAGGCCAATATGTTGGACTGCCCGTAGATAAAACTAAATAGTTGTTATTGCTGATACAATTAAAAAGTTCTCTGCCTTTAGGATTTATTAACCTCGAACCCCACCAATGATGTTTAGCATTGAAATCGCCTCCTACTATAAATCTTGGCCCAAGTTTTCTAAAAAATTCTTGAAATTCCTGACTCTTTACAGAAAATCTTGGAGGAAAGTAGATAGAGCTTATGGTAATGGAAGACGAATCACAAAATATTTTAATACATGCTGCTTGTAGACTTTGCTGTCTTATTTCATCGGTGAATTCGTAATTTATAGATGATTTTACAAGTATTGCTGCTCCACCATGTGCTCTATTGTCTGGGTGGTTAGCTTTTATTATGTCAAAATCTTTTATTTTAAAAAATGATCTGTCTGTGAAGTGTGTCTCCGAGACTAGAAGTATATCAATAAAATTAGTTTTAAGAAATATTGCTACCTCTTGAGTATGATTGGAAAGCCCATATTGCAATTCTCAAATTCAATTGCTTAGTTTTAATATTAAAAGAGACATCATATTTATTAACTTATTGGTCTGTTCTATTTGGTTTGCAATTAATTTTTCGAGTTTGTTAAAAGAATTGTTTAGTTGATTTAGTTGCTCTGGATTCCGTAAAATTTCGGAGTATGAAAATTTATTGTTTTGACTAGTGTTGGTGTTTGCATTTTGTTTAAATTGATTTGGGTAATCTTCACTATTAAATACATATTCGCTGGTTTTATCTCTTCTGTAGAGATTATTATTTTGTAATTTTCTTTTTAATATCTGTCTATACACTATGCAGCCTTTGTAGTTTGCTGGCTGGTTTTGTTGACAGTTTACACAGCATGGAGGAGTTTCAATATTTTTATTGCAGTCTATTGTAAGGTGTCCTAAGCCGCATTTAACACATCTTTCTTCTTTTCGGCAATAAGTTTTAGTATGGCCGAATTCTTGGCATCTATGACATTGCACAAGATCGTTAGTTTTCCTTGGGGGTTCAATGGTGACAATGGCGTTATTTATGTGCCTAATATCGTATACGTTTTTGTTATTTAGGTCAGGTTCTAAATCAACAAAAAACATTGGAAGGGGATTTTTCGTTATTTTACTGCGAACATTGACAATGTTTCGACCATGACCATTTTATGACCATTTTTTCAATGTCGTATTTAATATCACTAGTTGGTGTAGAGTGATGTAAATTTTTTATAACTACTCTATACGATCGGTCTTGCTTCAATTGGTAGGTATGGAATTTAATTTTCTTGTCATTTAAATGAGTAACAATAATTCTGTACGATTTTACATTTTTCATTAGTAATCTTATTTGTCCATCTTTAAGTGACTTGTATTGAAATTTAGAGTAAGGAATAATTTTAGAAAAAGATTTTATCATTGCGCTAATATCAGCAACAAATGGTATGAATATAGGTGGCGGCTTTGGTTCATTGGTATTGCTGTTTTCATTGTATTCTTCATCCTCTGTATCAATGTCTTCATAATCAAGACTAGCAAAACGATTATTATTTTGGGAGTCTGAAATATTTGAACTTTCAGTATTTGTTTTTGTTTGTTTCGATGTACTAGCATCGTTGTTGTTTGGAATGTTGTTTACGTTTAAAAGTGCACGCGCCTTTTTTGATGTACTTGCATTGTTATTGTTAAAATTTTTAATTACAGTTAAGTTATTGTTGTCGAGATTTTGTCTTTTGTTTTCGAATGATTTTGGTGATACACTTTGTCGTCGTTTTTTTGTTATTGGCGAAGTAACTACCTGCCAGCTAATATCATTGTCATCACTTGAATCACTGATTTCATCCATGATGAAAGCAGTGTATTTTGTTAGTGTTCACAAATATTTTAAGTATTGTTCTTTTAGAAGACAATTACTTTAAGTTTTTTGTATTTTTTTACAAATAATAATATTAAAAATTAAAGTTTTTTTTTTTTTAAATTTTTTAAAATTTTTGGAATAATTTTTTTTTTTTATTTTTTCACACAACCTCAATGACACAAAATTCAAAGCGAACTCTGTTGTAGAAATTGTTTAATTGAAACTGAACATAAATTTATTTTTATTTGCAATCTACGAGTTCATATTTTAAGCATTTTTAAAAGGGTAGAAACGTACACACGTCTACAATGGCTTATCAAAAGGTCCATGTTATTCTTGTATATTGACTTTACACATATCTTCTCCTATTGTAATTATACAAGAAAAGTTTCAATTACCTAAAACCTATTTGGAGTCTCTGACCAATCCAAAGAAGTCTTGTGCCCCATCTGAGGCGTGGAAGCTCTCCGACGTATGAGCTTATCTGCTTGCTCACTACTATGAATTACTACATGGCGTAGGAGTAAAAAAGTCGATTCTTTGTTCAGTGTCACTCTATTTTACCCTAATAAGAGCAGAGTGATCAGATTGCGGCCTGACTGTTACATAGCATTGCTATGTCTTGTCGTTTGTATTTTTTGTGCAAGTCGAATTGAATACATCTTTCGATAACTAAACTGCTGCGTGGCAAATACTATATTCAATGTCTGTTCTCGACCCATCCGTATAATACAGAAAAAAAATATTTAGTTTCTATTAAATTTTGCTACTTAGTCTAGTTCCGATGCACTTCGCAAAGTCATATAGTCTTCTGGTTAAATATGAAGTTACCAAGCACTCGATTTATTTGATCACAAAGTCTCCTGATGTATCCTCATGTTGGACTAGTCTTACATTATCCCACACAAAGTCTCCAATGCTTTGGTCTTCTCTACCATGGTTACATGTATACAAATAAAACAGATCTGATCATACCAACGGCATCATCCCTATACGTCACTATTTGTCATCATAATAAACAGCCTGTGCACCAAACTTTGCCTACAACCTGACCTGAGTAACGTCGTTCTCAGAGAAATATTGATCGATGATGCCGATAGCAAAAAATCTACAATCTTAACAATGACATTTTCGGTGTGCATTGGATGCTCTTGGATCTCATGTGGATTGTTATCGTCGTAAATTTGTCAATTTTGTTTATTCATCCAGATATGGGCCCCATCGCTGACGATAACTTTTTGATTGTATATTTTGCACGTAATGTTCATGGTGATTTGAAAGATAGCTTATTTGAAAGATTCAAGCTTCTACAAGATGGCCGTTATCAATCGTCAAAGTTCGGAAGTCTATGTAAAATACGTAACTTATTATGGACAAGATTACATTAGTAGATCTAATATGTCTTTACATTAAACCACTCTAAGCTGTATTTCATCTTTTTCTTTAATTTTATTTCAAAAACTTCGATAGGTTAAACACTACGATTTTGTGTATTCAATACGTGTATGAGGTCCTTACATACTTATAACATGTATGTGTAACATGTGTGATGATTATATATTTAATGAAATATTTCATTAAAAATTTTAATTAAAACTTAATACCCCGAGGAAAAATATTTATTGCAGCCTTTTGACAAGTTCTCGTTGATATAAAAATGAAAACAATAAAACGAATACAGTGGAGCAAAGTAAAATAGCAGTAACTGCTACATTTCCGTTATCGTTATATCTATAAAAACTACACAATCAGGGAGTTTAATTCAGCGTAATGAATAAGTAGATTATATAAAAAAATTGAAGATTTTTTCTTTTAAATCATAATTCTGCTCGCTGGTGTAGTGTAATAGTATGTGAAAGTGTAGTGTTGTATATCTAGAGTAGTGAGAACGTTTAATTTGATGACAAAATATTTTATATTCGAATATATGCTAAAGTTAAGAGAAAATTGATAAAAGACACAGACAATCTTGTGGTTCACAAACCACTTCAACGGTGATTTTGGCTTTATATTGTACATAGGAAGCAGATTTTATAATGGGACCAATACCAATATAAAGGAAGGAAGCAAAGGTTGAATTTCCTTTAGTGGTAGTAAATAATATGCAAACACTTTTAATCTTATATTTTGTATTTAAAATAAATTCAGAAAAATAAAATTGCTAAAAATAATACAAACAGCACTAAAATTTGTTCACGAAATTTTTTTGACGTGTAACACAAGTAACACAAAAAAGTTTTAGTGGCCTTTGTATTGTTTTTGATAATGTATTGTCCACACAGTAGTAGCCATAGCCTAGTAGGTAGTGTGTCGGTGTATCAGACGTGAGACCACAGTTCAAACCCCAGGTCAGATATCTCCTGCAAAACGAAATATGAAAAGCGCCGGCAATTATTTCAAATTATAATAATACAGCAAAGTGAAGTCAGTGGCAATTTTTCTCAAAAAATCATCTCCGATAAAATGCATTTCCATCTGAATGGCTTAGTGAATAAACAAAATTGTTGAATTTTACTGTAGAAGATTATTTCAAGAAATTTAAATATCTGCAGGCCACCAAGGTCATGCAACACTTGGTGAATATTTTTTCTGGGGTTTAGTAATATCTCAGGCTTATGCGAATAATTGAGAAACAATTACTTATTTCAAATTGGAGATCCAATGCGTCATCGAAGAAATACAGTTATATCACTGTGAAAAGTATAATGGCCTGGACAAAAAAAAGATAGTACACTCCTCTCCTTTTTAACAACAACAATGCCAAATTGCCAAAGTAAAAGAAGAATTGCAGATTTGAAAGTAAAACAAAATGAAAACTTTTTTACTTTTTAATATTTCTATTTATTTTTGTTTATTTCAGGTTTTCTTCAATTCTTACCCACTTAACTGTAATGAAACCCTTATTTCATTTTTCCCTTTATTTCAGATTTAAGATTTTTGCAGCTTCTGTTGTTTTATTTTATAAGAGTTTGCCTCTGTTGAGTAGCAGTCGCATGAAAAATGAAGGGAATGAAGTCGTTTTGTGTATCATTTCGATGTTTTTATGTAAAGTTCACAGACGAATATAAGTTCATAATAAAGTTTGTTTTTAATATTCACACAACTAAGAAATTGTCACTTGACCATGTTTTATTCGCTCGGTCAGAGCGATGGTCCCGATGGTCTGGTTGGTAGTTTATTAAACTTTCGATTCCCACCACACTTGTGATTGTCTGATTGTTTACATTATATGTATGTATATGATTAACTGCAATAGAAAAAGAAAGTGAAAATAAGTAATGCAATTTTCGAATAAAAAAGTGACGATGGTTTTAAACTGGTTTCAAAAATAAGAGTAAAAAATTCGTACAAAACTACACCTCTTTTCTTTCTCATATATCTATCTTTCAGTTATTCCATACTATGAACTAAATTTTTAGTGTATTTTGAAATATATTCACATCAAATCAGTAAAAGAACAACATCATAATGTTTTCATCGTGTTAAAGATGGTGAATTTTGTGACAGAAAATAATGATTTACGCAAAGTATTAAATTTTTGTTTTCATTTGAAGAAAAGTGCTAGAGAGTCTCAACGAATGCTTATCGAATGGTATTCATGCTCTTTATCAGAAGAAACATGGAGAAGATGGTTTCGCCGGTTCAGAGATAATGATTTAGGTATGAGAAATGAAGAACGCGGAACACCACCAAAAGAGTTTGAAGACGCTGTATAGCAAACAAAGATCGCACTTTTAAAGTCGCCGTAGTCTAGTAGGTAGTGTGTTGGCTTATTAGGCGAAAGGCCTCGGTTCAAACTCCAGGTTAGACATCAAAATGAAAAATATGAAAAAAATATTTCTTTGGCGACTTCCTCTCAGCAGATTTCTGGCAAAAACTCTGAGGGTAAATAAAAATGTCATGCACAGTTTTTCAAACATCTGTCGTTCGGAGTCGACGTCACTCATCGTCGAGGTTCCGTCACTCATGTATAAAATTAATACACACAACATAAGTGGTGTCAGCAGCTAGGTTGTAATCCTGACTAAAGAGTTGTGATGACCAGTTATTTATGTATGTATGATCACACTTTGAACACTTATTAAAAATAATTTTTAACCGTTTGAAAGGTACGGAAAAGATCCAAAAGTCTGGCAAATGGAATTGCACACAGATGTAAAACTGAAAAATCACTTGTGAAATTTTGCTTTAAAGTCACGATATAAAAATTAGTGCAGCATCGAATTGTTACTGGCGATTAGGAATGGATTTATCTTCAGAATCGTAAACGGAATATATCATGGGTTAATCCGGGACAACCATCAATTTCGACTGCAAAACCAGCGGAAAGACTTTGCTTTGTTTCTGGTGGAACGAGAAAGGTATGGAGCACCACGAGCTGCTAAAATCTGGCAAACCGTTAATACAGATCGCTATCGATAAAAAGTTATCTATTTGAAACATGCGTTAATTGCAAAATTACCGCAAAGTGCCACAAGACGCCGCAAGATAATTTGCACCATTGTACATGGGCATGGTACATTGCCGTACCTGCCCGGTTCATGTTCCAATAAAGAATTAGGCTGTGAGACGCTACCTCTCTCACCATTTCCATCAGACTTGATTCCTTCCGACTACTATTAAGTTGCATCGAAGATTGCATTAGCTGAAAAGCACTTCGATTTCTACGAAGAAGTCGAAAATTGGATGATTTATTGGTTTGCTTCTAAAGACGAATAATTTTTCAGCGTGGAATCCACCTACATGAAATATGGAAAAAATGTGTGATCAGCAATGGCCAATATTTTGAATGAAATCTGTTTTTACCTTTCCATTAAATTAGGGCTTTCTTTTCACAACTAAAAAACGCTCACTTCATACCGACGCCTGGTATAAGCTAGAAATGTTAGATAAAGTACAGTCACCCAAGTCCAAAAATATAGTAGACAGCATACATAATTAGTCATTACAACCCTTCAGTCAGAATTACAACGTAGTTTCCCACAACACCCATGTCGTGTGTGTTAATTGTATATATGAGTGGCGAGACTAAATTTAATTTAATTTAAAAATTTAAAGTCAACCCCGAACTACAAATTTTTCGAAAAACTTTTCATTTCAATTTTATTTTATTCTCAGAGTTTTTGGCAGAAATCTGCTGAGACAACGTCGCCGAAGAAATATTTTTTCATATTTCGATTTGTTGGAGATATCTGACCTGCGATTTGAACTATGGCCTTACGTCTAATATAATAATAACAAACTAACTATCTACTAGACTACGGCGACTCTGAAAATTTGCAGCTGTCTCTTAAGTGTATCTATTCCGATTATTAAAAATGGATCGTTTGTGTCAGTTTTAGACATGAGTGACGGTACCTACAGTTTAAAATCGACTCCGAACGGCAGATTCTTTGAGAAATTTCTCCTGGTAATTTTATTTTCTGTCAGAGTTTTAGCCAGACATCTGCTGAGATGAAGTCACCGGAGAAATATTTTGTGGCCTCACGTCTAATAAGCCAACACACTACATACTGGACTACGATGACTTTAAAAATATTACATCAAGATTTATTTTTTTTTATTTATTTATTTATTTTATTTGCCTATGGAAATATTCCTTACAGGCAATTTAGTAAAGTTACAATTGTAAATTTAAATTTATATCAATTTTAAAAACTATGAATTTAAATATATAATTACATTATTTTTTATAACATTATTTGATGACGAAAAATCTATTAGCATATACAATTTATTAAATTCTTTACACATTCTCCTTATTGGATCAGCACCAGCGTAGTTGGATCTAAAAAATTGTATTGATAATGGGGAAAAATGACGTGACGGACGTTGAGGAACATTAAACGTGATATTATGGATTAAAAACTGGAGCCTATATCACCAGTAATTACATTGAATATGAATGAGATATTTAACATAGTTCTGCGGCTTTTAAGTGTCGGAAGTTTAATTAAAGCTAGTCTGGCAGAATAAGAAGGTAAACTTGTAGGATTAAAATTCAGTCCTCGGAGACAAAACATCAGAAATTGCTTTTGTACAGATTCGATGACGTCGGAATATTTTTTATATAGAGGATCCCATATTATGGAACCATACTCGAGTATAGGCCTTACAAGAGATGTGTAGAGCGATTTAGTAACATAAGGATCGTTAAATTCTTTTGCCCACCGTTTTATAAAACCAAGAACGCTTCTAGCTTTATTTACTGTCATAGTTATGTGCGGGATAAAATTTAGTTTGGGATCAAGTAGAACTCCTAGATCCAGGAAGTTATCTACAAGCTTAAGCTCGTATCCATCAAAAGCATAGTTTGCAGGAATCGGATTCTTTCTTACAAATCTCATGTATTTACATTTTTTTAGATTAAGCTGCATTAGATTTAAATTACACCATAAATGAAACGAATTTAGGTCATTTTGAAGAAGTTTCTGATCGGAACTTTGGCGATAACTTAAGAAAATTTTTACGTCATCAGCGTACATTAGGATATTGGAATAGTGAATCGTTTCAGGTAAGTCGTTAATAAACAATGAAAACAGAAGCGGTCCAAGATGGCTACCCTGAGGTACCCCAGAAAGGACATCAATACTTCTGGAGCAGCAGTTTTTAAAAAGTACAGTTTGTTTTCTGTTAGTTAAATACGAGTAAATCCATTTTAGACTAAGATCGGAAAATCCCAATAAATAAAGTTTCTTCCTCAAAAGTACATGATTGACTTTATCGAAGGCCTTGCTGAAATCCGTATAGATAACGTCTGTTTGTTGCTGATGAAAAAATCCTTGATACACAACTGTTGAGAGATGAAGCAGGTTTGTTGTAGTAGAACACTTTTTCCTAAAACCGTGCTGATAAGGAGATATCAAGTTAGAAACTTGATAACATAAATCATCTGTAACCATTTTTTCAAACAGTTTTGGAATTATGCTCTGTTTTGCAATACCACGATAATTTGTAACATCGGATCTATTTCCTGATTTGAACAAAGGAATAATGAATGAATCCTTCCAAACATTAGGAAAATAACCACATATAATCGATTTATTAAATAAGTATGATAGTGGAACAGCTATAGAGTCGGCACAATTAATTAAGATGCTACTAGGAATGTTATCAGGTCCAAAGTTATAGGAGAATTTTAGTTTTCTCAATTCCGTAGAAATAGTAGGAACGTTGATTAAATTTATTGATACTGTGGAATTTGTATTTATTTTAATCTGATAATCAGTGGAATCATTATAAGTTGCATCCGAATAAGTTGTGGAAAAGAAGCTGGCAAATAAATTGCTTATAATGCTGTCATCACTAGATTCAATCTGCTGAAATCTCATAGAAGATGGAAAACCAGTTACTTTTTTCTTTGAGTTCACAAATTTAAAAAACGATTTTGGATTACGCTTAAAGTTGTATTTCATTGTATTTACATATTTATCGTAACATGATTTATTAAGTATTGTGTATTCCGCCCAAATAAATGTAAATGTTAAATGTACAAGAAGTTTTTTTTGTTCAATTTTAATACCAATGGGGTTCTGGAATTTGACTTAGAAAATCTACGGGTAAACATTCCTCATATTTTTACTACATATTATGAATATGTTGTTAATTTAACAAAATTTGTTTTATTGTGATATCAAATACCACAGAATATGGTCGGAAACTAAAAGATGTCAGTTCCTAGTTCGTTAAATTCCCTCTACCCTCTTTATTGGATACAACTTAAATTGTCAGAATTTTACTTTTACGCACTAAAATAAGTGTATTTGTTTTACCAGAGGTGTTTAGACGTAATGTCAGTTCGTTCAGTTGGAGCACCAACATTTGATTTTTTGTCTCAATGTATAGCATTTTGTGGTTTTGTTTTGTAAACATCAAAACTAATGTTGCAAAAAAAGCTTTACAAAATTAAAAAACAGGAAAAACGATTGTATCTCTGGTTGTGCGCCAAGACCACAACTACTTCTGTTGCTATAGTTGACGGAAAATAATGTTTTGACTAAAGGAACAATAACAAAAATTAAAAAAAAAACAAATCATAGAAAAATATAAAATATTTTATTATCAAAAAGGCAGACATTCATTCACTGAGACTCATGGTAGTGTAGTCACAATTTACTTAAAAAGTCTTTGTATTCTCGAAGACAATATGTATGGAACAATGACACAGAGATGATGCTTAGATAAGTATAGTTTCACAATGTATATATATATGTGATATGAATGTGTGTGAACAACTGAAAAAGAATTTTGTTTTGAAACTTAGAGCAGCTGTTTTTCGTAAAAATAACTTTTAGAGAGCAGAAGCGAGGAAAAACTTGAGAGTTTTTTCTTAAAACAGTTTTAACAAAATAATTATTCTATCACATCATTAAGAGCCATCAGCGTTTAAATATAAAACATTAAAACCAGAAATAAAAAATTTTAAGTAAGAGTCTATTAAGGTCCAGATTGTAAAAGTTACAGACGAGAACTTGGTAGAGCTGCAGTACTTATAATTTATATTCATTAATTACATTCCATTGGAATTTCTCAATTAGGGCACTAACATCCAGGAATATGGAGTCAAGAATTGCCGTGGAATGCGATAAGTTGATTAAAAATTACTCAGGTACCGTGTTTTCGTAAGGGAAATAGGACCAGTGCGCTACAGGTAATTTTACTTGTGGCAAAAAAATCACTTTTCTCACTTTTAATAACGCTTTTTTGTTTTGGTATTTGTAAAGAACATATCAAAGCTAATAATGTCATATTTTGTTTTTCTAAAAATTTAACGACGCCTGTTTAGCGGGTGTTCCAAATAATTCCTTGTGAGCAAAGGCAATATATATGTATATACGAGGTGTGATCAAAAATAACCGTTACTTTCAAATTTCGTGAGTTACGTATCTCGGATTTTCGCATTTTTTTTCTGTTATGTTATATATGTTGACAATATTAGCCATTTTGGATTGTCAGTTTGTTTTTGACAGATAAAAAGGTTAGTCGTGTTTTGGTGTGCTCTTCGATTTTTTACTATTCGACAAAATAGATTAAAGAAACTGTATTAAGTTTTGTGTAAAAAATGAAATTAAATGTGTAAGGATATTTGAAATGTTGACTGTGGCACAATTTCAATTGTGGTATAACCAGTTAAAAGAAGGCCGATAAGATGTTAATGACAATGCTCGTCCTGGTCGTACATTGTGATTTGATGATATTTTGAAGTTCTCCGAATAGATTAAAAACAGACATAAATTTAAATTAAATATGGAAAACAAAAGTGGCAGGGAGTGCTTTATAGTTTAAAAAACGATTTTTTTAAAATAATTTTTTTTTGCGGTAAAACTCATAAATCTGGCATAACCTTATATTAAATTTTTTCTGAAAATTGATTTTAGATAAACTTTTCGATTTTTTACATTTTCTTTGAAATATCTATTTTTGTAGACAGCCAAAAAATGTTTTTAAATAGTTTCCACTTAATTTTTTTTTTAAGTTTTTAACAAAAAAAACTTGGTACAGTTAACAGTGAACAGTTTTACCCCCTGAAATCAGAAGAAATTTTATAATTGAATATTGCATCCCCCATTACGTATTTGAAAAATTTACCACAAATTTGAAATCAGCAACCTCAAAAACCCCCGTACATTGATTTCCGTGTAAATCTGCAGAAATTTTAAAAATTCGGTCCGCCATATTAGATCCGCCATTTTGAATATGAAAATTTTTACCTAAGACTTGAAATTAGCAGCCCCAAAAAGGCCTGTACATTGTTTTTTATATACATAAATATGTAGAAATTTTAAAATTTAGGATGCCATATTGGATTCGCCATTTTGATTTTTGAAAAATTTTACTTCAGATTCGAAATCAGCATCTTGAAAAACTCGCGTACACTGATTTTCATGTAAATCTGTAGAAATTTTAAAATTTAGGCTGCCATATTGGATTCGCCATTGTAAATTTAAAAAATTTTACCTCAGATTTGAAATCAGCAACCACAAAAGCCCCTGTGTACCGATTTTCATCCTAATTCAGGGATTCCTTATAATTTCGGCCACAAAATTTAATAATTTTACATATAGTGCAATGTATTACCTGTCAATAACTTGGATAACCAAACGCCTCTTAATGCATTAAATTGCCTCAGCTGTGGGCGAAAGCGTCACATAGACTAATGTGGAAAAATGTCAGTAATAACTGCGTTGATACATAGTCTGGACCGAGCCAAATTGGCGAAAAGGCCCAGTGGTGAACTTTTCCCAGCTTTCGTAAGCTCGAGAGCCCAACTTTTTGGGAAAGACTCTGTATCCGACATAATTCATCTCAAAAAACTTAACTGGAAGAAAATAAGGGTGGTGGTATGAAATACAGACTTCTATAGAAAGTATGGCTGATATCTCTAATAGTACGCGCACAACAAGCTTACTGAGGTGTATGCCGATAGGCATTAGACCTATTAGAATGGGGAAATAACCATAGACAAGTGATTAAATCTCTAAAAAGGAACAAAAAGAGTTCAAACAGTATACGATATGAAGCAAAACATGCCATTTTGTTTGAATATGCAACCAAGTAAAGTAAAGTATTTACCTACAACGATATATATAACATCTAAGCAAAATTAATACAAATTAAAGTGAAATTTATTGCACTGCTCTTAACCTATATAGGTTATATTTTATTACCTCCTATATTTCGGTAATGTCAATAGTCTGATGCATTACTCAAATCGCTTGTCTTTGTAAATCCTTTCAGTGAAGACTCTGCCACTTCTATTCATTTTTCTTTTCACTGGATATACTCATCCCCTCCACTGAAAGTCTCCGGTTTCGTATTAGCAATTTCATCACAAGTTGTTTTGCCTGCTATAGCAGTGACTTCTATTCTAATCTTGTGTTGACCTTTTAGGAATATTCTTCCTGTTCAAGTTGAATTGAACACATTTTTCGATGGCGTAAGCTTACGCTTGGAAACAAAAAAACCCCGAAAACCCCGCTATATGTTATTGACCCATAGGTATATCACAGAAGTATCTAGGAACCAAAACATTATTTTTATTCTTATTACTCATTCTCATTGTGAAGCATTTCCAAAAATCATCGGGTTTACTGTCACTGTCCAGCAGACAATTAATGAGGGAACTGTCAACCAATTGATATGTGATGTACCTGAAATTGGACTAATCTCCCATGAACCTAATCACAGTTTCAATGATTGTTTTAATCTCTACCGCATGCAATCTAACGAAGCCTTTATAGAATTGGTTCTCATTGACACGGTTATGCCATGCAACTTCATATGGGTTGATTATATATGGAGTGTTGTGTTTGCGTAAGCATTTGTATTAAGTTTTTAATTTCGATGTATAGAATAATAAATATCGATGCTGACCAATAAAAAAACATTGAAGTGTTATACTTTGTTCAGATATGCACTTTTATTGAATCAATATTCGGTTAATTGAGTACAATATTTTAAGTGTTCAGACATCATAATATACGCAGTTCAGCTACTTATTCAATATTCATTTGACAGCGGGTAGACATAACAGCTGGTTGTTACAATTGTTTTTATTTTGGTCGCGAGTTGTCAAATATCAACAAAAATTGTTCGGTTAATTGTAATATGCTCACTAAACAAACTTATGACAGTGCCGCATTTTAATTCAATATTATAACAATTTGCGTGTTCATTGGACAATTATTAATTGAAACTTTATATGAAATATTGAGCTCAATAATGGCGTTTATTGCGATTTACGCAATAACTGTGCATATCTGAACACCGTATTACAATGTATCGATAAGTTACATAGAGTGCCTTTAAAATATCGATTTATATGATCCACCAGTAGACCGTACTCAATTACGGGCCTAGTAGTGGTACCTTGACTTTAAACAGTCCCGGGTTGTTGTCTACATCTGTTTTTTCGGTGTTATATCGTATATAGACGCATGGCAGGGATAATCTCGATTTTTTGGACTACACTAACGTCTATTATGATGTGTTCAATACCGTTGTGTTATAAGCTAAGGAGCTCACAGTATTGTGATATATTGGTTGGGCCGTATTGTGTCTCCATAGCAGAGGGCCTTTCTCATTCACGTTCTTTTAGTGGATGTGCAATTATAAAGGGTTTATTTTATCCTTTTTCATTTCCGGCTTAAAGTCTGCTTTGTTAAGAGACAACCATCAAATTTTTGTGCGTAAATTATTAATAATTTTATTAAATATTTGAGCAAAATTGCTTATTGCTTTCTTTCTTTTTTACATTTTGTCATGAGTATGATAACATTAATCGTTTTTTCTTTTTGTAGTTTATGGCTTTACTTTTTTGTGAAAAAAATTTGAAAAAAAATTTTTATGAATTAATTTAATTCGTTGAAAAAAGAAGAATAAATGTTATTACATATATAACGGAAGAATTTAATTCTCTTTTTTTGTTTCATGTTGTTCAACGGAAGGAACGGAATAAAACCCATAATTTTTATTTCGTCACGAATGAAAAAAAATTTAATTTTCAACTGCAGCAGGAAAAATGTGAAAAGAAAGCTTTAAATCATTTTGATTTTAAACATGATAAGCTTTATAAAAATTTAATAAACAAACTTTCGTTCAATTTGTGTATCATTCGTTTTTAAGTGGTAACTTCGAGAAGTCAATGTTGATTTATTGTTGTTTCTTCTCAATTTTATCATTCCTGTTATGTTCCTTTTATAATTTTTTTTCTTTTAATATAACCCTTGCTGTCCCTGTTCCCGTCAGTTTTTTGATACTTTGTTATTGTTTGTTCTTCTTTTTCAGATTATTTGTTTATAGCTATGTTTTTTCAAAGTATTTTATTAACATTCTGAAAGCAGTTATAATATAAAGCTATGATCTATAATTTTTTGGCACCATTTGTTAAAAAAATAGGGTTATTACAGCTATAATATTATAAGCACAGTAATCTCAACGCAGCAAACACAACAACAATTCAAAAATAGAATACATGGGTGTATATCTATTGGGCAATTCACACAAGCCCATGTATGGCGTGTATTGTTGGACAAAAATACAACAGTGTTGTTGATAATTTTCATATAAAAATCCGATACACTTATATACATTTCCTTCATACGCTTTTAAAAGTTGTATTGGTTTCGTGCTATCAGTTTATTTAAATGACAGTAATCAATAAGATGAATAAAAATACAAAATATTTTCTATGCAACTTGAGTCAACAATAACATACATACATACATAATTGGTCATTACAACCCTTCAGTCAGGATTACGACCTAGTTTCTCACACCACTTATGTTGTGTGTGTTAATTTTATGCATGAGTGATGGGACCTACAGCTTAAAGTAGACTCCGAACGACATATTTTTAAGCTATGATGCCTGGCCTGGGGTACGAACCCTGGCTTTACGTCTAATAACCCAACGCACTACCTACTGGACTACGGCGACTTCGTCTTGTTTCAATTAAACTCTTTATTTTTCGCACTACTTTTATGTGCTACTGTTACAACTTGACGTTACAACGACAATAATTGTTCACTATTCTAATTGATACTTCTGTCCGCGTAAACACTAGCAACGCTTCGATAGATCTTCACAATACCGATCTTCAAGCCACGACTTGTTGCTTTGTTACTTCACACGCGTTGTCTTTACACAAGACTGACTGAACTTTTACTGACTCGTTGGCCGCTTTGTCTGGCGCACACAATCAGTCTGATGAAAGTGTTGGAAGTAGAATGTTCTTGTCTTCGTCTTCTTGAGAGTTCTATTGTGACTACATTGTTGCTTGTGTATGTTGTTCACGTTGTTTGTTGTTGCGTTCTTATTTACTTGTCTATCTCCTTTTCTTTCACTTTTGTTGTTGCTGCTTTACTTGTAACATATTCGTTGCATTTGTGTGTGTGTAGCTTTTGCTTATGTTAATGTCAAACGATGTTTTAATGTAAAATGTTTCCATTTGCGTAACAATATGTACATACATAATTGGTCATTATAACATTTTTGTCAGAATTACGACCTATCTTCTCACACCACTTATGTTGTATGTAGTGGGACCTACAGTTTAAAGTCGATTCCAAACGACAGATTTTTGAGAAACTTTTCATGGCAATTTTATTTACTTTCAGAGTTTTTGCCAGAAATCTGCTGAGAGGAAGTCGCCGAAGAAATACTTTTTGTATTTTGTCCTGATGTCTGGCCTGGTGCTCGAAGCCTGGCTTTACATCTAATAAGCCAACACACTACCTACTAGACTACTGCGACTTCATCAACCTATCTAACTTGTTCCGACCATACATAAGGTTTTAGCTCAAGGGAAATATATAATTTAATATTAAGTTTTACCAAAGGAATCACAAAAAACCCAGGAAAAGGACTGCAAAAAATGTAGCAAATTTTCAATTATGTAACTGCGAAAGACCAAGTTTTGCGCAACTTACAGTGGCCACTTTCGAACGACAGTATTTTTTGCGGAATCAAATTTTTCTATAATCTGGAAAATGTTTGGAACCGTTAAACATTGAAAGGTAATAGTTTTTTAGGAAATCCATCCAAAGCTATGCCACTCCTAAGCAAGTCAATACTAATTTTAAAAAAAGAGTTTCGAAAAAAGGGCAATATTTTCGATGCTGCCTCTGGCACATGTAACCAAAACACGTAAAATTAAATCATCTGTTTTCACTCCCTTTTTGCAAAATATTTATTTCAACTATTACTTGTGTACATTTGATTTGTTTACATAACAACGTATACCTAATCTAATGAAGTGTGATGGTTCGTTAAAATTAAAAATGAACAGAGCCGTACGACTTTCTAATTTTCATCACTTTTATCTTCGCTCTTATTACATATTGAGTTCTTACACAGAAATTTCAAAAGTCGTTCGTATACACTTGCCTTTTTAACTGGCCTTTGATAACTTGCTACTACACAACTGACAGCTAACATTACCCTTCGCTCTACTTATACTCACTTATTTTAGGTCTGGCAACTTCTCGATATTTCTATTTAGTATTGTTCTTGTATTTTAAGCATTGTTTCGTTCCTGATCTTATAACTTCTTGTGTACTTGTTTCTTTAATTCTTTGTACCGCAGGATTGTGTGTATCTGTTTTGATGGTTTTTATTGTAGAACAAACATTTTAGTGGTTATCCGTGTACATAAATATAAATGTGATGCATTCCAGAATGAAGATGGGCATTGACAAAATTAAATCCAATCGATTATCTTGCTAAACACTGAAAGCTATAAATATACACAAAAAATGTCACAAATTACAGAATTACTGGAATAGACTCCTCAAAGTAATTAGAAGACTAAACTACGTAGTCTTCAGGTGTCAATAGCATTCCTGCTTCAAACAAAGTCGTGTTAAAGAAGAAAATTATAAAATTTGGGTAATGAAGACACTCCTTAAATATAATTTCTTTTAATTAGTAAACTAAATATAATTCAGTGTTTTAAAATGGCTTAAGCTAATACTATAAATAAATACACTCATATTTTTTTTCACAATAGAACTGCACTAATATTAAATTATTCCAAAGCAAAACATATTTATTTTAATATTTTTTTAATAATTATTTTTTTAATTAAAATGCATTTAAACTTTATGGCGGAACAACTAGGTCGCATGAAAATAAGAAACTTTGCTCCACTTGTTTCACGATGCCAACCCATTAACAACTGCAATAAAATTATTTCATTGGCTCTTGTAACAATGACTTACGAGCTTTGACTGTTGATAACAACTATTTAGCTGAAGCTATGTACATCTGTCAAATTAGTTGTTATTTATTCAGACTGTTTTGACGAAATAATCAAGGGCGGATATATCATTTAATATGATTAAAATGTAAATAATGACATTGTTTTATCAAAATAGGAGCTCTGTTCATACCGCGCGGTTTTCTATTTCACGATCGCCATAATTGTTATTCGATTGAGCATCGCCCATAAAACCTCGGGCTTCCGCAAACCACAAATCTGCATCGTAACAAGGGCCTGCTTCCATTCAAAACTCGACTTACCCATGAGCTGAAGGTAAATGACCATAGACAACTGCATGTGTTCGCTGAATAATCTCTGAAGGAATTGGCAACTGGCTCTAATGTTCATCAAACACTCGTCTTTAGAGAAGTCATTGGTCCATATTTCTTGGAGATCAAAATAGGCTAGGCTATTGGTGTCAACGGCGAGCAGCTTCAAAATTAATAACTTCTTTTAGTCTGTATTTAATAATCTGGACAGTAATGACATGTGAACAGGGGCTACCTGCTACACATCTCATGTGAAATTGAATATTCTGAACGAACGATTTGTAATCGTGGTTATCCCACGTGAAAGTAATGTTAGCTGACCACAGAGATCGTGTGATGACCTTCGTCAGGAATATATTGTGGTGTGGTATGCGAATAAACTAAAAAATAATAGTAGTTTGCTTTATTTAAATTTACAGATCGAAAGCACTTAATGAAAGCCCTAATATAATTTTTTAATTATGGCTATTTTCAATCGCGTTAAGTTTCCTTTTATTACCCGGTTTAAAATTTTTGGATTTTTTTCTCTCCATTTTAATGCGGCTAAACTCTGCTGTGGTAAATTTAGTATAAAGTTTTTATTGCTTTTTTTAAATATTTTTCTTGTCTTTTTTGTGTCAAAAACAACAAAAAGCAATTAAATGCCACAATAAAAACTTTAGACTTTTATTATTAAATGATATATTAATTCAGGCTTAATCCGTTAAAATATTTGCGAAATGATTTGAAGCGTGAAAAGAATTTAAAAATAGAAAGTAGTGAAGAAGATCAAAGTTTGTCGAATTTGCTCTGTTGTAGCAATTGTATCCTTCCTTCGAATTATCCATGGCCTACCAAAATATCACTTTAGAACCGAATACTCAAGCTCCTGCCGTATTGTTTGATCCTGACTCCTCCGTGGTCACTCTAATTACTCATTCGCTTTGCAAGGCAGTCCCTAAAATAAGAGAGTTTACTGGTACTGCAAAGATTACAGTAAAAGAGGAAGACCTCCTAAAAGTTTTTGCGCTGGATTTACTTTCCATTAACCTGATCATAATCTCCATTGTTCTCGTCCTCACTACTATATGCAGCGGGTTTAGGTCCAACAGAATTGTAGGACAGGTTCTCATTGTCAAAGTTATACATCCTCAAGCCCGTTTCTGTACCTTATCTAACTCCACCTATATATAAAAAATGTTTTATATACATGAAGTTTTTATGTATAGGGATGTTTAACTTTCGATGCATCTATATTTTATCGATGTTGATCAAAAAAAAAAAAAAAAAAATATCGAATGGATTTAAATATTTAAGTATTTCCAATGACTGTCACTTTTTTCGTATTTCATACCCTTACATGCATACAAACATAATTGGTCATTACAAACAACTCTTCAGTCAGGATTACGATCTAGTTTCTCACACCACTAATATTCTGTGTGTTAATTGTATGCATGAGTGTCTGAACCTACAGTTTAAAGTAAACTCCTAACGACAGATTTTTGAGAAATTTTTGTTAGCAACTTTATTCAGTCGAAGGTTTTTTGCCAAAAATCTACTCAGAGGAAGTCGCGAAGAAATATTTTTTCATATTTCGTTTTGTTGGAGATGTCTGTTCTCGGGTTTGAACCGTGGCCTCACGTCTACTAGACTACTTTGACTTTCTTATCAATCGAAAATAGTTGTCATATACATCAGTTTCATTTGCAAATATTGTTATTAAACCACAGATTATATTGGAAGGCCACTTATTATTATTTACTGGAATCGTTTAGTATTCTTAAGTACTTTTCGTAATGCCAATAAAAGTTCGTTTCCCCAAGCGTTAAACGACAAAAGAACGCTGTGGGTCAGCCAGATTAAAAAGACAAAATAGTTGAGACACCATGCAATACAACACTTAACTTGCCACAAGACTAGAATTCGCATAAGCAAAAGGCTACAAAAAATGTTAGGCCCATTGTTACAACTTGCCGTTAACTAAAGAGATGATTTTAACTGGGAGATAAATTGTTTTTCATTATTATAAGTGAACGATAAGGTGGAACTGACAGTTAAGCTAAAGGCAAGATCATCCTACTTGTAACTTTTAAAGTAAAGTTTATGTTTGAACATGCCATGCAAATATATTATTTTCAATATGGCAACTTCAAATATAAACAAAGTGAGCAAATACAACAAAAAAAAAAAAAAAAGAAGCCGTTGCCACTGCGTTTAAAGAGGAAGAAGTTGCCACTTCGTTTAAGTAAAACTTGTTTAATATGATCAGTGTTATCGACATTGTTCCGCTACTGTCATATTTTTAAAAAGGTTAACTTTATTTTATCTGTACGTTGTAATAACGAAAATAAGTTAAAGATAACTTTAGCTAAAGGGAACTGTAAAGTTACCTTTAACGAAACCCAAGTTTAACGGCAAGTTGTAATAATAGCTCTTAATCTTTTCTGCTTTATAAACATGTTCGTTCAAAAGAGAAAGAGAGAGAGAGAGAGAGTGAATGAAAAGAAACGAAATAAAAACCACTACGAACTAAATAAATGACAGTGTAACTGCCAGAATAAAATCAAAATGAAAGTGTTGTTTTAATTGTCGCAATGTATTAAAGAAATGTTGATTAAGAAGAAGCGTTTGTTTCTCTATTTCCTTATTTTTTAATACATCAGAAGCAAAAGAGATAAGAAAAATAAGAAAATAAAAGGAAATAAAAATGGCAAGATTATATTATGGCTGCAATTAGTCGGGTGACACTAATACTCAAGGATTATTTATATAACAATCTCTTCTCTGTCGCAAATATTACGTTGATAGCGAAGGATATGATGGTGAAGCATTTAGAAAACAAAGAAGTAATGAAATGCTTTTTAATCTTCTACAGAGGCGTGAATAAAATGGAGGATGATCAGTTGTTTGCACGATAATTATAGATTCCTTATAGCCAAACTTTATACCTCTGGTGCTCTACATTACTATTTCTAATATTATTATACATATACATAATATAATATTATTATACATGTATCTTTACGATTCCATACATGCACATATGTAAATAGAATTCACTGCTAACACTCACAGCAGTGGTCGCCGTAGTCTGTTAGGTATGTGTGCCGGCCTATTAGACGTGCGCCCAGTTCAGACATCTCGAACAAAACGGCGTATGAAAATATACTCTTCTGTGACTTTCTTTTGACAAAATCTCTGAGTTTTTATAAATAAAATTTCCATGAAAAGGTTGTCATAAATCTGTCTTTCGAAATCGACATTAAATTGTAGGTCTTGCCACTCATGAATAAAATTAACACACACAATATGGGTGGTGTGAGAAGCTAGATCATAATCCTGACTAAAGGATTGTAATGACCAATTAAGCAAATACGTAAGCAACACTTACATCGGTGTATTATGTACGCTCAATATTCTTATCGAACTACAGTAAAATCCATAGGTGGACAATTAGTCAAAATGCTTGTGGTAAATAGTGGCATACGCGATCTGACTGACTATTATTTAAAAGAAAGTTCTTTTATTTCGTTTTCCAGTGTAGATTTTTTGAGTATAAATAGCAATTTAAGTAGGTGGCAATACCATATAATAGACTAATAAACGAACAACGCTTGTCAATTCTTGAAATTTATTATAAAAATTCTAAAATCGTTTATGATTCAGTGGGAATGCTAGCAAACACAATTGCCGAATTTATTGTAAGGAGCAGCAATATTCTGATAAAGATCAGTCAAGGCACTTTAAGACGAATGAAAATTTTAACAGTACAGTCAATGAAAGAAGATACCGTTATATCAGGCCTTTTTTTGCCCAAAATGGAAGACATAGACTGCGTTGACATGTGTTCAACAAGACAGTGTCACATGTCACAATACACGCAATATTATGAATCCATTGACATATATACGTATTTGAAAAGCAATTAATCTTACATTATGAAGCAGTCCATTGGCCGCCAAGGTCATGTGATTTGACTTCGGTAGTGCATTTATTGTGGGGATACAAGAAGCGTCTCCTACACAGAAGCATGCACCCACGATTCTAACCGTGTAAGACAATGTTACATCGATGACATATGGAACGAAATATTTGAAAAAGTCTGCCAAAATCAGAAGTTGCATTTGTTTAAAATTGGAAATAAATGCTCAAACATACTTGAAATATTGACAGTGACATACGCTGAAAAATATTTATAATATACAAGTTCGACAAGATGTGATGAGGACGATTGCTTTGGCTTCAGTTTAAAAGTTATCAATATCACTCCGACACTGCCATATTTTTGAAAAAGTTTACTTTATTTTATCAATAGGTTGTAATAACGAAAGAAAATTTGAATGTGAGTTTATAGTTAAGTTACCTTTAACTAAACCCAACTTTAACGGCAAGTAGTAATAATGATCCTTAAAAAGATGTTTCTTCAAATTATCAATTACATTTTGGTATATTGTAACGAATTTGAATGGAAATTTTTTAAAGGTTTACGTTTTCTATGCGTTTATAATTTTCACTTTCATCCAAATTTCGGATTTGTGATGCATAAATAATTCAATTGTAATAACATTCAAATTTAATACACTCTAAAGAATGTATACCTTCCTTTTGCTCTTAAACTGTATTTGAAACCTTTCGCTCTTTTTATTTCCACATTAAAAATGCAAAAAAAACTCGTAATAATATCTGGTTCAGAATCCTTCTTACTTAAGTTCATGTTAATGCAGCTAATTTTTGTTAATAAAGCAATTGCAGCACTTAAATGCTTTTGAAAATCTCAAGTCTGCATTTAACAGCATTCATGGTAAAAACAATTCAAAGAAACTTAAAGGAAAGTGATTCGTACAAGATCTACACTACTTTTAAATTGGGAATTAGAGCGACAACCTACAAGCAAATTTCCGAAAAACATATTCTCATCATAACATGCAAACAATATCTGGTTTAAATATTGAAAATATTTATAGAAATTTCAAGCAATTTATTAATACAACTCTCTAAGGTAGTGCCCATGTAATCTAGTGGGAATTAATGACCACACACTTTGAGGGTTGATGATAGACTGATTTTTTATTTAAAAGAATATGTATATTTAAGATTATGAAAACCCAGATTACATACATAACAGGTTCGATTCCCACCAGAGACTCTGATCTGTTACACAACACCGAGCACAAGGTCTGTGTTACTCAGATCGTAATAATTCTAGTATAATTTGTTATTGTATTCGAATTAATAAATAAACTTTATAAGGACAAGCATTTGTATGAGAAGAGAATGATAAATTTTTTATTTTTGGAATAAGTTAACGATTGTCTTAAATGTATACAAGCACTGAAGTAGGAGACAGTTATGAGTTGCATTTTATATGGTGACCCATTTAAATGTTTAAAATTAAAAATGCAATAAAATAAAAATAGTTTGAAATTGTGTCAAAGTTATTTTTTTGTTGTGAAGTACAGTGTTCCTGCTAGAAGTGGAATATTATTTCATTCATATGGCTTCCGCGGCTGGCCTCACAGTACCTAATACGATCGGACCAATTTTCGAGAACTATTTCGAGTTTATGGGGTCGTATCTCGGCAATGGCATTACGGATGTTAGCCTTCAAATGCTCAATTGTTTCTGGTTTGTCGGCATAACAAATTTCGTTAACGGCTCCCACTTGTCGGTGTTGACATCACCATTTCGGCCAAGTAAACGGTTATCAAACGTTTGATGCAATAAATCGATTGAGACATGAGATGTGTGACATAATATATGTGGAACCAAACACTGTTCAAATCAATATCATGGTAACTGTCTCCATTGACCGTAATAGTTACGCCGTGCTCATTTTCAAAGGAATATGGGCTAATTGATGCCTCAACTCCACAACGGATGCATTGGAGCCCTCATAAAATTTTGCATATAAGTGAGTCACCAATATTGAAATTTAACTACTCTGATTCATTCGTGTCACTATAAAGTTGATTTATAAGAATGAGTACAATGACTATGAGTACAACGTTGACATCAAACTCATTACCACTCGAATTATGTTTGATTTATATGACTACTCATTCAGGTTCATAACTTTAGAAAAATACTTATAATACTCATAAATGAGTGATTCGACCCATTCATCAAAATTTACAGTCTTAGTTGTTATTGCATTTACAAAATAAGACAAAGACAGAAAGCAAAGCAAACACACAACCTTCTAGTGAGTAATGTAGTGTTCGTACGCGAATCATACTTATTTTGTGATTCTTGTAAATGTTAAGTCATGGAGAGTCGAAATCAACAACATCATACTTGTTTTTAAGTATGATGAGTACTTCAAACTTTGAATCAAATGAGTTTTAGAACAAATGTGTTTTCTTCTAGCTATATCAGTTTTACTGGTGTGAATGTACTTTAGTATGTAGGAAAGAGCGAAATGAAAAGCACGATCTCAAAAAACTGTTAAACGTGGTGGTGGTAGTACATACATACATACATACATAATTGGTCATTACAACCATTCAGTCAGGATTACGACCTAGTTTATCACACCACTTATGTTGTGTGTGTTAATTTTATACATGAGTGGTGGGTCCTGCAGTTTAAAGTCTACTCCGAATGACAGGTTTTTGAGAAGCTTTTCATGGCAATTTATTTACTCTCAGAGTTTTTGCCAGAAATCTGCAGAGTCGCCGAAGAAATATTTTTGTATTTCGTTTTGATGTCCGGCCTGGGGCCCGAACCCTGGCTCTACGTCTAATAAGCCAACACACTACCTACTAGACTACGGCGACTTAACGTTCTTCACATTCTTAACAACGCCCTCACGAAACCTCCATAAATGTACGCATATTATTTATAAATTATTTACAATAAATTAATAGTTTATTCTTTTAATTAAAATAAATTAATAATTAATTCTGCAAATTCGAGTATAAATTACTGAAAGACTCATACTGAAATATATACATTTAACGTATGAGTGATATTCAACATCATATAAAACATAATTCAACTCATATTTCATTGCATACTTTTCATTACAATTATGGCAGTACAAGCACTATGACCGCGTAATGCATATCATATTGAATTCAATACCAAGCATACGTATGAGTGATATTAGATTCCATTAATTCGGTATATGACAAAATTAAACTCATATTCTATTGCATACTTTTCAGAGTAATTGTTCCGCTACAGGTAGTATGGGTATGTGTGCGTATAAGGAATATATTTTACATAGTATTAAGTATTAAGTATATTCTCAATATGAACTTAGTCAATGCAATTGTAGTGAATAAAAATATGTAAATAAAATAAATGAATAAAAAACATTTTTGTTTAATTTTTATTGTTTAAATTTATTCTTATTTTCTTTTTACATTTTTTTTATGCTGATGTTTGTTGGTATATTACGCAGTTCGATAATTTGTAAACATGTTCATTGCTTTGTTTTTTACTTTTGTTTATAATTTTAATGTTAATCGATATAAAAGCAATACACCATTTTCTTAATCATTAATTTAATAATTTGTGTTACGTGTGTTAATTTTGTGTTGAAGTATTATGTACACTAACAAATTGTGCTGCTAATTTTTACATAAAGTTAAACAGTTTAGTCACACTTCAAGTTTTCCTGACTCTTGTACACAAAAGATCGCTTTTTTAAGATCAAGAAGCAATCGTCTGCCTTGGTGGTAGTACAATGCTATGGGCAATACGGAATTTTTGGAGGAAATAATGAATAAGAGAGAGTGGTACAATGCAGTTGGGATGTACGTCGGCACTAGACGTAGGCAGTTTGGAGCAGAGATCAGCAGTGAATCCTTGTTTCGCTACTTATAAGCACTCATGATATTTTGAATATAAGTGGGTCAACAATATTAAAATTTAATTACTCTGACTCATTCGTACTCATTACAACATTGATTTATAAGTATGAATACATTGAGTATGAGTACAACATCGACATCGAACTCATGCCATTCGAAATATGTTTGATTCATATGCCTACTCATTCAGATTCATAACTTTAGAAAAATACTTAAAATACTTATAAATGATTCGAGTGATTCGAATCATTAATTAAAAATTTACAATCTTAGTTGTTGTTGCATTTCCAAAAAAAGACAAATACAGCAAGGAAAGCAAATATGCTACCTTTTAGTGTAATGTAGTGTTCGTAAGCGAATCATAATTATTTTGTGATTCTTGTAAATGTTGTCATGTCATGGAGCATGGAGCATGGAGAGTCGAAATCAACAACATCATACGTATTGTTAAGTATGAGTAAGATGAGTACTTCAAACTTTAAATATGAGTAGTATGAGTATAATATTAAAATAAGTATGAATGCGTATAATTATCAGAAGTTATAGGTATGATTCGATTCTACTCATATTTTTGAATACTTGATGCTGATCTCTGGTATGTATTGAGAAAATGTTGAACAAGAGAGAGTATTTAGACATTCTAAAGAATAAATTCACCAAAAGTTCGAAAGAATTACGAATTCGTTCAACTCAATGAACATAATCATACGGCTGTTATTGTGCAAATATAATTTGCCTATCAAAGGCCGCACAGGCATAATAATGCTGCAAAAAGTTCCGATATGATTCCAAGAAAGCAGATCATTTGTAAGAACTTTCTAATGAGTACATGGCGGCAAATATCAGCAGGAAAAGTCAAATGGGTTAATTGGATAAGGGATTAAGGGATATCTTACCATATATTGGATATAACATTATAATACGTTGGGCCATTTTAAATTTATTACGTTGCGTTTACACTTTTGCGTTGCAAAATTATGGAGTCGCTAGAAACTGTTCTTTTTTTTTCTTATGGTTTGTGAAAAACATTAAACACTTTCTTGTTTTATTATAAAATAGAAATGATTAAATAAAATTAATATAAAAAATTACAATTATTTTTACATACTATTCCTTGAAATTGCTAAAATACATATATTGGTGTTCCTAGCGTTATGGTGTCCACTGTACTCGAATGTATATCAATTTTTTCATACATATCTCATTTTTATTTAAGATCTAAATGTAATCAAGTTCATCATCCAAGTTAAAAAACCAGCAATGTCAGAATTTTCAGTACTAGAAAATCCTACTATATTAGCAAAGTTTATCATTATCGATGCAGATGGATCCTCCTTTCCACTTTGCTTTTATACTGTTCATTGCTTGCTGTAGAACCTGTTGTATTACGATTATCGCCTATAAAATTATTGACTTTAAAATTATCGCTAATGATGCTCAAATTGATATATTAGGCCAGAGCAACATCGTTTATATTCGGATCTTTTGGTCACAAAATATCTGTTTTCCAATATTTTTCGATTTCCTGAAAGTTATTCTTGAATCAATCATCAAATAACTTGGAAGTAATTCAAACGTTTCAATGTCGAAATATTATGCAGTTTGTGTTTCTTAGCGTTTTTGATTGCTTTCTACAAAAGCTTAATCCACCAAGCAAAATTGTAGGTCTATATAAGAAAATGGAAACGGTATGCATCATTTAACATTAAAATGAGCAAAAGCTACACAAACAAATACAACGAACTTGTTACAAGTAAACTAACAACATCAGTATGATGGAAAAGGGGATAGACAAGTGAGCAATGTGAAAACAATGCAGAAACAACAATGCTTAAATGAATGAACTTAAACATCAATTTATTTTTATTTTGTTTGCAATCAACGAACTCATATTTTAAACGTTTTTAAAAAGCTAAAAACGTAACAATATTTTGAAACCGCTGGCTTCTTCTCTTTTGATATAAATACTCTTTGTTTAATGAAACTTAAAGAACGCAAAGAAAAGGAGTGGTATGAAATTAGGGTGGCAGTTGCTTTGTTACATTCTTATGTTCCCTAAAGGAAGGAAAAAGATATTATTTTTAAATTGACTTTGTCTACTTAAAGCATCTTTAAAATAATTTATAGTTTTTATTTGAAATAATAAGTTATTATACCCATAAATTGTCATAAATCGGTATGCAAACCGGAAGGGATAACACCATTTACATAAAACTAAAATGTATTATCACTTCCTCTGTGAAAAATATTTTTTCATATAAAAAAAAATTCAGGGATATTGAAAACGACCCTTTTTATACAGTTTCCAAAGTTTTTAAATTCTTTCAAAGGGTCTCTATATCAGCATGTGCGTTAAAAATAAAGATATTGTTTTTTAAGTCGGCGTAGTGTAGTAGGTAGTGTGTTGGTTTATTAGACGTAAAGCCAGGTTCGAGCCCCCGGCTAGACATCAAAGCAAAATACAAAAAGTACTTCATCGGCGACTTCCTCTCAGCAGATTTCTGGCAAAAACTCTGAGAGTAAATAAAATTGCCGTAAAATGTTTCTCAAAAATCTGTCGTTCGGAGTTGACTTTAAACTGTAGACCCCGTCACTCATGTATAAAATTAACACACACAACGTAAGTGGTGTGGGAAATTAGGTCGTAATCCTGACTGAAGGGTTGTGATGATCAATTATGTTATGTATGTATGTATGTATGTTGTTTTTTTTACTCAAATATTATGTGACAACATTCACTAGTACATGTTTCGTAAGAATGTTTAAATAGAATAGAAAAATAAAGAAGGAATCAAGTTTAAGAAAAATCAGACTTATCTTTCCAGTGATAAAGTTCCTTTCAAATATCAAACCATCATATAGAAAACCTGAACAAATTAGATATTATACCTATGTTTCACTTATATGTACACCACTATATATTATGTGTGTATAAAATAATTTTTTTTTTTTTTGGTTTTTCCATCTCCATTATATTGACTAATCTTTATCACTTGTGTAAAGCGTGACTCAGCTGTTAACAATTTACTTGAAATTATAGTCGTTATAAGTTTGATGACAGGAATCTTTGTATTAAAATGTGCATTAAATCACAAACATAAACAACAGATGTAACAAGCAGAAATTGTTTTTAGGACATTAACTAAATGATCATACACTTGAAATTTAAACGAAGACAATCAAATGCAGTTGGCTACTTCAATATATATAAATATACAGTGTAGTTTTTATACACACGGTATTACATAAACAAACAATAGAAAAAATGAGAATGTCTAAACGAGGAGATATGAATTCACAAAAATAAGATGAATTTAAAATTTTTCCACATCCACTCCTATCCTATAGGTCCTCTCATCCATGGCCTCGGCTCATATAGGGACTGCATATAGAGCAAACTATTTAACCACTCTCATAAGCAATTGCCTCTTGTCCTGTCTCGAACCTCCCAAGCTAGGCATTGTCCGAGCGATTGAGCCCATTGTCGCCGAACACTTCCTACTAATATACGCCAGTTGTTCCTTGAATGTGAGTCCGTTGTCAAACATAGCTCCCAAGTACTTGATTGCCTGATTTGATATTATTCTTTATTCGCCAACAGTTATGGTAATGAATTCCAACTTCTTCCTACTGTTTACTAATATGGCATCAGTTTTATAATTAGACTTATACTTGTGACCTAGCATCTAATGCTGCATGGCAAGTTCCTTCCAATTCATTAAGATGTTTCTCCTTTGCTACGAGGGCAATATCGTCTGCAAATCCAAATATTTGTGGGCCTGTATGAAGCCTAAGCCTCAGTACACCATCATACATGGTGTTCCATAGTATTGGACACAGTTACGAACCCTGTAGTACCTCTGCCGTTACAGCGTATGACTTTCTGCCTTCGACCATGTCATATAAAAGCACTCTATCCTTAAAATAGTCCATTATGAGTTCCATCAAATATATAGGTACGTCCCTATCATTGAGTGCAGCTAGTGTGGCGTATCAATCTGCCAAGTTGAAGGCGTTTTTAACATCCAAAGTGATGATAGCGCAATATTCCTAATTATCCTCAAACTAGCGGTCACTGCTGATGGCTTCTTTCACCTTTATCATCCACTAGCATCTACCATGGAGCGATCTTTTCGGGAGCCAAATAGGCGATATGACAAGCCGTCCCTCTCCAATTCAATTCCCAGTCTTCTAGAGATTATCTTCTCTAGGAGTTTACCGACGGTATCAATCAACCAAATCGGGCGGTAACCTAATTCACCGTTCGCGCCGTTGCCCTTCAGGATGAGAACCAACCACTGTCTCTTCTATATCCTAGGGTATGTCCGTTTATTACGTGCTTTGCGATTTCCTGCTTTCGAAATATTTGGATCAAAGAATTTGCATAAAATTTTATATAAAAAATGGAATTAAGTACTTAAAAATACTTGATACTGAATAGGAATATGTTTGACAGAAGCCTCGTTTACAACATATGTTCTCTACGGAGACCTTTGTATTGTGACATCCACTTCATAATTCCTACCAGATGCAGATTTATTTATCAAGTTGAATACTTTTTCTTAATCGACAATTAAGAGATCTGATTGCAATTCAATTCTCTGGTCAGTAATAACCATATAATAATAATAATGAACGGATATGTGCTTATAAATATATCGGCATGTTCGTGAATTTCCGCAAATATTTATTATTTTAAGTTTTAGCTCTGTTCATAAATAGTTTCACAACAAATTCTCTTAACATTTCCCCAAATAACATTTCGTAAACCCAAATGAATTCAAAAAGAGATTTGAATGCAACTAGGAATATGAAGAAGGCACGTTAAACATTTCGAAGCGGATATTATCTGGGCCTGAAGTCCCATTGTTTCAGCTTTAGTAGGCGGACTTAAAATAAAATTTCTGCATTGTCGAATAATTATTTCCAAATACTCAATCGAATACCTCTACTTGTAGCAATTTAAATTATCTGGTTTCAAGACAGGTTACTACATATTGCATATATTTTTATAAATTTTTAAATATTCTTTCGAATGTTCGCTCATATCAATTTTAAATTAAATTAAATTTTGAACAAAACTTGGTTGCTAAAAAGCTTGACTTGGCCCTTTCTTTCGTATACCCTTATTGAATCTCATAATGGATAATGTCGTCACTAATGCGAAAATTTTGTTTGTTTAAGTACAAATTCATAGAGAGCCTCATCGCTGAAGATGATATTTTTGTAAAAATTAGGGCTAGTTCCCAAAACCCACATCAACCCTTTCGCAACAGTCCTGTACCACACTTTGCAACTTTACACGACGGCGCTACTGGCCATACTGCATCATCGTTCACGAAAACGTAAATGAATCATAAACAAAAAAATGACAGCAGTGTATATACTAGAGATCAGCAAAGAGTATTCAAAAAGACGAATCGAATTGAATCATACTCATAAATTCTGATACTTATACGCTATCATACTTATTTTAATATTATTCTCATACTACTCATATTCAAAGTTTGAAGTACTCATCGTACTCGTACTTAACAGTACGTATGATGTTTTTGATTTCAACTTTCCATAACTCAATATTTACAAGAAGCACAAAATAAGTATGATTCGCGTACGAACACTACAATATTAACTAGAAGGTTGTGTGTTTGCTTTGCTTGCTGTCTTTGTCTTTTCTTTTTTCCTTTTTTATTGTAAATGCAACAACAACTAAGACTGTAAATATTTAATGAATGATTCGAGTCACTCGAGTCACTCGAATCATTAATAAGTCCTATAATTATTTTTCTAAAGTTATGAATCTGAATGAGTAGGAGTAGAATGAATAAAACATGTTTTGAATGGTATGATTTTGATGTCAACGTTGTACGCATACTCATTGCCACCTGTAGTTATAAATCAAAGTTGTAGTGCGTCCGAATGAATCAGAATAGTTAAATTTCAATATTATTGACTCACTTATATTCGAAATTTCATGAGTGCTTATGAGTAGCGAAAAACGATTCATTGCTGATCTCTGGCACCAGCTTTTGTGGACACATAAGAGACTGCACCCGTCTCGAAAGGGTTAAAAAACAATTTTATTATTTAAACCTATTATTAAATGCTGTATACATACGTGTATAGTGATTGCGCAAAACAGAGTGAGTAAACTATTTCTGCAAAATGTTTTTACGTCGTTGTGCCCTTTAAAGCTATTGCACAAAATAATGTTATTTTTCGTTTCACTTACACTTACAAAAATTAAATTATAATCCTTACTACTTTTTACAAATACAAATACAAATATTATTTAATTATTGCAGTAGCACTATACCATAATAACGTTCAGGTCTTTAGATCATTTCAGGTTTATCATTTTTGTCAGTGTAACATATAAACAGAAATATTTCAATGGAACTGAAACAGTTTAACTGCAGTTTAGAAATCTGTTAAATTTTTTACATATTTTCGTTATGGCGGGAGCGAATTATTTTTTTTTATTATTTTCTTCCGGCAACACTTTAACAGCAACAGTCTGGTGGTTTTCTGGTGAGCAAAAAAAAGCAAATAGTTTTGCTTATGGTATGGCATGGTATTTTTGGTAACAAATTTTTAGATAAAAAATACATTTTTGTTTAGAACAAAGTGGTGGAAAAGTTCACTTTAAAATTTAATTTTTAAGTTAGTGATGCATTTATATAAATAAATTTGAATTTTTTATTCAACCGTAGATCAAACTTGGCATCAAAAATAAAACATTACTTTTGTAAATCACATAACTTTAATGCAAAAAATCTTAAGTGCCACATCGGTCCTTACTTTAGCAGTACTGTTATATCCATTAAGTCCTTTTAGACGAGATTACAACATAGTTGTGTACGTTAATATTGTTACGACAATGGAAACGGTGTAGATCGTTTAACATTAAAATAAGTAAAAGCTACACAAACAAATATAACGAACTAGTTACAAGTAAACCAAAAACATCAGCATGAAAGAAAAGGGTATAGACAAGTGAGCGGGAACGCAAAATAACACAAAAAAAAACAAAATATACAAACAACATTGAAGTCGCGATTGAGTTCTCGAAAAAGCGAAACCCTGAACCGACTTTAAGAACCTTCATCAGACTGATTACGTGGGCATATAAAAAGGCAAGACAAAGCAGGCAAGGAGTAGTAAGAAATCAGACAGTCTTGTGTGAAGACGCATTGCTTGTGAAGACAACAGTCGTGGTTGGAATATCGCCGTCGAAAAGATCTGCGTTTTAAGCAAAGAAGAATAGCGAACAAGCAATTATTGTCGTATTCATCAAGTTGTAAACGTGGTACACAGAAGTAGTGCGAAAAATAAAGAGTTTAATTGAAACTGAACACATATTAATTTTTATTTTGTTTGCAATCAACTTACATTATCATAAAACGTAACAATATTATCCATGAGTGTATACTTTACTCTCAGTGTTTTTGCGGAAAGACTGTTGACAGGAAGTCGCCGAAAGATATAATTTTCATAATTCGTATTGTTCAAGATGTATGAGCTCGTCTCGAATCGTCTAATAAGCTAACTCCGTAGCTACTAGACTACGGTGACTTCTACGATATTCAAATATAAAACAAAGTTTCTAGTGATGAAAACTTCGAAGAAGATGAAGAACTTATGAACTGACGAAAGTATTGGCAGCAACAGACATGGTGATCCCCAGTATATCGTTAAAGATGGCACTATTTGGAGCAGCGAACCGTATGCCGAACATAGATTGGAAAGCAAAAATATTTGTTATCAACGCCTGGATTCCTGTTGTGTAAATAGTGTTCGAAAGTCATTCTCATTATTTCTCAGACTTGTTTTACTTTACAAACAAAAATTTAAAAAAATTATTATTTATTGTCTTATAAAACCAAAATAACATTGCATTTGTTATTTGATAAATATTACAGAATGACAATATTTCGATCAAAAAATCAAACTTTTGAACGAATGATGACAAATTTCGAAGTCATCGTGGTAGTGTATTGGTTTATTAGACGTAAGGCCACGATTCAAACCCCAGGTCAGACATCAAATCGGAAATATGAAAAAATATATCTTCGGCGACTTCCTCTCAGCAGATTTCTGGCAAAAATTCTTAGAGCAAATAAAATTGCCATTAAAAGTTTCTCAAAAATTTGTTATTCGGAGCCGACTTTAAACTGTAGGTCCCGCCATCATGTATAAAATTAACGCACATAACGTAAGTAGTGTGAGAAGCTAGGTCGTAATCCTGACTGAAGGGTTTTAATAACCAATTATTTATGTATATATGTAATCTAGGCAAAGAAAATCAATTCTGGTAATTTTAAAAATGTAAAAAGGGACACGACAAGTGTTTAGCAAAAAGTATTTAAAATTTCATAAATTTAAAGATATGTATGTGTGTTCCTAGCAATTTTTCTTCTAGCATACCTTTACCTATGAACTTTAGGCCATAACCTGACATTTACATACAAATATAGGCATACTTACCTCAAATGGCTGATACGCAGGGAGAAGAATGCAAATATTGCTTATTCTCACTCACATACATTTTAAATAGTATGCAGATAAGAATTTACAATTTACAAATTTAGGTGTCAGTTTAACAAAGTTTAAAGTAAGAAAACCTCACAGTGATACATGAATACTTGAATATTAACATCAGTAGTGAAAGTTTACGCTTGTTAAAATGAAACCAGGCAAGGATAGTTTGGTATCATGCATAAGGTATCGTACAGGCCCACTAGCTTATTAACAACAGGGATTTAGGGATGTCTAAATTGATGACAATTTGGCTTCATTTGCCATGAATGCCTAACACTTAAATTAAATATAAACTGACCAACTAAATACAATACCACTAAATTAAGGTTGAATATGACATTAGAAGGCTTTTTGCTCAAAATTTTCTTATAAATAAAAATGCATGTTGGCTTATTGAACGTGAGACCACGGTTCAAATCCCAGGTCAGACAGCAAAAAACGAAAATGTGGAAAAAATTTTCCTCTCTGCAGAATTTTGGCAAAAAAAACTCTGAGAGTAAATAAAATTGCCATTAAAAGTTTCTCAAAAATCTGTCGCTCGGAGTCGACTTTAAACTGTAGGTCCTGCCACTCATGTATAAAATTAACGCACACAACATAAATGGTGTGAGAATGAAGGGTTGTAATGACGAATTATGTATGTATGTAAGAAGCAGAATTAATTGTAACGTAGTTATTGTATGGTCTTTAAAATATGTTTTTTTCTATTTCTTGCACATGAGCAATTGACATCTATGCTGTAATGATGGGCATTGAAAAAAGATCCTTGTTTTGATGCAATGCTCTACAAAAAGTACTGTTGTTATATCGATTTTTGAATCGATTGATTTCTCTTACAAAATTTATGTAAAAATACTGAATGTACTTATTATTGCAAAGATGATCCTTCACATGGTATCCCTGTAATATCTCCCGCAATCATGTTGCTGTACTAAACTTCAGGATGCTGCTCTGCGCCAGAAATGATAACTCCCTTACTACTAAATACTTCTTATACAGTCAGTTGTTTACTTGGGAAATGCATTAATTTCTCACAGGTATGTTTTCTTCATCAAGGAGTCTACTTATTGGGCTATTCTAAAACATGTGTTCTTTGAGTCTACAATGCCGGTTACTATCCTCAGGCTAGTGGTTCAAATACTTTACGATTGTAATTACCGAAGATTGTCTCAAACTCATTTGACTTGAAAAGAGTATTCGTATAATTTATGATTTCCTTTCGACGAGTATATCCTTTCAAACCTTACTTCCTACTCCTCTGAAAGGTTTTAGCTTTATCAGCGGCTTTGAGGCTAAATGGATGGGAATTCCCTTCTGACGTGGAATCTTGCTCTTCCTGATTGCTAATTGAGCTTTTCATTCTATTATGTTTCCAATCAACCTCATAGGAACTGTGTGTTTGAATAGAGACTTGACTGTCCCATAGATATCCCATCCTCTATATTTCATGTCCATGTTGAATTGAAACGTTATTCAATGAAGTAAACTTTTGCTTAAAAGTTAGTCACATGTTCCCCACGGGCATTGAATATTACATTCTAAAGTAGTATACGAGTATGTCGTTGTTAAGCATTTCCCAATTCCTGGCACTATCTAGCATACACTTAATGAGAGAACTGTCAGTCTTTCGATTCTTCAGGAATAACGTATTAGACTCGGCTTCCATTGACCTAAATTTACGTTTATGTTCCATGGGTCCGTCAGAAGTATGGAAATTATATAAATTTTCGCTAATAGTCCTCTACTAATTTCTCTTCGCAGCGTATGTTTCAGCACAAATAACATTAATCGGTCCAAGTAAGTTGGCTATTAAACATTATATCAGGTTTTTGGCATTTTTACATATTTCATGCAATTCCTTTTCCCAATTCAAAAACCTTTCTCTTGTTTTGCGTTTAAGTAGAGACCGGTTAGCTAAATGCCACTTATACACTAAACAATAAGGAACCCAATGTAATATTTAAATTTGATGAGAAAGTAAGTAAAATGAGAATATTGCTGATAACGAAGTGCATTTATTTTTGGCTTACATATCACAAAAACAAATATCATTGCGTTTCTTTAAATTATTGTTTTCATTTTAAATTAAACTTAAAATACAAATACACCCTGTGATACGTATGGACAGCCCATTTGCTTTCAAAATAATTATAAAAAATAATAATAGAGTAACATGAATATATCATTCCACGCAGCCTGAATTAATTCTCGAAACATATTATTACTTTTGTAGGCCACTTTCCTCCGATTGTTGTTTTATACTCTATTCCCTTTGCGTTATATTTATGATAATGCCCTACCAAGAATTGGCAGATTTCACATAGAATTGGCAGATTTCTATTCGACGTAATGTAGCAGAAGTCGCCGTAGTCTAGTAGGTAGTGTGTTGGCTTATTAGACGCAAGGCCACGGTTCAAACCTCAGGTCAGACATCAAAACGAAATATGAAAAAATATTTCCTCGTAATCCTGACTGAAGGGTTGTAATGAACAATTATGTATGTATGTAATAATAGAGTTACATGAATATATCATTCCATGCAGCCTGAATCAATTCTCGGAACATATTATTATTTTTGTAGCCCACTTTCCTCCGAAATATGAAAAAATATTCTTCGGCGACTTCCTCTCAGCAGATCTCCGACAAAAACTCTGAGAGTAAATAAAAATTGCCATGAAATGTTTCTCCAAAATCTATCGTTCGGAGTCGACTTTAAACTGATGGTCCCGCCATAAATGTATAAGATTTAAACAGACCACATGAGTGGTGTGAGAAGCTAGGACGTAATCCTGACAGAAGGGTTGTAATGGCCGATTATGTATGTATGTATGTATTATGTAATGTAGCATGAAATTTATAAAGATTGAAACATATTTCTACACTTTTCAACTGCCTTATATACTATATTGTGACCTAAGACCAAATTAATAGGAAAGTTCTCTCCAAACAATATAACTGTATACGATTACACGTAGTCCTGTCTCAAATGTGACTTTCTACCATCACAGAAAATTCGTCTTCATTCAATATATAGGAATATTTAATATGCAATTATTGAGCAACCCATTAGCTATTTATTCGGACTGGGCAATCATAAATATTGCGCGAGTGTATTTTTTATCCTCAATACATTACAATGTGAAAGATATGATTCTGCCGATACCGAGACGTTTAGTGCGATTTCTAATGGTGGTAAGGTAGAAGTGTGAAAGAACTACTTACTGCCATATCCGAAGATGTCGTTTAATCGAAGTGACTAGATCCTCGCTACTGTTCCTAATATTGACGAAATTTATGACTACCAAATTTTGCGGGTTGTCACATACAATTTATTCGTATTTCTTGTCCGCGCAGCTTTTTCTTCTTCCTAAACAATAGCGCAGCCATAGCTGCCAGATTTGACGATTTATCATCATTTTGACGATTTTGTTGCCCAAAAATATCATATTGACTATATGACGATTTATACAGTTTTTTTTGACGATTTTTAGAAATTAAAAATTTACATTTTTTTCTTTACTTTTGTAATTAAGCTTAGAATTTGATTTGCAAATTTAGGTTAGTAACAATATTAAGGTGTTATATTTATTTACGAACACCTGTGAAATACAAAATAAACTCTATAAAAGCGCCAATTAGTAAAGAAAGTAAAAAGAAAGAAATGATCAGATATTTAAAGAAAAATGGTAAGTTCTGCAAATACGTTAACATTACCCAGCAAATAATACCAATACCAAGAATTTTGTTATAAGATTGGCATTTTTCGTAGTTGAGCATAATCTAATATTTGAAACACAAGTCACATTGCAACGATGCTCTAATGGATGAATGGAGTTGGATACCCTACAGAAATATCAGAATATCAGAATATGAAAATAATAAGAGATTGTAGCTTTTAGTTGCCAGCCTTGACTAAAAGTATTAAGAAATATTAGTATTATCAAAATTTTTGATTTTTATTTTTAAATGCTTTTATTGAACTCTCCTTTTCTCTTTGTTTTTATGCTTTTACCTGCTTATTCTGATCGAATTTTTTCTACCTTCCCGACTAGGTAGACAATGACAATACATTATTCAATAATTTTTTACACGATTTGATCTAGCGGTTAACGTAAAAGCATATTTTCAAAAATTATTTGATATTCTTCTTTTATTATTGGTCAAATTCAGTGAATCAGAGCAATCAAATAAGTTCACCAACTCGAAAAAAATACGATATTTTTCTTCTTGGATGTCGGGATCTTGAGTCATTGGTTAGGTTTAACCAACTTCCAACTTTTCGGAAAGTTCTACTTCGTTATCATTACACATTAAATGAATCGAAGAATGTGAAAGATACTGCGCATATGCTTATTCAAGAAGTCATGGAAGTGTGGAGCAAATCTGGTATTCCAACCAGGCAACCAAATCACTGCGTTGAAAAACTTATAAAAATTCATAAGAACTGGCTGCTTTTAAAGAAAAATAAAACAAGAGATTCACAAGCATAGAAAAATAAAGAACATTTGTTTACAGAAGACCTAGACAAACTTTTCGATATCGCCCATGCAAACGCTATGCATTTAATCAAAATTGCAGAAGACAATGAAATGAGCGTAAGATGATCATGACATCAATTGACAAGAAACTAGAAAAAAACAAAAGAACGTTCTCTCAAACGAAAACATAGAGCTGAAGAATTAAGAAAAAATTCCGCTGAACATAATGCTTCAACTTCAGTAGTGTCAAGTCAAGAAATAGAACTTGATTTAAGCTTCAGTAGCAGTTCGAGTTCAAGTACAAATATGACGGGTAAGCAAGATGATTTTGTGTTTACTTTACCAAAAAAGCCACAGGTCGCTACAAGTAAAAGTATCGTTGTGCCATCGGCGAGTGGAATATTTACACAACATGTTACCAGCGCTCTGGATCGTAACAAAATAACCGACAGAGAAGCAGTGCGACTGATTATTCCATTGTCTGCTGCACTTGGTTGTAATTCTGCTTCACTTCCAACCTCTCGGAGCACGATTCGACGTGCAAAAAAAGCAAGGACAGATCCAATACAAATATAATAGAACTATTCGACCCAAAGTATCCACTTTTCATACATTGGGATGGAAAAATACTGCCTGGTATAATAGGTAAGCAGAAAGTAGAACGCCTTCCCATTCTTGTCTACGGTAATGGTTGCGAAAAACTGTTAGGCGTTCCCAAACTTACTGCTGAAACCGGGAAAAACACGTCTGATGCTTTTTTTGACACAAAGGAATAGTGGAATGTCACAAAAAATGTCCGATGTGTGAGTTTTGATACTACTGCCTCTAACACAGGTGACAAAGAAGGAGCGTGGACTCTCCTCGAAGCAAAGACAGGGCGTGATCTTTTATGGCTTGCTTGTCGTCATCACGTGTTTGAAACAATGCTTTCAAAAATATGTACATTGTGCTTTGGGCCATCAAACTCTCCTAAGATTCCATTATTCAAGCGATTCAGCGATGTTTGGGATACATTACCAATACATCACTACGATTGTCTTGACTTTAAAACTATCGGGAAACAGTTTGTCGAAAATACTCTTGAGAGTCTTACGACTGATATAGCTAGAAAAAAAAAGAAGTTCGTGGTGACTACGAAGAGCTAATAGACCTCACAATGATTGTTCCGAACAAACCAACTGCAAGGATTAGTTGGCATACTCCGGGACCAATACATCATGCTAAATGTATGACAAAACTGCTATATGCAATGAAGCTTTTTCTCTTTCGAAAAAATTCTCAAGCATCAAGCTTACCAAAAAAGAAGAAAAACAAATTGTTCGATTTGTTAATTTAAGTGCACTCATATATACGAAGATTTGATTCGAAGCGTCTTTTATTAATGACCTTCAACTTTGGAAGATATTAAAAGCATACGAAGTCATTGATCCCGAAATCAGTGCAGCAGCAAGGGTTGTCTTAGGGTGCCACTTGTGTGACTTGCCACTTGGGTTGTCTGATGAGCTAGTTGTCTTTGCCTTGTTTTCCGATAAGCTGTCTTATCACGAGAAAATGGCCATTGTTCAAAGAATGGATGTTGACGGCGGTTCTCGGCGGTTGAAGATTACAATACGATACTCACTAACAATGAAGAGGAAAAAAATGTTTGCTTCATGTCGTTGAACAGAACAGAAAGATCATTTCTACTGAAACTTCCAAAACAATGTTAACAAACTTAGTTTTAAGTTGAAAAAAAAAATTTATTAATATTATTTTTAAGTATTTCTTCGTTTATATTATTTTGTGTATGTTTTAATACTATTGCTGAATAAAAAAAAATATTTTTGATACATTCTTTACATTTTTTACTTAATCAGGATTTTTCATAAAATTCAAATATTTTAAGGTCGATGAGCACTCCCTTGTATATAAGCTATGTTACTGAAATTTTGAATACATAATAAGAATGGTACGTATAACAAAACTAGGGGGTGGCGTAACTTCTTCTTGAAGTTTTATTTTTTTCTATGTAAGCATGGACCACCCTAATATACCTATATGCTCTTAATATACAAAAATATTATATAAAACATTAAGTTTATTTTTATAATTTTTTTTTGTTAAATGTATTTTTATGTTCTATTTTTGAACTAAAATACATGTATGTTTTATTACAATAAAAATAATTTTTTTAAAAATTTGCAATTTATTCATTTTTTCTGACGATTTTTGTACGATTACAATGAACATCTTTGACGATTTTGATAATTTTTTTTCTTATATTTGACGATTTGATGCCTTATTTATCCGGCAATTATGAACAGCCTTTGTCTTGTCTCTGATTGCATAATTAAAACTTATGCCAGTGAAATGTAAAGATAAACAAGGATATTAATCATAAGGTACAGGAATAAGATTAAGGTTAAAAATGTTTACTATCATATCATATTTTAGGATGTGGGATCAAACTAAAGAAAATATTTTAACTTAACGTTTAAAGACTAACATTTTTTATTTTAGCTTTTCTATGATTCCAGCTTTATGTTCTACCACAATAAAGGAACATACTCTTCGCATTTGCCAGCGATAACATCTCTGTCACGTTTAAACAATCAAATACGAGTTATAAAGTATTATCAAACATGTTGCGGTTAAGCCATATGCAGAAAAAGAAATAAAATTGTTGCTTTTTGCAGTAAAGTAAAAGTCAAAGACAAACATTTTTAAATTCTATAATGCCTTTGTGTTTAAAAATTTTCCTAAGGCATTCTACATATTCAATGTCATGGGCAATATAAGATACCACATTAGGTTTGTCCGAGGTAAATCCGTATAAAGTATGGTCAAATGTAGAGACGAAATTCTCTTACAAAAGGACGAGTTTGCAATAAATTATTGTGACACAAAACCCACATTTCAAACATGAAAATCAATTCGATGGGCAATACTAGATCAGAACGCAGTAGGTTTATTTGCGGTAAATGCGGGTAAAGGCTGGTAAGGTGAGATTAAACAGACTTCTTTTAAAATAGTAGAAATTATCAAAAATTGTCGAAAGTCAAAAACCTTATTTAAAATCTGATAATGAACGTAAAAAACGTGCATACAAAACAAAAGTTTAAAAACAATAATGACATAATCGACAGTCAAAGAAAAAGTCTGCATACACCGCTGTATGTATCAAAGATGTTATAACGTTGTTTAACCGAAGATCGAGCCTTAAAAAACTTCATAATTCTAGCTGTGTATCACTTTTGATACATACTTGTATTTCATAGAATTTTCGCAACTATTGATAGATTTTGCTACAAAATATAAATATTTTGATTTATTTTAATTCATTTTAATAAAACTATTTTACATTATTTCATTTTATGAAATTTACGTAAAAAATTTAAGTAAAAATTAAACACTTCATATCAGCTTGGACTTATTTTTTTTTCTAACTCGTAACAATTTCCATCTAGCACCCTTGCTTTGTGTTGATTTATAAGTTTCCAAATGTTTAGATGGGGCAGCTTATTGCCACTTCCGTCAGTAACGCTCCCAATCGAGGGCTAGCTGAAACCTGATGGCACAAACCATTGTTATATTTCGCTAGAAACATTTGTTGTCGATGTAATGTGAGATAAAAAAGTTTCCTGTTGCAATAGAAGATCGATTATGTCAATAAAAATGTTCTCTCTTTCATTCCTCTCTGGTGTCCCGGATACAAGTTTCCCCAAATACGGCTATAAGTAGTTGCTACGCACGTAGCATGTACTTGACTCTAAAACTGCCAATTCGATTCCGGTGGACCACGAAATTTATAACGGCCATAAAATTCAATTAGTTACTAATCTATAGCGACAAAATTATTGGGATTATTAAAAGCTGGAAGACTTTCAGACTTCTCAGTTTCAGCGTAATAGGTGTAAATTTATCATCATTTCCGAGTAGGACATTATCAAAGCGAATGATTCTGTTATCTCATACGTATGTAGTTGACCAAAATATTATCCTTCCGTAATATCTAAGAAATAAAACAGGATGAAACACTTTTTTTCTAATGTTTGTTTGTCACGGAAAATAAATATGAGAAGAGCAGTAAGAAGGACTCTACAACATTTCATGTGACAGCTGCTAGCAATCGACGTGAAAATTGGTAATATTTTTTCTCCCCAAACTGCTAATACGGTTCTCTATTCCAAGTAGTACCATCTTTTCCGATTAACGTCCTATTGTCATGTTTGCAGCTGTCAATACTTGCGTCAGTTCATAAGAGGAGCTTCTGTTTTCTTCTTCTTCAGAATCTTCAGTAGTAGGAATATTACATATATATGTACATATTTAATCGGTCATTACAACCTCTCTTTGTAAACTGGAAATGTATGACATGAGGTTTGAAACTTGTTCTGACGTCTAATAAGCTAACATAGTACATACTAGACTGCGACTACTTCAATCAATATCAAGAACAGAAAAATCAACTTTTTCACTTTTATCCAACACTGAACTTTCAATTATTTATCAAATATCATAAATAATGTATTATTTCCGATAAAACTTCACAAAATCTTTTGATAACGGATTTCTGGCAAAATCTCTGAAATTAAATAAAATTGACATGAAAAGTTTCTTAAATCTGGCACACACAACATGGTTGGTGTAAAAAGTATTGTAATGACTAAATAAGTTCATGCTGCAAACTAAAATCATTTGCAAGTTTTTATTGATTGACAACCATTCCTTTAAAGTTAAAGATTTTCATTTTATGCACGACGTGTAAACAATTATCATACATGCTCGATTAGGTTTTTTGGTTTAGTCACAATATTTTTAGATTGCAATTGCTATTAGCTGATGCCTTGCCTTACTAGAAAATTAGTTTTTAATTGGAGTTACACTCCAAAAATTGCAACTCCTTCTCTTTGAAAGTATTAAAGTATTCGAGAGGATTTATGTGACACCTGAAAATGTTCTCTGCCATCGAAATTTCATTCAGATGTGGTTTCTTCCATACATCTAGAATAGAAAAAAATGTGATTTGCAGTTATATTCTGATCTTTCATATCTCAACTTCATTGAGTTTACTGCAAAGTTTTTTTATGGCGAAAAATTTAAAAAATGTAACAAAAATTAATTATTAAATATATGCTGACTTACAAAAAAACTAATTCCAAATTTACCTCAGCAGAAATATTTATATATTTGAACTTTGAACAAATAACCAAAATAATGGTCGACTGAAACACAAAAATTCCCCTTTTTATTTTTTTAAATTAAATTTTTTTAAAAATTAACCAAAATTTCTGAAAAGATTTTAATTGGATAGAAGGAAGGCTACATGAAAATTCCAGTTAATTCGGGTTGCATAATAGACATTCGATCATTAATTGGCCAGTCGAATATTTATAAGTGGCATATACATGTATAAAATTCGATGAATTTAAATAAAATTATATTCAGAAATTAATCATCAGCATTTAAATACAATTAATTGCTCTTTTTAAAGCAGTGTTTAAAATACCACATTAATTTATTTAAAATAATCTCTTTTACAATAGAAACATCCACGTCTGCAAAGTAGACATTGTCAACATTGTGATATTCTCTGGCAACATGTAGTTAAACAAAGTTCATTGTCAGAAGCATGTAATCTTGGTTTATATACATCAGAGCTGACATTTACGCAACATGTTAATATTATCTGGATGTTATTTTCTCATCGATAAACATTTTAACGCTATAACAATTTTTCAAATTTTAGCTTTAACAAGAATCGTTCACCACACTGCACCATTGTTATTTTAAATTAATTTCATTACATTGCCGATTGATTTAAATTTAATTATTTTACTGTTTGACTCCAACATTTTGATTCATTTTTTAATTAAACAAATAAATTTCTAACATCATACGATATTTCGTTTCTTGAACACATTATCAATATTATTTTTCACTTTTTGCACTTAAAACTAATACTTCATGGTTAATAATTAATGTATTTAAACAATATTTTACAAGCATATAATATTATATATTGTCACTGCATTATTCCCGTTTCTTGTTTATTTTCTTTTTTCTTTTTTGTAATTAAATTTTTGTTTTTTTCATTGATTCAAATGAATTTGTAGAAAACCTGTATCATTACTTTTTTGTACAAGATTTTTACTGTAAATGTAGAAAAATGTTAAGGGTATTTAGACTTTTGTTCATGACTATACATTTATACACAACTTTGGCATCAGGGGATGATCCAGGATAATAACAATAAACTATTACTTTTGCAATAGGATAATTAAAAACTAAGTAGATATAAAAAGTTATTGTGCTTTCCACTATTTCAATAGTAATAAGTAGCAAAAGCAAGAGATATTTTGCTTTTATAAGCTCATTTTATTCTATCTCGCTGCAGGGAGCACCCATACAGGCATTTTAAAATCTCTACACTCATACATATTTATGTACTAATCCTTAATGTTGTACGTGTTTTGGACAGAAAGAAAGAAGATAAATGAATCATTTTCAGACTAAAATCAAAATGATTTTTTTTGGCCTTTTCGTACACAAATATTTTGGAGAAACTAATACTACAAAGAAAATGTAAGCCATCAGGTCGATCGTTTATCTTTTTTTAAGGAAACATTATGATAAAATCAATAAACATTTAAATTTCCTGCTTGAAAGAAGCAGTACAAAAGACAAGCAAAATACAATAGAATTTATTGTGAAATATTTTTGTAAGGTTTTATTGAAATCTTATATAGGAAAACTATTATGATCTACAAACCAATTGGTTTTAAAATTTTATAAAAATTAAAATTTTTTATTTAATTGAGTTCAAAATTATTATTGAAAATATTTAATTTCCAATTTATAATTGAGCCGCTTAGTGCATAAATCGATTAACTCCATAAAACAAAAAGTTGAGAAATGCGATGAAATAATATAAATTGTTTTTAAAATTCCCTTTACAATATAAATTTAAATAAATATTGTAGAATACATAAATACATCTAATGGATTATAAAATTAATCAAAAAAAATAATGTCGGCAATGTTATAAATTTCACGTGACTGGTTTAGTTAATAGATTTGGCAACTGAAAAAAGTAATAAAGTTAAATTAGGTATTTAAATTTTTAAGTTTTTTGTTACAGAAAAAGTTAGTTATTATATATTTTTATTACAAATTTTCCATAAAAATTAGTGTTTACAGTGCTGTTATAATATATTATTTGTGATTAATTTAAGTAGAAATGATGTCTTCTTCATCAGATGTATGTAAGGACTCGTCATTTCGATTTGTTCTCAAGTTTTTAAAGTAATCATGGTTAACAGGAGGAAGGAATTTAAACAGATCCATCCTGTTTCTCCTTTTTTCCCTTGACACAGTTCTGCCTTTAGGATATAATAAGGGCTGATCTATATTTTTCATGCTTTGTCGGCTACCTGCTACAGATTTCCTTTGGTTAATTTCGTTAAATTCTAAATCGTCATTATAGTCATATTTGAATTGTATGAGATGGGATTTTAACCTTTCTAACTTTATGCAGCGTATTTTAAACCAATTTACTGGAAACCCTGTAACGGTTGCATTTCTGTTAATGATTGAGTTTTCTAAAAGGTTTGTTGAAAAAATCTTGGTGGATCATTTGGAATAGATTAAATGGTGCTTTCTTGATTATATTGTACCAATCATATGGTGAATAAATGTTTTGTAACTGCAAATTGATAACTGTTAACATTCAAAGGTTGCTACTGGTGCATTTGAATTGCGTAATTGAAACGATTTACATTATACTATGTTCAGACATGCACTTATATTGAGTAAATCGCAATATACGGCATTATTGATCTCAATATTTCATATAAAATGTCATTAAAACTTGAAATACAGCACTGTTATACGTACGTTCAGTGAGCATATTACAATTTTCCGAACACTTTCTGTTGATATTTGGCAACTCAACTATCAACAATGGCAAAAAAAAAAAACAAAACAAAAACAATGTTGCTATTTTGTTTATCAGCTGTCAAATGAATATTGAATAAGCAGCTGAACTGCGTATATTGTTGTGTCTAAACACTTAAAATATTCTAAACAATAAACCGAATATTGACACAATAAAAGTGCATGTCTGAACATAGTATAAACCTACTTAGCATACATCAATGAGTATAGAGTTAATCAAAATGTCTTCTGAAATAAATCACTTATTATTCAATGGCCCAAAAAATTTTGTCATTTAATGGTGTTAATCTTTACTATGCAGGAAAGTTATAATAAATATAAAAAGTTATGACTATCCCAAGTGCTTTGACACTTAAATTAAAGAAAGTGGAGTTAATCACTTTGAGCACTGAATGGCTAATTTATATTTAATATTTCATTTATATTTACTTTTCATATCCTTGATTTATTTGAACTACATATACTATTCAGGACCAGATAGAGTCCTAATAGCTAACAATTATAATCTCCCGCAGACCTGCATTAGTTAGAACCTTTACCAATATATATGTATGGATATGCCTTCTTTGTATACATCATTGAAGTACAATGACATATTTTATGTGTACATTACAACAGTCGAAAACAAACCTCATAGTGGAGGCCAAAGGAAACTTGTTTGTAAAAGCGTCGGAATTATCCGTCAGAAAGTGCGAAAAAGATCATAAACGTATAAGATCAAAGTTAGCTGAAGCCATTGCCGAAAGATCAGGTACATATATCTGACTTTTGTGGACAGTATGAAGATCATTGAATGAAAACAAAAAAGCAGAAAGAAGTTTGTTGGATTGTTAATCTGTATGCATACTCCTGTCACTAGTTGTTTTCGGTTTTTCAAAATAAATACATTTTATATTCCTGTCTCTTAACCTTAACGATCACTCATACTTCTGCCAACATTTCACGTTTGAGCGAGGACGCCATCAAGAGAAGGCTTCAATTGTAAAGTGCTTCCATGGAAAATGAAAAACGCATATATTAGCCGACTTCTGTTAGTCGCTCAAACGTGAAATTGGCAAATTCCATAAAGATCCATCAAAAATTTTGAAAATATTTAAAGTGAAAGTTAATTAGATAAACAAACATATAAAAAATATGAAACGGATGTTATACTCTTTAATTAATTTTATCGCAAGAAGTGTCGGTCTCTTCATCTCCGGATAATGTACTTCAAGAATATCGGTACTTATTCTGTACCACCAAAAATACAGCATTGTCTTCCTGCTAAATCTATCTGGTTTTGCAGCTGAAGTTATTGATTGTCCCGGATTAACTCACGATTTTAGTATTGTAAAGATAAATTAATTTTTCATTGCCAGTAACAATTGCTACATGATGCTACACTGATTTACGAACTTGTCTTTGAAGTAAAATATCACAATTGGCTTTTGGGTTCTCCATCTGTCTGTCATTCAATTCATGTGGCACTCTTTTTCTAGAATTTTCGATAATTTCCATTGCTTTCGAACGGTCAGAATTTGTTTTTTATGCAACATTTAATATTCCTCCCATTTGTTGCTGACTAAGGGCCATTATTACAGATAAATAATGGGCAGATAAATTGTTTTTCATTATTATAAGTGGAAAATAAGGTAGAGGGAATATCATCCTACTGGTAACTTTTAAAGTTAAGTTTATGTTTAAATTTGCCATACAAATATATTTTTTTCTATACGGCAACTTCAGATATAAACAAAGTGAGCAAATGCAACAAAAAAAACCGTCGTTGCCACTGCGTTTAAATAAAACATGTTTAGTTTGAGCAGTGTTATAGACATTGCTCCGCCACTGCCATATTTTTGAAAAACTTTATTTTATCTGTAAGTTGTAATAACGAAAATAAGTTAATAGGCCATTTACACTACAGCGAAATCTAGTACTTATGAGATTTCGAGCCAAATCTAGTTGATTTTAACTAGATTTCCCATACAAAACAAAATCTACTTATTTAGTAGATTTCGGCAAAATCTACTCAAAATCTAGTAAAAATAGAAATGCAACTATGTGTTTTGCCAAATAGTACGTAAAAATACAACGCTGAGCAGGAAAAAAATGGCATTTCAATTTAACCCTAATGAAGTCAACATGTGCCTCTCCGGCACATATTTCACTTGGTCATGTTGTAACTTTCTTAAATATAGGTTCTAGTTCTTACTGCTTCTTGAATTCCTACTTTCAGTTGTTTTATTTAGAATTTACAAATTTCAAGTAATAAATTAATTTCTTTTATTTTTATTTTGTTTCAATCAAAAATGTTCTTAATCATGTCAAAATGTGTCTATGAGGCACATATGGAAACGCTAACTACTACTTCTATTGTTGGTGAGCAACAAAATTAAATATAATAATGAGTTATATTGAGGTATAATGAGTTACGAAGAGTTCTAGCACCCATTATTTGCCGTAGTCTTCTAAAATTAAATAAAAATAATTTGTCCAATGTCCGGTCCATACAACACGAGAATGAATTCTCAAACCAGCCAAGCCACCGAAGATATGCAGAATGTGTAAGCAGTCTTGCAGTATTTACCACAAAAATACTTGCAACGAGCATTGTTCAAAAGTTCTAGTTTGCTTAAAATGCGAAAATAAATAAATAATATTTCATTTATGTAACTGAGAAGAAAAAATTTAATAAAATAAAAATAAGTTAACAAAATTAATACGTAAATTCTTTGTATGTGCCTCTGAAATACATTTTGACTGGATTTGTAAAAATTTTTCCTGACTCGATTAGGGTTAAACTAAAATATTATTATTTTCTTTTAAATTTCAGTCAGCTGTTTTTGTTATTAAAATGAAATCTTGCTACTGTCAAATAAATCCAGTGTAAACGATGTAGATTTTGAGCAAGATTTGAAATCTAATCTACTAGATTTCGCTGTAGTGTAAATGGCCTATAAAGATAACTTTACAGTTCCATTTAGCTAAAGGTGCCTTTAACTAAACACAAGTTTAACGACAAGTTGTAATAATGGCCCTAAAAGTATCATCTTCTTAATCATTCTTAAATCATCTTCTTAATGTTGCTTCTGATAGAGCATTATCACCATATGACAAGTATTCGATGCGATTCTACAACACTTTTCTTCAAATGAAAACAAAAAATTTATGATTTTCGTAAATCATCATTTTCTAGTATAGAATTCCCCGATTTGATGTATACTGAATATGTATGACAGATGCCATTGCCAACAAAAGAATAATTAAGACTCGTTCATAATAAATGTCTTGACAATCCCATCATACAAGAACACCTGGCATTTAAAACTGGTGATATAAATACAATTTTTATTTTTTAATTTTTTTTTAATTTTAAGATTTGAAATTTGTTAATACCTTGAATAAAATCAATATCAAAAATGTTAAAATATTATTCCTTTGCTTTCAATATTATATTTAATAATACTTGACTGCAATAAAATATTCATTATTTCTGAATGATTTACTCAGCTTGTCAATTGAGTTTGTGTGTTGAAATACTTAAAAAGTTTTGTTTTTATTCTGTTTTTTATTTGAAATTTTTTGTCCTTTGAATTTTTACATTCATTAGTATTTCTTTGTTTTGTTTGTTATAAAAAATTTACCCAAATTTCCATCAATTTGTTGAAATAAAATTTATAGCTAAAGTTAGTAGTTGGCATCTTTTCTATGATTGGGTAATTCATAGTGTGTTTAAACTTTAAACTTGGAAATTGCAAAAGAAATTTAATTTATGCAAAGTCGCCGTAGTCTAGTAGGCAGTGTGTTGGCTTATTAGACGTAAAGCCAGGGTTCGAGCCCCAGGCCAGATATCAAAACAAAATACAAAAAGTATTTCTTCGGCGACTTCCTCTCAGCGGATTTCTGGCAAAAACTTTAAGAGTAAATAAAATTGCCATGAAAAAGTTTCTCAAAAAATCTGTCGTTTGGAGCCGACTTTAAACTGTAGGTCCCACCGCTCATGTATAAAATTAACACACACAACATAAGTGGTGTGAGAAACTAGGTCGTAATCCTGATTGAAGGGTTGTAATGACCAATTATGTATTTTATGTATGTATGTATGCAGAGAATTTTTTAAAGCTCCACAAAGAAAAGTAATATTCACCTTTCCCTACAGAGCAAGTAATCTACTAAACAAACATGAGTATGGTCGTTTTTTAAAGTACGGCAAGCAGACGTAGAAATCGATGGAAAAAAGTCATAACGTCGGTAAAACGACAGTTAGCTTACGCACAATGAGATATCAGCTGAAAGCCCTGTCGTTAAATTTTATTGGGCTCAATTAAATAGGTAAAAGCTAATTGAAGGGCGCGTACATCTAGTTAGCAAGAAACAGATGGCAACATGTCAATCAACCTAAAAGTAATACAGTCCTCCATTAACCGGGTTCCAAATCATTCCTAGTAAAGAAGGACTTAAACAAAGGAGACATAACAGCGTATAAAGTATTGGAGATAAAGGGCCAGTAAGCTTCAGCTGTTCAATCAGCTGTTTTATCCTTATCGTAATTATTTCAATAAAATATCAGAGTAATGTGGCCTATCCGATAATTTCTTTCTAAAGAAACTTTTATTGCGAATATCGATGTCTCTACACTCACTGTCAGAATGGTATAATGAATCATAGCATGACACTAGGGAGAGCGTATACCATAATTCCTGTTAGATCATCTTCAAGTCTATGCTAGCATATGATGACAGAACTAACTACTACGATAAATTGCAAGTTATACATCAGTGTCAGTGAGAACAAGAAACCCAAGTGTAAGAGAACAACTTTGAAGGGTTGTTAGTAGTCAAACAATTTTACTTAACAACACACAAAAGAAAAAAGGATTATCTTCACTAATTACTGGAAAACCACCTGGATAAATCTTACAAAGTAGTCAAATTTGTAAATGGCGTTTTCTAAAGGATAAATGTAAAGGAAAGTTAATTTTTCAATGATTCTTACACATAAAGTACATTGAATTTGACCGATAGCTTTGAGGATCACTACGGATTACGGGAATTAACGACAACCCCACAATAAAATGTCGAACGAGGTCAATTTTCACGATCTCTGTTGCCAGTTCATATAATCGCTACGTGAGAGTGTTCTGCTTACAAATCGCTGATGAAGAATATCCAGTTTGGCATGAGCTGTGTAATACGTAGCACTGTTGAAACCACATATCGTTGTCGTACCGATCATCTAATTCAGGCCAAACAAAATTGGTAATAATTGACTCTAGTGCTTGCGATTGACAGTAAAGGCCGGCCAACATTACTCTTAAACAAATATGTACCAATGACGCCGCCTGTCTTAAATCCATGCCAAACAGTAACTTTTCGGAATGCAATGAACGCTCTTGGATCTCATGTGGATAGGCATAGCCCAAAAAGACAACTAATTTCGCAGATGTAGCTTTAACAAGTCACCGCAGTCTAGAAGGCTGTGCGTTGGCTCAGTAGGGGCCAGCCTGTGTTTCAAATCACAACATCTCCAACAAAACGAAATATGAAAAAAAAAATTTACTTTGGTATGTAGAAACTTTATGGTGTGAGAAACCAAGTAATAATCCTGACTAAAGGGTTATAAGAACCAATTAAGTAAGTTAAGTAAGTAATTTTCAATAAGACAGCCGTTATCAGCTGCCAAATTCGGAAGTCCCTGTTGGAAGACCCAATGTATATAAGGACAGCATCTTCCTCACTGCCAAGTAAATTAATTTTCTTTCATACAAAACATAAAGAAAAACTACTTTGATTATTAACTTTGTATTAAAGTTATGAAAAAGTTATTGCATTTCTTTCCGAAAAATTGTTTATAAAACGTATTTCCTTCTTTGTTTTGCTCTGTAATCAAAAGACTGTATTGACAAACTAGTTTGACATCATTAACATAAACGTCTGAAGGATGTGACAGTACCAAACTGAAGCAAATACCATAATGCGGTAGAAGGCCATAATTTCGCAGGGAACTATAAACAACAGGCGTAAACTTTACTTTAATGTAGCAAAATTAGTTTTCTAAATAAAAAAAGTGTTGTGGAGGTAAACATATTAGGTAGGAAGACAGCGCTGTCCACTAAATATTGAATACGATTTTCACATTTATGCTGGCGCTTTTTGAGAGATAGGCAGGTTATGTAGAAATGTTTTTGGTTGGAAATATGTACAATTTGTTGGTATTGTTATGATTAAAATAGAAAAAAATAGCCTTTAATAGCCACTAACCATGAGAGCCAATTTTTTTAAGTTATGAAAAAGTCTGAATAAAAATATTTCAGCGCCTTTAAAGTAAAGTAATCAGTGTATTCATTTAGGTATAAAATTATAATTGAATGAAATAAAATAAAAGTCTAAAAAGTACATGTTTCCAAAAATATGTACTTATATGAGTTGTAGTAAAAAAATCCTTCCCATTCGCAAAACGAACAATGAATTCAGGCCAATTGCTATTCGTCCTTTTATGTCAAAGGTAATGGAAAACATTATAGCTTGACAAATCAATAGTTATCTGGAAAGTCACAATTACTTAACTACTAGTCAGTCGGGTTTCATGAAAGGTATGAGTAGTACTACCGCTCTATTAATTGTAGTTAAGGATCTTAGGTTGGAGCAAGATGAGAATAACGTAGCGTTTTTAGTTCTTCTTGAACACACCAAGGCTTTCGATACGGTCAATCACAAAGTTTTATTGAAATTATCCGGAAACTGTTTAATTTTACAAATTCTGTCGGTAGTCTAATTTCTTTCTATCTGTTGGACAGATGTCAAAAGGTACATTCAAATGGTAATATTTCGGATGCGCTTAATATTAGTCGGGGTGTTCCCCTGTGGCCTTTGTCGTTCTGTATTTATAAAAATGATCTACCAGATGTTTTGGTTGACTGCCGTGTTCATATGTATGCTGATGATGAGCAGCTTTATACCAGTATTCGTAAGGAGAATATTAGTTCTTGTTTACACTCTATTAATCGTGATTTGGATACAATTGACAGTTGGGCCTCGGCAAAAGCAAAGTCCAAATGTATTATGCTTTCGAAAACTAATGGATCGTTTGTCATACCTGAATTAAGTATCAAGGGGAATAGAATTGACTTTGTTAAGTCTGCAACCAATCTGGGCATTGTCTTTAATGACAGATTATAGTGGTCTAGCCATATAAGTGTCATAGGTTCAACTCCTTTTGCCATTCCGAAGCAATTTGCTAAAACGTATTTAATTCCCGTGCTTTTGTATGGGTGTGAAATCTTCGCAAACTGCGATAGGAATGACTACCGGAAACTCAACTTGGCATACAACAATATAGCAAGATATGTCTTTCTTAAAGGTGACCGGATTCATATTTCTCATTTAGCTTACCAGATACTTAGTATAAAATTTGATAATCTTTTAAAAATGCCCCATTCTATTCCATAAAACTATTAATACGAAACAGCCGAAATATTTACTAAGCCGAATTAAGTTTGCTAGATCTTTCCGGGGCATGAAGGTTATTCAACAACGGTACAAGACTCTCCTGTAACGGCGATAGTTTTTTATACACACCACAAGTCTTTGGATTTCCCTACCAAATTACATCAAAAAAGTTAGGCAATATAAATGCGTTCAAACCAGTTAAATATTTATTATTACTTTTTTCGACCAATTTTTGTAAATATTTTTTTTATATTTTTTTAAAAATTTTATAATTCTTTATCTTTTAACTTTTTTATTTACCTCTGCAGTATTGTTAGTTTTTTAAATTGCTACTTATTATATTTTTATTTATATCTAAACTTAATATTTATATATTATATTTATTTTATTAATTTTTTAATTTTTGAATTTTAAATAAATATTTAAATTTTTATGTTTTATATCTTTTTACTCCTAAGCATAACACTATCACTTATAAAAATAATATCTTGTTGTGTTATGTTGATTACAATAAATAAATAAATAAAAAATTAAATAATTTTTAATTTTTTTATTAATCTATTTCTATTTTAATATAAAACAAACAAAATTTTTAATATTTTTCACAAACCAAAAGAAATCACGATATTCAAATCAAAAACCTTGGTCAATGAAAACAGAAATGTGGATGCTATATTTCATACGTTAAATTGTTCTTTAATTCTGTAAAGGGTATCCATTCTATAAAGAAATCTTAATTTCAAAACATCTTCGAACAATATCCATATCCTTGCGAAACCGAATGGATTTTTCTTGAGGGATAAATTGAGTGTCAAAACACAATTTTTCTTCATACGGAGCATATTTTGTAAACGAGTCTGAATTATCTTTTGTGTTGGCAATGACGTCTGTAAAACCTACTTAATATACATCAAATGAACAAACAACCTCATACTTTCTCATTGTTTTAAAGATAGTGCCGGAGTCTAGTAGGTAGTGTGTTGGATTATTAGACGTGAGGCCAGTGTTCAAACCCCAGGTCAGACAGAGTAAATAAAAAATTGCCATGAAAAGTTTCTAAAAATTGTCGTTCAGAATCGGATTTAAACTGTAGGTCCCGCCACTCATGTATATAATTAAAACACAGAAACTAGGTCGTAATCCTGACTGAAGGGTTGTAGTGACCAATTATATATGTATGTTTAAAGACGGCGAATTTTGTAACAGGGTATGATGATTTGCAAAAATGATAAATTTTTTGTTTTCATTTAAAGACAATGCCTGTCGAGCCATTAGTCTATCAGAAACAACTTATAAAAAATGGTTTCAACGGTTCAGAGATAGTGATTTGGACGTGAAAAAATAAGAACCTGAAAGACCACAAAAGCGTTTAAGACTACTGAATGAAGATGACGCTTTGAGTCAGAATAAATGGCAGAAAATTTAAATGCAATTTCAGACTGTTTAACCCTGGATGGTTCTGTTCGTCGAATCGACGAACCTCATTTACTCTTTATCACATAATTCTTTTATGTTTGACCAAATTTTTATTCTTTTTATTAACAACGTTATTTGATAAGAAACGCTTGCATTGAGTTGATAACTTTCGTTATCAACTAATCTTGTTGATAAAAAGATCGAAATTTTGTCAAACAAAAAGGGGTTATATGATAAAGAGTAAATGAGATGCGCCGATTCGACGAACAGTAACTATCCAGGGTTAAAGTGTTCGTCGATTCAACGAAGAGTAACCTTAAGGTACAAAAATGAAGAGTTACCGTCCAGGCTTAAAAATTAAGAGACAGCTCAATTAGTCTGGCGAATTAAAGCCACATTAATTAAATGGCAAAGATTTGGAAAACCGAAAAAAAGACAAGGACACAATAGAAAATCAGTGTTGCATCGTATTGTTACTGGCAGTGAAAAGTGGAACCATTTTTTGGAATGAATCGAGACGTTAATCGAAAGATAAATGTAAATCAAAATTAATGAAAATTTATAATGTAAAAATTATTTGCAATATTTCGCTGTCAAAACTGCACACAGGAGGAGATTTTTGATTACATATTGCCAAACTGTCAAATATGGTACAGGATAATATAGCAAAAAAAATATAACAACGTAATTTCAATTACGATTCCCAAAACTTGACTCACAATGTAAAAAGAAAACTACCGAAAATTCAGTTCTTGTTAGGCTTGATAAATTTTTTTTACCAAATTTTAGTATGCAGGAAAAATTCTTGAAGAGTCCATTAAATTTTGTGTAGAAATTTATACGCCTTATCAACGATGTCCTTTACCAACCCGATTAACGGATTTCGGCCTGCCGCAATGCATCCTTCCAGGCGCGCCTACGCCAGTTGGTCACACCAATCCAACGCATACAATATCGTCCTCTTCGCCGATTTCCGCAGACCACCGCATCGAACACGCCTCTCGCCGGAGCATCGCCCTCCATGCAAACGGCATGTTCGAGCCAACGCAGCCGCTGTGTGTTAATACGCTGCACAACGTTGAGGAGTTCATAAAGCTCACTGTTGGATCGGATGCGGAAATCATTTCCAACTCTCACTGGACCGAAGATCTTACGTAAGACTTTTCTCTCAAACACTGTCAAGGCTGCTGCATTAGTGCTTAATAGGGTCCATGCCTCTACGCCATAAAGAAGCACAGTGAGGATGAGTGTCTTGTAGAGTATTAGTTTTGTCGTACGAGAGAGGTCTCTACTACTCAATTACCTAGTAACACCTGTTGGCAATAGTAACACCATAGTAACACCTGTTGGCAAAAGTGATCCTACGCTTGATCTCCACACTGACAACATTTTTGGTGATAATGGAGCCAAGAACAAGACGATGTCCTTTAATAAATCTTAAATAGAGTCAGGAAAACCGAAGAACGACAAAAAAATCATCGTTTCTACCAACAGAGTCCTCTGAACTTTTACATTTGATAACGGTCATCTTGTCGAAGCTACGTCTGTTAAATTAATTGTCATTTACTCCGTGTGTTTGGAAAAATTACCATGTATGGACAACAGCAAATCAACAACAAATGCAAATAATATTTTTTTATAAAAATGGGTGAATACACAAATGTCTGGCCATAATTTTAAACGATAAATCATCTTCAAACACCAACAAACAAAATTGTCAAATTTAGCACAATACCAATCTACATGACATAAAAGAGCGTCCAATGTATCCCGAAAAAGTTATTGTTTTGGGTCGCTTTTGGACTGGTGATTCATATTTCTTTAAGAGCTGTCTGCGTTAAGCACTATAAACCAAAAATTTTTTTTACTATACTAGTGGTTTCAACTGTAGGACACTACGTATCACACATCTCTTTCCATATTGGATATCCTGTAACAACGGCTTGAGGGAATGTTAGTCTCATGTAAAGGCAGTGTGGACTTTTATTATATTTATTATATTTATTATAATATACCACAAAACCACAGCGATCCTCAAAGCCAACATAGCACGTGGCATCGTTCAAATACAACCTAATTTCTGCTTCAGAGTAATGGAAAAGCTGAAATTTCGAATTTGCTCCGGACCTGCTAATCCGAATTTAGGAAGCTGTTTAAAAAAAAGACTAACAATTCATCAAATTCACAGTGTTCTATTGTTTGTTTTCAATTGAATAAAATTAAAAATTTAAAGCTTTTCTTGGCCTATCTACAGGTTCTGAATGGTTTTTTATTTTCGGTTTCTGAATTCTGTAAAGTATCCACAAAGACCACATAATTCTACTTAAGGGAAATATTTTTATTGGGAAAGTAATACTTTGTTCAGATATGCACTTTTATTGAATCAATATTCGGTTAATTGAGTACAATATTTTAAACGTTCAGGCATAATGATAAACACAGTTCAGCCGCTTATTCAATATTCATTTGACAGCGGGTAAACAAAACAGGTTGTTGTTTCAATAATATTGTTTTTATTTTGTTGTTCTTTTTTTTTTTTTGCTTGTCGTTGTTGACATTTGAGTTGTCAAATATCAACAAAAAATGTTCGGTTAATTGTAATATGCTTACTAAACACACCTATGGCAGTGCTGCATTTTAAGTTTTGCTCAATATTATAACAATTTGCGTATTTATTGCGCAATTATTAATTGAAACTTTGTATGAAATACTCAACTCAATAATGGCGTTTATTGCGATTTACGCAATAAAGGTGCATATCTGAACACCATATAAGAGAGTTTTGCTGGTTTAAGGAATTTAAATTTATTTTTTGTTCTGTGGTTATGAATTTTATTACAGATAAGCACAAAACATAAGAACTATGTGCCTCAAAATACATAAACTGTTCGTCAAAATGTTAAGAACCACTTTAATTTTTTAATTTTAAATCTGTTGAATTGTAATTATCTCTCCACATTTTTATACATATTAACGCACGTTTTAAGGCATATTTTTCAAAAATTACACACATTCTCTCCATGTCGCCTTCTATAGTTATAAAGAGACAGCATGGCGTCTATAAATTTCAAAATACCCAATAAACTACGATAGTCATGAACTTATTAACGTTAAGGAGCGGGATAAAGCTTCTGCCAGAAATCTGCTGAGAAAGTCACTTAAGAAATATTTTTTTATATTCGTTTTGTCCGTCATGTCTGAGCCAGGGGTTGAATTACGGAATCCTGTCTAATACAGCAACATCTACCCACTAGATTGCTGCTGTAATATATATTTATATACTTATTTCGAATCTGGCAATACTTTTATCATTCTATTCTGAAACAAAATTCAGTATATTATCTCCATGTATTATCTGAACGTAATGAATCGACTTACGCTTGAGTAACGTTTGAACTTATTTAGTCACTCGGGTACGTTACCAGTAGTGGGTACGTTAATAAGAAAAATTGCCGTATTTGCGGCTCAAAAAACCCACAGGTGCAAATTACGATTGACTGTTTGTTGCGGGTTGTGCAGTAGAGGCATCATTGGCTCATATTTCCTTGAAAATGAGGGCGGCGCAACAATTATGTTCAATGGAGACAACTATCGCACCATGATAACGGATTTCTTTGTAACCGCTCTTCATGGTATTACTGTGAACGATGCTTGGTTTCAACATAATGTAACTTGCCACATGTCTCATGCCACAATCGATTTATTGCGTCAAACGTTTGATGGCTGTTTAATTAGCCGGAATGGTAATTATAATTATCAGCCAAGAAGCTGTGATTGAGACTGTTGAACTATTTTCAGTGGAGTAAAGAAATGTGTTATGCCGACAAATCAGGGACAATTGTGCATTTGAAAGCAAACATTCGTGACGCCATTGCCGAGATACGACCCCATCAAGTCGAAAAAATTTACGAAAATTGGTCCGATCGCATGAGGTACTGCGAGGCCAGCATTAGCGTTTGGATAAAATAATGTTACATTTCTAAATGGAACAATTGTACTTCACAATAAAAAAATAAATTTGGAAAAATTACAAACCGCCATTGGTGAAATACAGCTGCACACAAACGATAATGTGCTTAAAAATTGGACCGATCGTGTAGGCTACTGCATGGCCAGCCGAATCAGCCATTTGAATGAAATTATTTTCCATTATTAACCAGAAGGATTGTACTTTCAAATAAAAAAAGAAATTTTAGAAAATATTCAGTGGTTTTTTTTAAAGCATTAAAAAAAAAAAGTTACTTGGCAGACCCTTTAGAAGCTTTATATCTTCCTAGTGCTGAGAGCCTTTACATAACACGGGTAGTGTGAGAGACTAGGTTGTTATCCAGACTAAATAAGTATGTAAGCAAGAAAGCAATATCCATACAAAAGTTTTGTGTATTCCTGTTGTTGATAGGGTCTACATAACTTTATTTTTTTTAATTTTTAATGTGTTTGTTTGCTTCAAATCAAAACTAAAAATTCAATAAATAAAAGTATTGCAAAGAAAATTTGTTTCCATACATAGGAAGTAAATATTAAAATATTAAAATATTAGTTCGTAGATTGCAAATAAAAATAAAAATAAATTTGTGTTTAGTTTTAAATAAACTCTTTATTGTTCGTACAATTCCGTGTTCCACTGTTTGCAACTAGATTTAAACAACAATAATTTGCTTTATTTCTTCTTTACACTCTTTCGCGTACACACTAACAATTATTCATTACATCTTTACAACGGAGATCTTCTAACCACGATTATTCTCTTTACACGCAACGCGTCTGCACACAAGACTGACTGAATTCTTTCTGACCACGTTGCCGGCTTAGTCTTGCCTTTTATATCGCTGGGTAAACAGTCTGGTGAATGCTCTTGAAGGAGAATCACTTCGCCTTCGCGGAATCTCTATAAATGTAAACATGTTGTTTACGTTATTGTTGTTTATGTATTTTGTTTACGTTCGTCCTTGCAGTGTTGTTGTTGCCTCTTTGTTCACTTATTTATCCCTTTTTTATACCGATTTGTTGCTATATTTTTTTATTCGTTGATCATGTAAATAAGTCCATTGATCTTGTTTTTGTAGCTTTTGTTTATTATTTTAATATTAAATGAGACCACCATTTCCATTTTCGTAACAATATATATTTTCATTCTTCACTTAAAAGAAACAATTTAAAGATTTTGAAATTAATCATTTAAGCTTTAAATGGTTTTAAAATACCTTCTAGGCAAAATAACAATATTTTGTCTAATATAGTCTCAAAAATTACAAAACGTTTCTAAAAATAATTAGAAAATATACATCACACACTACGAACTTCTACTCACTTAAATAGTTATGTATTAGTACGTGTTTTGTTTCTTTTTTATTGTACATTTTCCAAACACATCGTTTGCAGAGTGGAGTTAAAAAATCTGTTGGCATTCTGATCAGATTATAGACGAAAGAACAAAATACAAAAACAAAGAGAACTGAAGGGTAAATAAACACCATTGAAGAGAATTTTTTTAAAGTTAATACATTTCAAATAAATACAAAAATAAACTAAACGATATACAGTGGATGAAAAAAATTCTGTTCTCCTCAAAACATGTAAATACGTTTATTGCTTCCGTTGTTCTATTGTATCGCTGTTTAGATTTTTTGTTTCTGTATATTCGTTTCTGTATTCCTTTATTGCTTTCAATATGGCAGAGTATTTGAGGAAAATTGAATTTATAACTAAAATGGAATAAAATTTAAATTTTCTTTTATGCCTTGGAATGCAAACACATGTATTAAGAAACGATGCCAGAAAATCTTTAACGGTTTATATGTTTTACAATGGGCATTTGCTGTGTATAATACTGTTATGTTTTTTTACCTTTTTAAAAACGTTTATAATATGAGTTCGTTGATTGCAAGAAAACAAAAATAAATTAGTGTTTAAGTTCAATTAAATTCCTTATTGTTCGGACTATTTTTGTGTGTCACTGTATACAACTTGACTTATAAAACAATAACTGCTTGTTCGCTATTCTTCTTTGCTTATAACGCAGATCTTTACTACGGAGATCTTCAAACCACGACTGTTTTCTTGACACGCAACGCGTCTCCACACAAGACTGACTGAATTCTTACCACTCGTTGCGTGCTTTGTCTTGCCTTTTTAAATTCCCACGTAATCTGATGAAGGTTCTTGAAGTCGAACGTTCGGGGTTTTGCTTTCTCGAGAATTCTATCGCGACTTCATTGTTGTTCGCTTGCTTGTCTATCCCTTTTTCTTTCATACTGATGTTGTTGGTTTAATTGTAACACATTTTTTTGTTTTGTTTGTGTAGCTTTTTGTTTATCGTTTTAATGTTAAAAGATGTTACACCTTTTTCCATTTTCGTAACAATACTCTAAGTATTTACTGTTTAAATGCAAAGAGTTTTGAAGCACTGGAGAAGTATCACTTTACTGCACTTTACATTACTTTGTCATTAAGCTTATTGCAACACTTACTTTGGTTTGAATATCCCCCAATAATGAATAAATATTAGGTGAAGCACATTAACACTTTCAGCATTTGATGAAGGAATTGGCGGAGCATACTTTCAACACAGTTTTAGTATTTACTCTATCGCTGCAGAATAAAAACATCTTGTATAAGATAATCACACTGTTACGTGAGCTATGCAATGACTCCATAAGTAAAGTGTGTAACATTAGATTTAATGCCACTAGTAGTGACGATTTCAGCCCAAGATCGGGTTTACACTGATGTATGTCCACTCCCCTGTTTTCGTTTTAATTCCACTCGATAACGATTTCGAACATACTAATAAATACAATGTGGCATACCCTGGAGAATTCAGGTTTACTGGACAGTATCTATATCATAGCTCATCGCCATGAGCGGCGGATGAAACGCCTAAAGGTGAATGTAGCCGAATGTTTAACCACCAGCAGCACTAGGGAATTGGAGCCCTTGCTTTTGCCGTAGAAAATTCAACGCTGATCAGGTTGAAATACCACTTTATTGAAAATGCCGACTACTTTGAGTATATTGCGAACATGCATGTATTTTGCTAACGGATTTAATAAAGTTTTTACTAATTTTTTTAATAAACTCGGCATGTTTACTATACTATTATTTAAGATGCAGCAGGGTTTTTTCACTGTTAATTTTTCTTCGAATTTTTAGATTATAATTCATATTATTAAAAGTGTTCGAAAAAATTCCAAAGCTTAGTCACGTTCCTTGATGAACGGTAAATTATCCGAACATCAGTTTGGATTTCGAGCTAATCACATTCTGAACATTCCCACAATTCAGGAAAAAATTAAAAAATTCGCCATAAAACTAAACTAACGATTCACACCAACGCATTGGCAAGGGGCCTGCTTCAATTCGATGGCCATCAGAGGTTAAAACGAAGTGACACATTGAGCCTCGCTCGACGGCTGCACTGACCCTAATTTTTAATGTAGTATTATTATAAGATTTGAATACAATATATAGTTAACATGCTGGTGCTAACTATTAACCTTCAAAACTAGCTTTAAGAATAATAGTAAAAAAACAAAAAAAACCTTCCATACCAGAGATCAGCAATGACTATTCTAAAAGATGAGTAGAATCGAATAATACTCATAATTTCTGATACTTATACGCATTCGTACTTACATTAATATTATTGTCTGAAAGGGAAGATTTTACCATAATACAAAACGCATAACAGTTACTTATGTAAGGATGGTTTTATTATTTCTCTACTTTGAGTGGTGACAGCATTCCTACGACCATACCTTTAAATAGGGTCCGTATTTATTTTCTCTATGTGATAGCAAATTAAAATGATACGACCGATCATTATTTAAAATGAAATAGTCAAACTCGTTTATAACGAAGTCGGTTATAACGAATTCTTGGTTACTCCGTACATATTTTCATGTCCCAACGTTTTAATAACAATTTTCATGCAAAAAACATCGTTTATTACGAACTCGTTTATAACGAATTCTCGGCTAAAAGGAACTAATTACTTTAAATGGTCCCTGTAATTAAATTTCATACATTTCATAAATTTTTTTATAACGAACCCTCAGAAATAACATAACATAACATAACATAAGTGTGGCAATAGTCTTTACTTTTATTTAATATGGCAGCATTAAATTATAACTCAACATCGTAACTCAAAACGTCAGTTGCAAAATAATATGAAAATGTCTAAAAATAAGAAAAAATCACTGTCTGCGCATCAAAAAATTAAAATATTAAGTGAAATAGATGAGAAAATATAGCAAAATCAACACTATCAACAATTTAAAAAAACAGGATAAAAATTGAAAATTTTTATAAAAAAAATCAAAAGTAGACAACAAAAAATACGAAGTGGTGGAGCAGGTTTTGTTGATATGGTTCCAGCAGGTACGTGCCGAAAATACACCCGTTTGTGGAAGTTTAATGATGGAGAAAGCCAACTTATTAGCAAAAGACTTTAACTTCAAGTTTACGGCAACAAATGGCTGGTTAGACAGATTTAAAACTAGAAATGAAATTGTTTTCAAAAAAAATATGTGGAGAGTCTAACAGTGTCGAACCAGAAGTCACAACAAATTAGACAAACAAAATACTACCTCCCCTTTTGAGAAAATACGCAATAAGTCACATTTATAATTGTGATGAATTTGGTTTATTTTATTTTATACGTGTTTGCCCGATAAAACACTAGCATTTAAAGGAGATAAATGCGTTGGTTCAAAAACCTCAAAAGGGAGGCTAACCGTTTTAGTTGGATGTAACGCAGATGGCTCCGACAATCTTCCATTATTTGTGATCGGAAAATTTAAAAAGCTGCGATATTTTAAAAATGGTTATGAGCTTCCTTTGCAATATGAAGCAAACAAAAACGCTTAGCTGACATCAGAATTACTTTTGAACTGGTTAAAGAATATGGATCAGTATTTTCAAAAACAAAATAAAAAACTTGCTTTAACTTGATAACCGCACTGCACATCCATCTTTAAACTTAGAAAATATTGAACTCATATTTTTGCCGCCGAATACTACAAATGTATTGTAGCCATGTGATCAAGGCATTATTAAAAATCTGAAGCGTCACTACAGGAAAATAATTTTAACAAAATATCTTATTCATTTATTCATGTATTCATTCATTCAGGCGTAAATACAGTACAGCAAGATATCATCTTATTTAATAGTACTGCTAAGGATAGAGGCATTGCAAAATATAAGAAATTACAAAAATAATAACCTTAAAAATAATTTAACAGAACAAATGCTATAAAAAACAACATAATTATATTAAAAAATATGATTAACTACATATCGATGGCTTAATATAAAAAAGGCCTAACTCATTTTTTTTTAAAATATAGTTTTTTAGTATGAGGGTGAGAGGGTGTAGAATATATAAATTTAAGCAACAAACCTTTTGATATATATATGTGTGTCTATATATGAATAAGAAATATTAGTGTTGTTTTATTTGTATATGTTTTCAGAAACGTTATAAACGTATTTATTTGTATTTGTTTTATAATTTGTTCACAATTGTTCACAATTTGTTTGAAGTTTTATATTTATAACAATGTTTTTTATTTATCAATGTATTTTAATATGTAATATTTGCTTTTACATATTGTATATATTTGTTCACTATATTCCTATATTTATTTCTTTTTTCAAATTGCTTTAATTAATTTGATATATGTAAGTTCACACGGTTTTTCTGTTTAGTGTTGTTTGCGGATCGGAGATCGATAATCAACTCTTATATATTTTGAAATAACAATATTTTGTAGCGCATTCGCGTAGGGTTTGTTGGGTTCCTTTTTGCTCAGATGTCCATAATCAACTAACTAACTAGGATCAAAACAATTATGCAGGAGATGTTGATGAAAGTGTGTATGATGATGTTGATGTGTGTTGGTGTTATTATTGTTATTGTTTGTTAAAGATTTTTGTGTTGTCCTATTGGAAGTCAGGGTTAGGGTTGTGTATTTTTTCACTCGTGTGAACATCCGCCCGGGCCGGCAACCTGCGAATAAAAACAAATTATTTGTAATTGTCCAAAAGGTGGGTGAGGGTATTAATTTTTTTTCACTCGCGGTTTCAAGGTTTTCCCATGGGTACAGATTTTCAATTCCGACCTGGAGATCAACCATAACTTCTTGTGGGGTGGAACCTGAAATTATACTTTGGGTGGGTATTAATAATTGTGGGTGTTTTGGGTAAAAATTTGGATAGGTAAGGATGGTGTTCGGGTGAGTAATGGGTGTGTAACGAGGGTGAAAATGGAAGGTTTGAAGGAGTTAATTAGTGGGTGGGTAGAACTACGACCTTGGTTATGAGCCGAGTCAATGTTCCGGTTGATGTGTGCAATTCGACTACTCTAGGCCATCGGAACCTGGGTAAGTCTTGGTTACTCGTCCGAGTAACCATTCATTTGAGGGTAGATTGTCCTGTTTGATGACGACAATGTCATCCATTTCCACAGGACATTTAGGGTTTTTCCATTTATAACGTTTATGGAGCTCTTTCAAATATTCATCCTTCCATCTTTTGCAAAACTGATGGTGTTGAATTTTCAATCTTTGCCATCTGTTTGCTAGGGTAATATTTTCGTTACTAAAATCGGGTTCAGCGGGTGACAATAAGAGTGAGCCAATTAAGAAATGACCAGGGGTTAATGGGTTAAGATCTTGAGGGTTTTCACTCGACGGGCTTAAGGGTCTTGAGTTGAGGCATCCTTGTATTCTAGCCAATAGGGTTGCTAGTTCCTCAAAGGTATATTTAAAATTTGCGAGCTTCTTAATATGGGCTTCATAAGCCCCCCATATGTGGAGCTCCGGGTAGGATAAATGTAGTGCCAACTCATCACCCATTATCATATTTAATTATTATATTATATACTATATTTACTATTTATATATATAACATCCTTTAACTTTATTTCTTAATAGTAAGTTACTCTGATGTTAACTTAACACCCATTATTATTTATGTCACTTCTTATTCTTGATATACATATAACTAACTCCTTTATTCTTATTGCTTAATTATAATTTGTCCTCTCACTCTTACATAATGTTTGTATAATTGAAACTGTTATACTTAAGAAGTATTAATATCAATAAGCATATATATAAGTAAATAAAGAGGCTGCGAGTCAGTCATTGAACAATAGTCAAACTGAGCGGAGTTTCTTTTAAAAAATATGCCACCATCCACTACATGGCGACCGTGACATGCGACTGTCGATAACGGTTTTTTTTCTTGCCTTGTAAAATTGTTCTTAGTGACTACTAAAATTTTAAAAAAAGTTTTTCTTCTTTAAAACACGTTTTCTAAACGCGGTAATGTTTAGTGGAAAAAATAAGCAAAATTTGATCGAAGTCGTCTGGTCAAATAAACGTTTAGGTGACTGTGTAAATTAAAACAATTAAAAACAATACAAATTTGAAATTTAAATAAAATAGATAATATAAAAGCCTAAAAGAAAAAAACACACAAAATCATATAAAAAGTAAAACTTAGTGAACTTAAACAAATTTGAAATCAATTAAATTTTTTTCAAATACAAAAAAAGAAGAGAAAAACCATTTTATGAAAAAAAATGACAAAAGGAAAATCTTTTATATTGACAAGAACAAAAAAAAAGAACTTTAATACTGAAATTTAAAAATTTAAGCCTTAAGTAAAAAGCTAAAAAAAACCTTAAAAACCTAAGGAAAAAAACTAAAACTATAAAAAAGGAAAAAACCTAAACAAAACACCAACAATAATATAAGAGAAAAAATAAAATTAAAAAGAAAATCCATTAGGAAAAAACGATATTTCAAAAAAAAAGTAAGGAAAAAAAATCATAAATATTTGTTCTGGAAAAAACCAAATAACTGTAAATACCAAAATAATTTAAAAAAAAATGTGACAAAAATAACTGTATGTGGCAAAAGTAATAAAAAAAGAATAAAATATATCCAAAGAACAGTAAGGAAAAATAACTGTATTAATAAAGGAATTTCGCATATAAAAAAAAACAAATGTGACAAAAGTAATAAAAAGAAAATAATAAAATATATCAAAAGAGCAGTAAGGAGAAATAACTGTATAAAGAAAAGAATTTCGAATATATATAAAAAAATAGAACAAAAGATTAAAGCAAAATGCATTAGAAAGAAACCAAATAAAATAACAAAGTTTAGAAAAAAAGACAAAAAAGAAGTGCAAAAGAAGAATATGAAGGAGAGAGAGAGTGCACATAAAAACAACAACATAAAGAAAACTGCATTACAAAGAAACAAATTAAATAACAAAATTTAGAAAAAAGACAAAAAAAAGAGAATGAGTGTACAACCTCAAAAAATTTGTTTTTGGAGGCAGCAGCTACAACAGCGTCACCGTTTCATCATATATCTACAGCAGTAGCATCGTTTTAGCTGCAAAGCTTATTTTGTAGTTCATCAAAAAACATTATTGTAGTTTGTGGTATATGATAGAACATTAATAACTACTATATAATTCGGTCCGTATTACTATATAATCATCATTATATTATTATAATATTATTGTTCTTATTCTAATTATAAGTTTCATTATTCTTAATTATTCATTATTCTTAATTATTCATTATTCTTAATTATTCCATACATGATATTTTTAATTTTAATTACATATATGATTGTATATATGTAAATAATAAAAAAAAATCAATTAAAAGCAAACATACTTTTTCTAAAAATAAAAATATTAATATATATTTATATTAATATATATTTATATTAATATATATTTATATTAATATAAATTTCGCCTAAAATTATGAAAAACAAAATTATTAAAAATCAAAATTTGCACATTCTATCTAAAATTATGCCTACATATTAAGAACTAAATTTTTTATTAGATTTACTTAATAGCTAAGAATTTTGTTCCTTAATATTAATTAATAAAATAAGTGCTAAATTTTGTAATTTTTAATAATAATAAAAAAAAACCAGAGAGAGAGAGAAATACATGTATAAAAACAAAACAAAAAGTATGAAAAATTGATTTATAGGGGAAATTGAAAATGATAATGAATATTTGAAATATGTATTTAGTAAATGTCTACAACTGAGTTTGAAATTACAAAATTCAAAGAATTAATTTCTAATTTTTATAAAATTAAAAAAAGAATTCTTCAAAAACGTCCTATTTCGGGTAATAAAAGTAAAGTTGATGAATACATAAATTTAATTATCGAGTCGTATAACAATATTTTATCTTACACAAATGATTATAATGATAAATTTTCTAACATTTTAAAACCAATAATTCATAACAAAATATTGCACTGTAGGGAATTATTGTTGAGATGTTTTTGCAAACTCGAATGTAAAATTAAAGTCTCATTTGGTATCGATTTATTTGAACTCGTACGTAAAGAAGTTATGACAGACAGTGGTTCCGAAACAGAGTTTGGTGATGATAAGGAGGAAAATTTTCAAAAAGGACAATCATATTCAAGTACTGGTACAGATAAGGAAATGAAAATTGGTTCAAATATTTTGGAAATGGCTTCGATAGAGGAAAAGACTAAATTTATTTCGATGTGTTCAAACATCATTCGTGAAAATTATGACGGAAACCCTCTGACTCTTAATTCTTTTCTTGATAAAATTAGTTTAATTGAAGAACTAACAGCACCAAATTTGAACACATGCCTCATTTCTTTCATAAAATCCAAGTTAGACGGAAAGGCTAGGGAAGTTTTACCTGAAAATATATTGCGCATACAAGAGATTAGGAATTCTCTTAGGAGTAGGATAAAACCGGACAGCTCAAAAGTAGTAGCTGGTAGGATTGCATCTTTAAATATTAGAAACAATAATTATGCAGATTTTGCTAAAAATGTTGCGGAACTGGCAGATGCTTGATGCAAAAGATAGTCAAGTGCTAGCAATAAATTATGGTAAAAATGGTTCAAATTTCAATAATCATACTATGAATAATTCAAGAAACTCCAATTGAGGTTATCATAATTTTTACAGGTCTAATTATAACAATAACAATAGAGGTCATAATGAATATAGTGGCTATAGAGGACGTAATAACAATATTCATGGTAAATTCAACAATAGAGGTAGACACAATCGTGGTGGATACACTAATCGTGGTCGATATAATAATTCGGGTTATAATCAGAATACAGGTAAGAAATCTTATGGTCAAGGTACTTCGGTCAGAACTTTAAACGCCGAAGTCCCTCAGCAGGAAATGCTGAGGGAGGAGAACGATCAAATTTAACTAATGAAAATATCTTTAAATCTGTATATAGTCTAAATTTAAACTATTCAGATTTTATATATTTAAAATGTTCTGCATCACCATTTAAAATTAACTCTTTTCTAGTAGACTCTCAAGCGGACATTTCAATTTTAAAAATTTCTAGCCTAAATAACAATTTTCCAATAAATGATCGAAATAACATCAATATTGTCGGCATAACAGCAAATACAGTAAAGTCATTAGGTACAATAAATACTGAATTACTTATTTCGAATTATTCAATATCGCAAACTTTTCACATTGTGTCTGACAACTTTAATATCCCATCTGATGGTATATTAGGTAAGGACTTTCTAAAGGCCAACAAGTGCATCATTGACTATAATACAATGACAGTTTGTTTTTATGTATATGGTGAAAAAATAATTATTCCAATTTACCATGGAATTAGCAAAAATTCTTATTTCCTGCCACCAAGAAGTGAAGTCTTTAGGATATTTCACATTGATGACGATACAGAGCCAATTTTTATTGATTCTCAGGATATCTGTGATGGTGTTTTCATTAGTAAGTGTATTGTAAACACGAAAAACCCCGTATTACGCATTTTAAATACTACTCATGAGGTTAAATTTATGCAAAATTAAAATGTGAAATTTGAAAAACTTTCTCAATTTTATATATACTCTATCAATGAAAATCTTTCGTGCGACGATCGTATAAACAACCTTAAAATGATTTTGAAGGATAAAATTCCACATTATGTTCGAGACGATTTAATGTCATTATGTGAAAAATATGCTGATATATTTACGTTGAAGAATGATAAGATGACTATAAATAATTTTTATGAGCAGAAGTTAAGGGTTAATGATAAGTCTCCAGTTTATGTAAAAAATTATCGTCTGCCATACGCACATAGAGCCGAAATAAAAAAGCAAGTACAAAATTTACTCGATAATAATTTAATTGAACCAAGCACTTCCAATTACAATAGTCCCTTAATTTTAGTCCCAAAGAAAAGTCCAGATGATAGCAAATCCTATCGTATGTGTGTTGATTTTAGGGCTATTAATAGAAAATTGGTCGCTGATAAGTTTCCTCTGCCGAGAATAGACGATATACTTGATAATCTTGGTCGAGCTAAGTATTTTTCCATAATTGACTTGTTCTCTGGTTTCCACAAAATACCACTTAACACCGAGTCAAGAGACTCGACTTCATTTAGTACTGATCAGGGCTCATATCGATGGAAAGTCTTACCTTTTGGTCTAAATGTAACTCCAAATTCATTTTCTCGTATGATGTCCACAGCATTTTCAGGTCTAGAACCAAACAAAGCTTTTTTATACATAGATGACATAATTGTAATCGGATGTAGCAAACAACATCACTTGAAAAATTTAACCAGTGTTTTTTATATCTTGAGAAAATTTAATTTGAAAATTAATCCTTATAAATGTAATTTTTTTAGGCCAGAAGTAACATTTTTGGGTCATAAATGTACCTCAAATGGATTGTTGCCAGATGACAGCAAAATATCTGCTGTTAGAAAGTACACAGTACCCACGGATAAAGATGCTGTTAAACGTTTCGTTGGTTTTGCTAACTATTACAGGAGGTTTATTCCTAATTTTGCTTCTCTTGCAGCACCACTTAACTATATAACAAGAAAAAAAGTAAATTTTGTGTGGGATGAAAACTGCCAACAATCTTTCGAAAAAATTAAAGAACAATTAATTTCTCCAAAAATTCTTCAATATCCAGATTTCACAAAGCAATTTCTTATTACGGTAGATGCTTCAAAAATTGGTTGTGGAGCAATCCTAAGCCAAAATTTTAATGGATTTGATATACCAATATACTATGCATCTAAAGCCTTTAGTCATTCTGAACAAGAGAAACCAATTATCGAACAAGAACTGCTTGCTATATATTTTGCCATAAATCAATTTCGACCATATGTTTATGGTACAGAGTTAGTTGTTAGAACAGATCATAGACCTTTGGTATACCTATTTAACATGAAAGATCCATCTTCTAAATTGACTAAAATAAGACTAAAATTATCCGAATACAACTTTTCAATCGAGTACATTAAGGGTAAGGACAATGTCGGTGCGGATGCTTTATCTCGTATTTCAGTTGACGAATTGAAAAATCATACGAGTACTGAGAGTATTCTTGCTGTGACAACTCGAGCAATGTCTAAGCAAAACGACATAAACAAAGAGCCGTTAGAGTGTGTTGAAAAGCTAAAATTAAAAATTTATGATAAATTTTCACAAGATTTCAATAAAAAAGTTTCAAAGATAAAGACGGAAATATATTACGTTAATGAAAACATAAATGCGATTACATTGAAAGTCTATAATAAATTTAAATTGAAATTTCTTATAAATGTTGATATCGTTAACGAAACATTGAATTTCGATGATATGCTTTTGAGGCTACAGGAAGAAGCCAACAATAATAACATTTATACTTTAGAATGGGTAAAGAACGATACATTTTTTACTGTATACACTATTCAGGAATTAAAGAGCCATGGTAATAAAATATTAAAAACGTTAGAAATTATACTAGTAGACCCAATTGAAACTATATTTGATGAGGATAGGAAAAAACAGCTATTGCAAATTTATCATAACGATCCGATTTTAGGTGGACATTGTGGGCGTAAAAGGTTGTATGCCAAATTGAGAACAAAATATTATTGGAAGCATATGACTAGGGATATCGCTTCGTTTGTTGGAAATTGTAAAGATTGTAATTTAAATAAAGTTAAAACTGGAACTAGAGATGAACTTATTTTGACTCCAACTCCTGTTAAACCATTCGATGTTGTTGTATTAGACACCATTGGTCCATTGCCAACATCAAAATTTGGTAATAAATATGCGTTGACATTAATCTGTGATTTCACGAAGTATCTAGTTACTATACCTTTGCCTGATAAAAGTGCAACAATAGTCGCACAAGCAATTTTTGAGAATTTTATTTTAGTTTATGGAAGAATGAGTTGCATTATGTCAGATTTAGGTACAGAGTTTAAGAATGAGGTGTTCTGTGAACTTTGCAAACTTTTGGGTATCAAAATAAATTTTTCGACAGCTTATCACCACCAGACTTTGGGAACAGCAGAACGTAATCACCGAGTTTTTAACGAATATATTAGATCATATGTTGATGAGAATATTTCAGACTGGGATACGTACTTAAAATATTTTACTTTTTTTCATAACACAACTTCGAGTTCAGTATTCGATAACAAATATGCACCATTCGAATTAGTATTTGGAAGAAAAGTAACCATGCCAAACCAATTAAATCTGGAAAAAATTGATCCTATTTATAATGTAGAAAACTACAGCAAAGAAGTTAAGTATCGCTTACAAAAATCTCATATTTTAACAAAAGAACTTATAGAAAAACATAAAAAAAGAAACAAAAAACTATACGATCATTTTGCAAAACCCTGTAATTTGAATATTAACGATAAAGTATTTGTAAAAGAAGAACCTTATGATAAATTTAAACATTTTTATGATGGACCATTTATTGTTAAGAAAATTAATGGAGTAAATGTAACAATATATAATGAAAATTCAAAAAAAGAAAAAACGTTACATAAAGATAGATTAAGAAAAGCTTAATTCTATAACAGTTAACTTTATATTCAACAAAACTACCCTATAATTCTTTTTCATACTAATTAAAAATTAAAAATTTTAAAAATAAAAAAAATTTTTAAGGAAACAACCAAAGAAAAATTAATAAAATTTTATTCATTTTGTTAGTTACTGAATTTTAAAAATGAAACCATGAATTTGTAGACTAAAACGAAAGAAAAAATAATGAAATCAAATAGACTGATCACCACGTCAAGTTTTGAAAGCTATTGGTTGATGTAACCAATCCCTTCAACTGTTTGAGGAATTCCTGTCGCTGCTTTTTAATTAGTTGGCTAGCTCCAACAAAGTTGGTTCCATTATCGGAATACACAGCGACAGGGCATCCCCGCCTCGAAAAGAATCGGGCAAATGCACCATAAATGCTTGGGTAGACAGGTCAGATGTGGGCTCTAAGTGGATAGCTTTAGTAGAAAAGCAAACAAATACGCAAACATAACCTTTGGTTATCCTACATGTTCTACCAATGTAGGATTTTATGTCAAATGGTCCGGCAAAATCAACTCCAACAGTATTAAATGGTCTGCTAATTTGCGTACGTTCGGGGGGTAATGCAGCCATAAATTGGGTAGTTTGACGATTCCTATATTTCGTGCAGGGTACGCACCTATTGACTACAGAACTGATAAGATTCTGCAGTCTCGGAATCCAAAAATTCGAGCGAATTACTCGCAACATTAGACGATTTCCGCCGTGTAGGGTTATAAGATGAACGTGTTGGGTTAATAATTTAGCAAAGGCGCTAGGGTAGGGTAATAAAATAGGGTGTCGTTCATCATAGTTCATTAGTTCAGCTCTCTGTAATGAACTAGTTCGTTCTTTTAGTTCAATAGTTCAGTTCTCTTAAACAACGCCGCTCTCTTCCTCAATTTGTATAACTTCTTTGTGGCAACGTTTGCTCATTTATATTTTAACTGATGTAAACAATACCAATAAAGGAATTAATGTATTCCGTTTAAATTTATCATATTTGTAATATTTTTTTTTTTTTCATTTCAAAAATGTTTCACTTTAAATAACTTGTGGTATTTAACATTTTTTAATTTTTATTAATTCATAATTATGTATGTGCTTGAAGCACTTGAAAAGCATGTGATTTATTTTTAAATATTTAATGAGAATTTCTGTTCGTATTTCTATTCCAACCCATTCTTTTAGTTAAATAGAAAACATATTTTATATTTATTTGCTTATTTTTGTAAAAAAATGTTTCCATAAGTTCTTTTTTTAATATGTGGTAACACCGCCACCATTCCAATAGGAATGTCGCACACATAAACAAAATAATAGAACGAATAAGAATGAAATGAGCGAATAAGAACGAAATGAACGAATAAGAAACGAGAACTATACGAACTACTGAGCTAAACGAACTACTGAGCTGAAAGAACTACTGAACTAAACGAACTACTGAGCTAAACGAACTACTGAGCTAAAGGAACTACTGAACTAAATGAACTACGGAGCTAAAAGAACTCATTATTATGAGCGGCTCTCTTAGTTCAATTGTGTGAATAGTTCAATTGAACTAGTTCGTTCGTGAACTACACAACTCTAGTGTAAGGGTGAGTAAATTGTTTTTCTTGGGTAAAGGGTTCGATTTCTTCAGACAAGAATATTCTTCACTGAAATGTTGTTTCTGACAAAGAATTATCAGTCTATCACGGGTAGCTTTGATCTCATGCGCATCAAGTTCAATACTCGGGTGGGTTAATAATCTATTGAGTCTTTCGTCAATAGATTGTGGAATTTTTCGACCCAGAACTACGCTGTCATGTCGAATTCCATTTCTTCGAGTAACTGAAGCGCGATCACAAAATCGATAGACATATGGCAATATTCTAAGTGCTTTGGACCATTTAGAAAATCTTTCCAAAATGTCCTGGGTAGGGTGGGTAGAGTCCATAGATGTTTTTGGGTTCAAAGTCGTAGAGAACGACTGACAAATTTTAGCTTCAGCTTGAGTTTCGTAAGGTAAATGTGTTGTTGGCCACTTTGTTGGATCTTCCTTCAACCATGTTGGTCCATTCCACCATAGCTTGTCTTCCTTCAGTTCATCTGCGTTGCATCCACGACTGGCAACATCGGCTGGGTTATCGTAAGAGGCCACATGACTCCAGTTCTTGGTTCCTACAGCCTCGGCTATTGCAGACACACGGTTAGCCACAAAGGTATTCCAGGTAGTCGGGGGTTTATTGAGCCATGCCAAAACTATTGCGGAGTCCGTCCAGAAATACATTGGGTATTGGGTTAATTGCAGCTGGGTAATTATGTTTTGTGCCGTTTTTGCCAACAACACTGCACCACAAAGTTCTAATTTCGGTAAAGAAATAACCTTGATAGGTGCAACTCTCGTCTTAGCGACGAGTAGGGTTACGGACATAGGTCCGTTTATGGGCATAACTCGTGTGTATAAAACCGCAGAGCATCTGAAAAGCCATGAAACTAAATTTTTGCTGAGGGTGAAAAATTTATCCATCTAGGAATTCGAATATTGTCAATGTTATCATAAAACTGCAAAAACTTGTGCCATTTAATAAGTGTGAGTGGGTTAAGACATTCATCCCAAGCTGTATTATCCTGCCAGATTTGCTGCATCACGATTTTGGTGCTAACCAACCAGCTGGGTCAAAAAGTTTAGCGATGTCAGATAAAACTGCTCGCTTAGTGTAGGCTGGTTTTCTCTCTATTTTTGGGGCCTCAAAGAAAAAATTGTCCTCTTTTGGATTCCACCGAATGCCTAGAGTTTTATGGTTTTCCGATTCCGGAAGGGTGAGTAAGGCGGCATTGAGTTGGTGGTCCATGGGTAAATTATCTAGGAGCTCTTGGGTATTTGATGTCCACTTTCGTAGAGGAAAACCAGCAGATTCAAGTGCATTGATTAACTGTTTTTGAGCGATTTCAGCCTCTTGAACAGTATGAGCACCGGCTAGTACATCATCGACGTACATATTCTCTCTCAAAATTTGAGATGCAATTGGGTGGGTATCTAGAATGTCTGCGGCTAATTTGTGTAGGGTTCTGATAGCCAAATAAGGGGCACAGTTAACGCCAAATGTGACTGTTTGCAGTTCGTAATCTTGAATGGGTTCGTTGACGCTTTTACGGAATAAAATTCTTTGATAGGGTGTGTGGGTAGGGTTCAATTGAATTTGCCTATACATCTTTGTGATGTCGGCATTAAAAACAATCTTATAAAAGCGCCATCTCAAGATTGAAACAACCAAATCTTGTTGTAGGGTAGGACCAATGTGTAGGGTATCATTCAAGCCATTGCCGTTCGAAGTTTTGCTCGATGCATTAAAAACAACTCGAACTTTTGTCGTAACACGATCGGGTTTAACAACAGCATGATTGGGTAAATAATAATGGGTGTTTGAAGAAGTGTTAGGGTTATAAATAATGGGTTTCATATGACCTAAGTCAATATACTCTTGTAGCGCGTTATCATATTCAAGTTTTAGATCGGGTTTCTTTAGTAAATTTTTCTCATTTCTTGAATATTGAGCCATCGCTATATGGCGCGAGTTTCCTAACTCAATTTGAGGGTTACGAAATGGAAGAGCTACTTGATAACGGCCATTGGGTAAACGGCGGGTAGTTGTCGCGTAAATTTTTTCACAAGTACAATCGTCTTCGGATTGAATGGGTTCTTGCGGAATTTCTTCAATTTCCCAAAATTTGGTCAAAAATTTATCAAGCTTGACAGAACTGTAGTAAGAGACGATTCTTCGGGTAGGGTGAGAATCTTGTACTGGTCCGGTTAAAATCCAACCAAACTCAGTTTCTTGAGCTATTAATGTGCCAAGAATATCTTTCTTGACACCAGCTCTGATAATAATCGCTACCAATTATAATATCAACTGGGCGGCTTTCATAAAATTTAGGATCAGCCAATGGGATTCTGTCCAACTCTTTTATGAAAGTAGGGTTTAAGTTTTGGGTGGGTAAATTGCGGGTGAGGTTTTTGACAACAATTGCCTGAATATTCAATGAAAATTCCTTATTAGTGTTAGAACCAAGATGTATATCACACATCTTGTTCGAACGTGCTGAAACAACCTCATTTAAACCTGAGATTTCAGCAACTATGGGTAGGGTGGGTATGTGTAATTTGCGCCTTAGCTTATCAGAAATGAATGAAAAGTCTGATGCTGGGTCAATAAGCGCTCTAGCAGGGAATTCTTCACCGTGTATTTGAATATTGAAGGCAGCTGTGCCTAATAATTTAGCTCTGTCGTCTAATTGGGTTTTGCTTGATTGGGTTTGGGTAGAGAAAGACTGTATTGCACTTGACGTAGAGGGTTTATCGTCATTCTGTGGGTTAGTGTTTGGGTTGGGTTTGTGTAAAAGGGTGTTATGTCTGCTGCCACAGTATCTGCATGTGAATGTACTGCGGAATTCTGATACCATGTGACTAATGGCCAGACAATTGTAACAAATTGAATTCTTTCTTACGAATTCAATTCTTTCATTTATTTGTATTTCGCGTAGGGTTTGTTGGGTTCCTTTTTGCTCAGATGTCGATAATCAACTAACTAACTAGGATCAAAACAATCATGCAGGAGATGTTGATGAAAGTGTGTATGATGATGTTGATGTGTGTTGGTGTCATTATTGTTATTGTTTGTTAAAGATTTTTGTGTTGTCCTATTGGAAGTCAGGGTTAGTGTTGTGTATTTGTTCACTGGTGTGAACAGACGATTTCTTGCGAATCTTAACAAAAATCATTTCATGGACAATTGTTTACGCTCTTTCGTTCTTTTGAGATACATAGGTCATCTCCAACATCATTAAATTCGTTTGTTTTTGCTTTGTTTGTTTATTTCCAATAATTTCTACTTAAACTATAAAAAACACTAGTTTACAATACATACATACATACAGTACAACACTTCAGTCAGGATTACGGATAAACTTCTCACTCTACTCATGCTGTGTGTGTTAATTTTATGCATGTGTGGCGGGACCTACAGTTTAAAGTCAACTCCGAACGACAGATTTCTGAGAAAATTTTCATGGCAACTTTATTTACTTGCAGAGTTTTTGCCACAAATCTGCTGAGAGGAAATCGCCGAAAACATATTTTTCATACCTCGTTCTGTTGGCGATGTATGCCCAGTGTTTTGAACCGTGACCTTACGTCTAATTAGCCAAAACACTACCTATTACATTACGGCATTAAGAAAACCCCACACAAAAAAGTCTATCGGGGTCAAAACACACGATTTGAGATGACCATGAACTAGCCCATCGCGACCTATACTTATTTATTAATTTCTAAGAATTTCTACTTATACAATAATAAAAACTAATTCACAATAGCAATTACAAATTTATATATCAGGTCTTTTATTACGCGATTCCTATATTTTCATTTGAATAAAACAAAGTGTGCGCGAGATATAACTGCAAATTTTTTATTCGTTTGAAAGACCTATTAGTGCCATTTTGTGTGATCCAACATTGTTCAAATGTCCGCCACGAATTCTCTATTCTCGCCGAAGAAATATTTTTCTGCACGATCGCCATGTAATAAAAGAAAAACACTTTTACATTTTATTTTACGAACAGCCGCTTGTGCGATGTGTGATGGTTTTGTTTTCATTCAAATATTGCAAAATTCCTGTGTGTTGAATTCAAAATGGCATACAAGTTTTCTTTTATAGTTTCGAGCGAAAAATTTAAAACTTTCATAGAAATAAATTTTTTGTGTTACCTGTTAACTTAAAATCAATTCAAGCTGGTGAAATATGTGTGTATGCTCTCGAATCATTTATGTTCAATGTTTATACAAAAATATTAAAGTTAATTACTGTCATTAAATTTTGGCCTCTGGTGCCCATACTATTGTTCAAATAACCACTTGTGCCGATAATTTGGCAAACAATAATTTTTTATGATTTGTTTGATGTCTTTAATCTTTGCGAATACAATGTTTTCTTAGCAATCCCCATTAAATCGATACGTATGAACTGACTGCAGTAAGAAGCAGTATGTATTTTGCCTCCTCGTAACTACTGAAGGTGCCACAGACGTAAAGGCATAAACATAATGTATTTAATTTTTCCAAAACTTACCTTAAAACACACAAGAAATTAACAGCGTTTAAATTTTAGTATAAAAGTGTGAGCAAAATTAAAAAAAGTTCAAGAGTAAAAATACGGGGTCTACAAATATAATTTTAACGTGATCTCTTCACTTACGTGTAGTGCCTAATTTTCCTTCCAAGTTTTTTTTTATTATTAAACACGAGCCCTTGGTACCTATCTCAGAAATAACGAACAAAACGAAATATGAAAAAAAATCGTTCAGCGACTTACTCTCAGCAGATTACTGACAAAAACTCTGATAGTTAATAGAATTGCCATGATAATTTTCTCAAATCATTCATTCTTAGTCGATATTATACTTTAGGTCTCACTCACCATTCATGGATTAACACAAACAACATGGGTGGTGTGAGAAGCTGGACTGTTATTCTGACTGAAAGGATTGTAATGTAAGTAATTGATTTAAAGAAATGAATGCACTAATCCGTAGGAAATTTGGAAATTAATTTGGCTTTTCAGCTTAAGTTCAATACGGTTAGTTGAGTCAGATTGTATTTGGAAATAAAGGAAGACACAGGCCAGTTTCAGTTTCATACATAACATACACAATTGTTCATTATAACCCTTCAGTCCAAGTTTCTCACATCACTTATGTTGTGTGTGTTAATTTATACATGAGTAGTGGGACCTACAGTTAAAAGTCGACTTCGAACGAGAAAATTTTGATGGAAATTTAATTTACACTCAGAGTTTTTGCCAGAAATCTCCTGAAGAAATATTTTTTTCATATTTTCGTTTTGATGCCTGACCTGGGGTTTGGGCCGAGGCTTTATGTCTAATAAGCCAACGCACTACTTACTAGACTACGGCGGCAAGTTGATTCACTTTCAGTGTTTACTTTTTACAGAAAGATTTAGATATTTAACCAGACTTTTTTGAATGCATAGTATTCTTCATGCAGAAGAACAAATTCCAATCTAATGACCATTAAATCCTCTTTTTGCTTTTTCACAAATATATTTGCGTGGTTCCCCGACTGTTGGTCGAAAAAGAGTTCATATCACATATGTATAAATCCAAAAACCAAAAAAAAGAATGCCTTTCACTATTTGATGATTTCACATATGTTACAAAATAAGAAGCTTTTTGTTAGAGTTTGTAGATTTCATTTTGCCCAAGCATTGATGCCACTATTCACGAAGCACGTAAACGTGTGTTCTTCATTCAGATCGAAATATACGATTTTACACAAATGCACAGACAAGAGAACGTACACACTTTTTCTTTGGCTTACATACCTAAATTAAAACGAGTGTATGTGCCAAAATGTGACCTTAAAAGTCGTTATTCTACAGCTAGAAGCCTACAAGAAGATTTTTTTTTTGTTTTTTTGATGTAGAACGGTTCTGAAAATTATCTTCACATATTACGGGACCAAACACTTCTCGATTCATATACTCAAACGTCTGTGTGATGTGTTATCACAAATCCTATACTACATACCCATATAAACATGGGAATATGTCAGCGAGTATGCAGGTGGCATGAATAAATCTTGTATCTACAGAATAGGAACTCGAAGAAAGCAAAGGTCTGGCCACATCAGTAGCAAAATGTGTTTTTCATTTGTACGTTGCCATGAATTATGATTTTGTAACTTGAATAACAAACTATTATTTGCTACTTCATGCCATAGATGACGTGATTGCATCTACGTATATTTTTTCTGCTGGGGACAACAGTGTGCTTTTATGCCAAATCCGATATCAGCTTTTTAGAATAAGTTTGTAGACAACTTTGTTGTTGTTGAATAAATTTGTGAAATGTATATAACGTTGATTTCTGGGAAAGCAATTCATTTTCGTTAAACGTGAAGTCTAACAATCTTCTTTAGATGGAGGCAAGTCCTACCTGCGTTCTGTTGTCCAGAGCTCTCCAAACAATTCTTGAACGAATTATTTTGGCTGATCTTACCAATTCCTTCTAAAATTTCGTTAAGGATTATGTTTTCCTCCAAAGACTTCTATAAGAAATAATTCTCATTTAGTTAATTGGATATTACAAGCAGAGAGCAGCAATAAGTAGTCAAAAAGATGAGTAGAATCGAATCATACTCATAATTTCTGATACTTATACGCATTTATACTTATTTTAATATTATATATATTAATAATAGTTAATTTCGACTCTCCGCGACTCAACACTTAAAAGAATAACAAAATAAGTATGATTCGGGTAGAAACAGTACAATACTCACTAGAAGGTTGTGTGTTTGCTTTGCTTGCTGTTTTTATCTTTTTCATTTTTCGTTCTTTGTAAATGCAACAACAACTAAGACTGTAAATTTTAATGAATGAATCGAGTCACTCTTCTAAAGTTATAAATCTGAATGAGTAGGCATATGAATAAGACACATTTCGAATTTTATGAGTTTGATGGCCACATTGTACTCATACTCATTGCAAACTGTACTTATAAATCAACGTTGTACTGAGTACGAATGAATCAGAATAGTTAAATTAAATATTGTTGACTCACTTATATTCAAAATTTCGTGATTGCTTATGAGTAGGGAAAAAAATATTCATTGCTGATCTCTGATTACAACCCTTTTGTCAGGATTACGACCCAACTTCCCACACCACCCGTGTTGTGTGCGTTAATTTTATCTATGAGTGAAGGGATCTACTTTTTAAATTCGACTCTGAAGAACGAATTTTTGAGAAACTTTTCATGATAATTTTATTTACCCTTAAAGTTTTTGCCGACAGAATGCATAGGAAATCCTCGAAGAAATATTTTTCATAACTCGTTTTGTTTTACGGTTTGAACCAAGTCCTGGCTTTTAAACCAACCAGCTCGTGTAATGCAAAATTCATGTTTACAATCCCGACCTGATGAATATCAAAATTTTTTTAATAGTTTATCCTTGCCACAGGGCCATTCATAGTAATTCTGCGGGAAACCCACTAACAAATACGGTGTAAATTTCATAATGTCTGACACACCTTATTGAATAGTGTAATAACAAAACACTGTCTCTCATCAAGTCATGTCTGAAGGCGCTTAATAAGCCAATACACTACCTACTACTTTATGATCTTGTACACGTAATTGAAAATTATTACGGAAGTCTCCATAGCGTAGTACGCAGTGTGTTGGCTCAGTAGATGCGTGACCGTGGTTCAAATCCCAGCTCACATATCTAGAAAATATGAAACATCAAAAAATATTCCTTCGCCGGCTTCCTCTCAGCATCTTTAAGCAGAATATTCTTCACAGATACGTGAGGCCTTCACATTTGACGTGAGGCCTAGGTTCAAATCCAAGAGCAAGACATCTTCAACAAAACGAAATATGAAAAAATATTTCTTTGGCTACTTCTTCTCTCAGCAGATTTTTGGCAAAAACTCAGCAAGTACATAAAATTGCCATGAAAAGTTTCTCAAAAATTTTTCGTTCTGAGTCGATTTTAAACTATAGGTCCCGTCACTCATGTACAAAGTTAACACACACAACATAAGTGGTGTGAGAAGCTAGGCCGTAATCCTGACTAAAGGGTTGTAATGACCACTTACTTACGTACGTGCTTAATATATAGCAAAACGATTATTAATCTCCAGTTTCACGTTATCTACTATCTTTGATTTGCCGATTTTTATATGTAATCTGATATAGACCACGTTTTAGTGAGCGAGTTGGTTTAGACCTGATTTTTCATAGTCTTACCACATGTAAACCGCATACAGTACGATATTGAATAACAGTGATAATAAAATACTCCTCTGTCGTATATAATTGCAAGCAGATAATCGGAATTTATTCACCCTCAAGCCCTCAAGTCACTCATGCAGAATATCCAATTTGCCATGAGCTGTGTAGCATGCAGCGTCGTCCTCTTGAAACTACGTGTCGTTGATATCCAGATTAACCAACTCAAGCCAAATGTAAAATCAAAATTAGACCTAAACCCGAAATATACACCAAATATTTTTTAGGGTGCATTGGAAGCTTTTGGATTTCATGTAGATAAGTATGGTACCAAATTCAATCATTTTGTTTTACATACCCAATCATTTAGAAATAGGCTTCATAGGCTAAAGATGATTTTACATGAAAAGTAACATCAGTTGTCAACTGCTCCAAAGCCCATTCACCGAATACACGTTGTGTACCTTCAGTTCCTGGATCGTTTGAATTCTGTAAGGATACTATGCACCGAGGGCGACCTGAGATCTACTGCTTCGGCATTTTATGTACACTCTCACTGATAGATGTGATGTTTTCATCAGACCTTGAGTTTCGTCAATGTACGGGTATTGGCCGATCATTTATTGAACCAATGCACCATATTGCGTCCTTTGTAAGACGATTATGATCATCGTAAAAGCTTAAAACGCGCTGTACTTTGTCCGTACAGAATATTCATTATTTGCACATGTTATTGAATGGTATATCCATCCCTGTTGATTTGGCAGCACAGACTAAGTAAATGACAACTAAATTGGCAGATTTATAAATTATCAAACTTGGAAAGTCCCTATTGGAAGACCCGGTAGTGTAACTATTATCTTGAGATAGGTGTCAAACGTACATCCAATTCTAATGGAATATTTATTTGTTCAAGCAAATATATGATATTGAGTGGCAAGAAAGAAATACAATTTCAAAAGACAAAAAATATAATAAAAATACAGACATATATACAAACTCTTGCAAGGGTATTACGCAAAAATAAGAAGGAAAGAACTTTCATTTTGTGAACAAAAGGATTACAATAACAATAAAAACTAAAATAATACCCATACTAAACATATTAAATGCTTGAGTCAAGCAACACACCAAAACATTTAACACAATTGCACTGCAAAAGACGTTCTAAGAAAAGGTTCAGAGAGTAAAACAATATGAAAGAAACACAAATCGAAGAAGAAAAGAAAAGTTGAAAAACATAAAATCATAACAATGGTGGAAAAACCATTTAAAAGAATTGCACAAGTCTTGAACTGAGTATAAGAGACTAATGTCAAGTATTCATTACATGGAAAATGAGCTGACAAGTTACAAGATTGGAGTCGAGTGAATTGCTAGTTAGTACAGGTTTTCCCATTACCATTATCAGCTTTATTGACTTTAATATTTTAAGCAATGATAGTATTTAAGCTATAACAAGAATACAATAATATACGTTTTATTTGTTTAATTAAATATTAAATCTTTTATAAAGAATTGATATTTTCTGACTGAAAAAGAAGTTCAAACTACTTATATTTTTTTAATTAGAACTTAAAAAATACTGTAGCGCTTAATACTTAACAACATTTCATATTACTATTTTCATATAAAATGTACAAATACAATGACGTTTCTAATATAACACGTCTAACATGTAGAAATGCAACCGTGTACAAACAGAGGAACATCTGTATTCTTTTGTAACATCTGATCTCGATAATAGCATTCGGAAAAGCCAAACAAAGAGAAAACTGTTATTGTTCTAGACTTCGGTAATCTCCGAATGGGTTTGTGTGTATTGAGCCTATTTTAATATACAACAAATTATGTTCGTTGGAATCAATATATTTTTAAAAATCTTTCTAAATGTGAACATATTGTTTACGTTATTCTTGTTTGTGTATTTTGTTTACGTTTGTTCTTGCAGTGTTATTGTTGCCCGTCTGTTTATTTTTTATCCCTTTTCTTATATTGATGTTGTTGCTATATTTTTGTTTATTCGTTGACCATGTAAACAAGTTCATTGTTTTTGTTTTTGTAGCTTTTGTTTATTATTCTAATGTTAAACGATAACACCATTTCCATTATCGTACCAATATTTTTAATAGTCTTAGTTCAGAATCGTAGAATTTCATGCAAAATATTTGTAAGATCTTGATTCAACACTAGCATCAAATTATTCATTGTGACATACAACCAGGAACCTTAAGCGACTTATCATGTTCAAGCTTCTTTTACATAACATATATGCATAATTGGTCATTACAATCCTTCCGTCAGGATTACAACCCAGCTTCTCACATTATTTAGGCTTCTTGTGTTACCTATGTGGGACCTACAGTTTAAAGTCAACTCCGAACGATAGATTTTTTGAGAAACATTTCATGGCAATTTTATTTACTCTTTTTTTTTCTTTTTTGTCAGAAATATGCTGAGAGGTAGTTGCTGAAGGAATATTATTTCATATTTCATTTTGTTCGAGATATGTGCTCTAGAATTTGAACCGTGCCCTCACGTCTATAAGTGAACACACTACCTACTAGACTGGGGCGATTTCAAGCCTCCTTTAAGACACAAAACTGATTGTTTGGTAAAAAGTAATATTGAAAAAGGTAACCTATTTATAAGTCACCTAGGATCCGTCTTCACCCCGAATCCATTCATCGGCGAAACCAATTTGTCTTCTCTTGATGCTATATCTCCAGTATCTATAAGTTTTGAACTTAAAGCATCTATTAGCGGACGCAATCCGAAAAAAGCACCTGGAAGTGCCTGAAGTCAGCAATAAGATGCGTATTGAGCAGCCTACTATAACAATTAAAATTATTCTGTTTATTTCAAATGTAATTTTAAGACTTAAATATTACCCTCCAGGGTGTAAGGTTGCATTATTTAAAATGATACCTAAGTCTGTCAAAGATCACACCCAGTGTGATAATGCAGGCCCATAAATTTATTACCAGCCAAGTTTCAAAACATTTTAAAAGACTGCTGGTGTCTAAACTCAGGCCAATATTAAATGTGATGAGATGTATTCCGGCTTCAGAAGTAAAAACACAGTACAATTGAACACACTGATAGGAAAGCTTTAGAGGGAGAATAAAAGTTTTGCCAGAATACACAAACTGAAAATAAATTTACCCAACAACATTGTGGGGTCATTGATAAGATATTTAACCGACCGAAAATTTGTTATAAAAGAGCGCAGCTTTGTGTCATTTTGTGTAATTCTCAATGTGAAATTTTCCCTACGATATCCCTATGTTACTTTTGAATGATGCAAAATTTCCTTGAAAAATTCTCGCCATTCATGAACAAGAACGGACACTGAAAATACGATCGTTAGCGACTTAACCGCAGCCTGGCTGTTTGAGTAAATCAACTTCGGCTCTTTCACAAACAAACAAACATTTTTTCACACAGCATGAGGAAATCCAATGTTACCGTCACTGTCTAAACGATAGTTTACATTGTTTACATATTATCGATAACTTTTATAGTAATAATTTATTAATATCGATTTATTATCAGAACTAAAATATTTTTATATTTGCACGCGGGTTGATATTCATATTATGTATCTCTCAATTTATATAAATTGGCGCAAAAGGTTAACTTCGTTTAAAAGAATTCACAAAATGAACAAGAGAACACACAAAGAAGGTTTGCTCTTTGTTTCCATGCGAAAAAGTTAGTAAATAACCTCAATTTTGTATCTAAATTTATTAAATTAAGCTCTTTTGTAATTATTAATTAATTAACTTACAGGAATTTCAACCCTTAAAGTACAAGACAATATATAAATTATTAGAATTAAAAATTCTTGTGCTTTTTTGTTAACAATCTACATTTGGATACTAAGGGCTTGGACACTTCTCCCAACTTTCTTGAAATTCCTTTTCTTGTTTACACGCTTACTTGTGAATACAGCTTAACCAATAAATCCCTGATTGGAAAAACCGAAGACAACCATTTTGCCAAAAATCCGTAAGCCTTAAACCATGGATTCTTCTTCCTCTTTTTCCTCACAGGGTCCACTACCAAGCCATCACCTAACAACTGGATCGACTACAATTTCGTTCTCTGATACTGATCAAACTGATACCATCAAATGTTAAGTATGCACGCGTGAAATCGCCGTAGTGTAGTAGGTAGTGTGTTAGCTTATTAGACCGTAAGGCCACGGTTCAAACTCCCGCTTAGACATCTGGAACAAAATGAAATATGAAAAAATATTTCTCGGGCGACTTCCTCTCAGTAGATTTCTGGCAAAAACTCTGAGAGTAAATAAAATTGCCATGAAAAGTTTCTCAAAAATTTGTTTTCGGAGTCAACTTTAAATTGTAGTTCCCGCCACTCATGTATAAAATTAACACACACAACATAAGTGCTGTGGGAAACTAGGTCGTAATCCTGACTAAAGTGTGGTAATGACCAATTATGTTATGTTACTACCTACTAGACTATGACAACTTTATTTACATGCAATGGAATCTTACCGTAGTCCAGTAGGTAGTGAGTTTGCTTTTTAGACGTGAGCCCTTCGTTCAAGCCACATAAAAAAATATTTCTTGAGCGAATTCACGAATGCTGTATGTATGTCGTTGTATTAATATTTCAGCACGCGTATATTGCATTACGAACACGGGAACATACGCTCTGGTGTCTCTGTCGCACATAACGTATAGATGGGCATTAAGGAAGATGGAACTCTGGTGGAATGATACTAATACTTGCAGAAAGTGTTGAATCCTCTTGTCTTTTCTGTGAATGTATGTGTCATGATTAGTTTATTTGGGAATATGACGTAACGAGTGGAATTCTCATATTATAAGCACCTCATATAGATACTTATACTTTAAATTTTTGGTACACCTCTATTGCACGATCTGGATTGTTACATTGATGTGTCACTCAAAATTCTCGTCTGCTCTGTCATGGCTACAGGCTTACTCTACGTAATTCATTTCCTCCAGTTTGAGTTCCTTTTTGAGAGAGGTTTGTTGTAAATAAATATATCCGAATTGCTATGGCCTTCTCTGTCGTAGAGTTAAATAATTATCCTTACGAGTGTATGGATGAACATATCTAAATTATAGCAATTGTTTTTGGAGGACAAGCGAAGGGAATCGGTTTAGCACTTAAGTTGGAAACTAGTCTAAGTCACCTGGGTATAGATATGTTTCCTACACGAGTTGCTTAGATGTATTTGTACACCTGGTTGCATAAACATGTTGCAAAGTGTGTACCTATCATAACGAATTTAATAGATTTTTTAAGCAGTTCACATTTCTGTACATGAAATAGACTACAAAAATCAATTACGATACAATGTTTATTTGTAAAAAAACTAAATATAATAGAATATTTTTAAATGTGTGCCATTTAATTAACTAGAACATCCACTTAGCATCATGTACAAAAAAACCAAAACAAAAAATATTTAACTTGGCTGCAAAAATAAACGTTTTTGCTATCGACCAAAAAAATTTCATGAATAAATTGAAATAATAAACTTCGTGATAACTCGTAATGAATTTCAATTATTGCAAAAATATTTTAATTCAGTTGATTGCATAAATGAAAATCAACATGTTTTGTGTTAGCGCAATCATTGACTGTGTTCTTACCTAGAATAATAATTAGGGTGAATGAAAAAGTGGTTTTTCGAATGTATAAAGAGCCAAACGAATGTTGAGTAGAATTTAAATTATCTCGATTGAAAATAAAAAAGATAAAATTAAATAATAAAAAAGATAAGTGAATGATTCTGAATAAGTACTTACATGTACTGATCTAATGGTAAAAATATATTTCAGTTATTTACAGGTTTGTATCATGGAAAACAAAGAAAAGGATTGGACGTTTAAGATTCAACTTGATTAGTCTCAGGACAGGTTTACACGGCCCCGTGGATTTGAAATAATTTTAAAATGATATTAAGTACTTAAATATTGCATTTACAACTCTAATAATTTAGATAACATTTGTTGAGATCAGATTTATATACTGGGTAATGTGCATCTTCTTTTCCCATCAAAACTAAGCTCATCAAATTCAAACAACAACTGTGATTTAGTACTAAAGAGCATGTATTGAAAGGAGAGATAGTGCCTACAGGCACTGTCAGAGGTTCGGAACTAATGATTTGGAAGAAAAGTTACATGGAATGTATTTCGTAAAGTGAAATTGGACAAAAATGTCCTAAAACCGATCGCTATAAATTTGTAAATGTTAATGTTATGTGCTATATCAGTAACACGTAAGATGAACCTTTTTGGGTTCCGTCACTGTCCAAACCTGATTTGAACACTTAAATTATTTAACAAACAAAAACAAAATCAGTTAATTTTGTTAAATAATTTTTATGTTAACTAACATAAGTTGAGAGGCAATCCATTACATTTTTTATTTTTGTTGTTTTTACATTAAATCCACTAACATAAAATGAATGTCTCCCAGGTTTAATCAAAAGAATGTCTCCGAGTTTTGTAAATTATTGGAATGCCTCCAAGCATACCGTTACATTATTTAAGAAAAAAAAGAGGTTTGGTAAAAACATAAAAACCTACTAAAACTTCACTTCATATCGAACATTTGAATGTATACATCATAAATACAAAAGATACTTTGCTTATAATTATTAATTTAATATATACACTAAGAAAACATTATCAATAGTGAAAAGAAATAGAAGTGACGAAAATAAAAGAAATAAAAGTAAAGAAATAATAACTTGTGCTAAAATTATACAAAAAGAAAATAAATTATATAAATTGAACTATCAAGTGAATTAATACTTACCTAAATTGTATACAATTATTGAAATAACATAAATTAATTATACTTACCCAAAGTTATCAAAAAATTGTATAATTTATATGAAATAATATACTTACCTGGAAAAAATCATATTTGAAATATTTAGTTTGTGGCTAAGTGGTGAAATACTAAACTCATTAAGTAAAGTTATTGAATTTACATCATCGAACAAAAAAGGTAAGAAAGACAATTTCTTTATCTCTCATTATCTCCACTAGTGAAATTAGAAATTAATTCGATTTCTTTCCTTTTCTCTTAATTTTCACATTACAATAATTGTAATTCTTTACGAGTAATTACAATTAATATCTCCGGAAGATCATTCGGGCTCTTCCCAGGAGAATTATAAACAAGAAAAACTACCCCTATTTGTTTGTTACAATCACAATAGGGCTTTAGTTTTCGTTGCGTGAATCATTTTGATGTTTTGAAATGTATTTCAGCTGTAAAATCATATGCAATTGGTTCTGATGGTTTAGATCCTTATGAAGTCACCACATTTCAGTACGTAGTGTGTTGGTCTCGGTTCAAACCCTAAGTCAGACATCTCATAAAACGAAATATAAAAACATATTTTTTCGGGGACTTCCTCTCAGCAGATTTCGGGCAAAAACTGTGAGAGGAAATAAAATTGCCATAAAAAGTTTCACAAAAATCTGTCGTTCGGAGTCGACGGTTCAAGTCCCAGGTCAGACATCAAAACTATTTCCTCTCAGCAGATTTCTGGCAAAAAAAAAATCTGAAAGCAAATAGAATTGACATGAAAATTTTCTCAAAAATCTGTTATTCGGAACTGTCGTTCCCGTTCCTTTCCTTTGTCTTTAAAAGCTGTGACACCTAAACTTTTGCCATATTTCAACAACTTATTCAACACAGTTTCGAATAAACCTACTTTTCCTGTTGAATAGAAACTATCTGAAATCCATCCCATTTCCAATAATAACAAAGCGTTCAGGTAAATTCCTATTCTTACTTTTTTGTCTAACGTAATGGAAAAAGCTTATAGGTAGGCAAACTAATCATTATCTAGAATGTCATTACTTTGTAATTATTAGTCAGTCAGGATTCATGAAAGGTAGAAGTTGTAGTAGGAGTTGTACTACCGTACAACTAGTGTCTAGGTAGTGTATTGGCTTATTACATGTGAGACCACGGTTCAAACCCAATTTCAAACATCTCGAACAAAACGAAATATGATAAAGTTTTCCGCGACTTCCTCTCAGCAGATTTCTGGAAAAGCTCTAAGAGTAAATAAAAATGCCATGAAAATTTTCTCAAAAATCTGCCATTTGGAGTCGACTTTAAACTGTAGTTCCCGCTACGGATGGATAAAATTAACACACACAACATGAGCGGTGCGAGAGGCTCGATCGCAGTCCTGAGCAAAAGGTTGTAATGTAAGTAAAATCAGATTATAGTACGTGACTCTGTTATATTTTTTCAGTTAAGGACAGTACAAGACTTATTTGCGATAAAAATTTGCATAACAATCTTGTTTACCATTAATATGGAAAAATTATAAAATTTTGTATTATAAAAGATTCTATTTTTTCTACTCATTTATTTATTGCATCTTCAATCTCTATTAAACTGACAATAAATTTTCATATTTTATCTCTAAAATAAAAACTATTTACTCCCCATCAACACCAGGTAGCTGTATTTGCTTTTGTAATTATTTATATATTTCGTGTGAAGATGAGCCCTGAAGTGGCCTTCTGTTTTAGTCGAATCTGACCACGAAAGATGAATAGAAGGGCTATCTGGTATACATACATACATACATAATTGGCCATTACAACCCTTCAGTCAGGATTACGGCCTAGCTTCTCACACCACTCATGTTGTGTGCGTTAATTTTATACGTGAGTGGCGGGACCTACAGTTTAACGTCGACTCCGAACGACAGAATTTTGAGAAACTTTTTCATGGCAGTTTATTTTACTCTCAGAGTTTTTGCCAGAAATCTGCCGAGAGGAAGTCGCCGAAGAAATATTTTTTTTTTTTTTTCATATTTCATTTTTGATGTCTGACCTGGGATACGAACCCGGGCTTTACGAATAGTAAGCCAACACACTACCTACTACACCTGGCTATCTGGTATTCCTCAGCATATTGTTACGAAAATAGAAATGGTGTTATATCCCTTAACATTAAAATGATAAACAAAAGCTACAAAAACAAAAACAAAGGACTTGTTGACCAACGAAAAATATAGCAACAACATCAGTATGAAAAAAGGGATAAACGAGGAGGGACAAACACTACAAAAATAAATCTAAACAAAATACACAAACAACAATGAAACAACGAGATTTCGAGAAGGCGAAGTCATTCTCCTTCAAGAGCATCCATCAGTCTGTATACCATGCATATAAAAGGCAAGACAAAGCAGGCAACGGATTCAGTAAAAATTCTGTTAGCCTTGGGTGAAGACGCTTTGCGTGTGAAGAGAATAATCATAGTTTGAAGATCTCCGCTATAAAGATCGGTCGAACAATTACACAGCCCTGCATGGGCTTTTCAAACAAGATGGCTCCAGGTGTTTCCCCTAAAAATAACGTTTTTTTCCAGAACCAGATTCGTGTTCAGCGCGCAAATTGCCTTCGGAAACACCTGGAGCCATCTTATTTGCACAAAAAAAGTCCAAATTTACAGTGCTGTGGTATTATTGTTTACGCAAACGAGTGTGAAACAGAATAAGAAACAAAGCAATAGCTGTTGTTTACATCAAGTTGTGAACAGTGGGCACAGAATTGTGCGAACAATTAAATTAATTAAAACTGAACACAAATTTATTTTTATTGCCATCTACGAGCTTATATTTCAAACGTTTTTAGAAGGTAAAAACGTAACAATATGTTTTCTATTTCTGGTTTAATTGATATCAGGTTGTGATCCACCAGTAGGCTCAAATTTTCAAATTACCACGGTGGAGCTGTAATAAAAAATTAGAAAATCGTGTTTTGTCGTTCCTTAAGTTTCAGCTAATTTAGTTTCTATATGGGAATTTCAAGTCTATGACGAGATATTTCTGTGACACTATATGATTGTTTATTCGGGAAGTTCAACATGTTTCCTTTTGTAGGGGAAATGTTACATGAATTCATTGTTCTATCATATAGAGATTTAATCACCTTATTTAACTGGAAAATTTGTTCGTGTACTTATTGAGATGCGCCGTGGGGTTTCACATGAGAACACATAAAGTATCATGAAAGATAACTACTACAAAAAAATATGTATTTTCCTTCTGTTATGCTGTTTAGAATATATTTAAAATGAACCGATCATGTATGGATCAAATCATATTGTGCGTAAAAATCATCAGTGTATAGAGTACAACTCTTCGTGGCTGTTGCAAGAGTTTTCCATATCACGAAAAGGTCAGTAAGCAATTTCATCTCTAGAAAATTTATCATACTTTTTATAAATAGCTTTGCCGATACGTACCATGTAAGAAAAGCAGGGCCGTCGATGTCAACAAAGGTATGAAGTATTATTGTTCTCTGTTACCACACATTTTTCGATAAGCAATCAAGATCCAACAAAACTTTTGAAAAAGTTTATTTGAAAAAAATATATATAATGGAAAATAATACTCGACTGTTAGGCTCTTTAAATAATATCTATGGCAATTTTTGTCCCATTTGATAAAACAAAGTGCCAATCTCCTCATAAGATAATGCAATTTCAGACTGTCATCACTTATTTCATATTTGTTATTTGCTTCCTTGAACGCACAAACTTGTAAAAATAAGAAAAAATTCGCATTTGTCAAGTTTAACTTATCAAACCTAATAGCATATTAAGCCAAATAATATATAGTATATGTATATCATTTTAAAGGCCCATCCCTCTTCTTCCTAGTAAGGTTTAAATTTTGGACATCGGTGCAGAAATGTTTGTGTAATTAAGTTAAAAAAAAATAGTTTTTTCAAATAAAACAAGTTTGAAAGATTCAAGAAATATAAAAAAATATTTTTAAGTTCTACTGAATAAAACTCACAACATACACTTTGTCATTAGCTGGGTGTATTTCATTTTTTTATTTTGTCGCATAGTGTAATTAGTAACAATAAACTGCTATGAATAGCTGTACCGTTCAGAAAAAGAAATTCTTTTACACGTACATGTTTTCAAATAACCAAAAGTAGTTTAATTTCTTTTTTATTTCACTTTTTGTCATTTACCATAAAAATTTAATTATTTATGCTTTAATGGCTTCTTCAATGGCTATTTTAATTGACTATAAAACTTCCTCGTCTATGGGGCAGTTCAACAGAAATGATGAACCATAAAATTTTTATGACTAACACTGGAGTTTTATACCCTACTCTTCAGTTAGAATGTCCTGATGGTTCTAATGGATATTAAATATTAGTATTCAATACATACATACATTTTGTCAATGTACGTTTGTTATAAATTAATATATTGGCAAAATTGACTTTTGATTAAAATTTAACAACTTTCTGGAGTACCACTAGAACAATTTATTTCTAATTTCGCATTTTAATTCGATTATCATACCCAAGATTTCGTATAAAATTGCTTGTGAGAGTTCGAAGTGTAAGCTAGCTAACATCGCACACGTATAGAAATTTATGGGAAATTAAAGCAGAAGATATTTAAATATCTTTCAAATTTCATCAACATCACAGTTGAATATCATTTTAATACCTACTGAAATCGGGTCGATGCATCGATAGTAAAACAATTTTTTTCAGATTTGTGCGCACGCAAAACTTTTTTATACCAAGGCTTTAACGTCTTGAAGTCACCGATGTTTGATAAATAGGTACAGTCAAAAAATATGACCACATCAGGTACTACTCTTTCAAATAATGACGGACAATAGAAAATCATTGATGTTACTTTCGATGCACCGCATCTATGCAAAGAAGCATAAATGTTTTTTTTTATCGATTTATCACAAAATACATCAATGTGTCGATAGATTGTTACAGCAAGATGGAATCAACGGAACGTACTTGTTGTTGCGTAGAATTAGTGGATTACTGCCAACAGTTGTACTACTTTCAACCTATATTGGGTATCTTCTCAACCATTTTTATTCGCTGTCCCGCGATATTCTATCGCCTTAGAAAACTAGATAATATTATTCGATTGTTTAGTTATTACTTGATAAACCCCCAAGTGTTTTCTTCAGAGATACTTTATCGCAATACAGATGTGTTCTAATGTTTTGAACCCCTTATCACGAAGTCTATGTATTGAGCTCGACTACATATTTATTCTAAATTAATTTTTTTTTAAGTTTCTAGACAGTCTGATACATAACCCAAATATCATTCCATTCTTTCTTTATCCAACAAAAATTTAGATTTTTTCAAACCCGTTTTACCCGAGAAGAGACTCTGCTTCTTCTATCTTTCCTATCGTTGAATATATCCTTCGGAAACCCCCTTATTACTAAATAGAAAGATTACAACTTCATCAGTGCCGTCGAAACTACCCTCCTTGCAATCTAATCTGCCTGTTAATTGCCGCGAATTTCTACATGATCTTGGATCCCATCCTACCTTGCTGATATAGCTGTCCATTCTAATCTTGAGTTAATCTCATATGAGCTCCAATGGCAGTCTGACTATCAGTTAGTATAGCAATGTCCAGTACTGCGTACTACAAGTTCAAGTTGATTTAGCATTTTCCATGACTTTGACATTCGTCTGCAAGCAATTCGGGTGTTTCCCGTGCAGAATACCCGCACCACTAAATGTCCTTTGCACATCTGGAGATTACACATTAGGAGGTTTACGTGTTAACCAACTTATTTCTTTGACTCTTATTACTCATTTTCGTTGCGAATCATTTCCTAAAACCAAAGAGTTTTCTGGTATTACTTAGGGTACTGGTACTACTGTTTGAGGTGGCGATGTTCCCTAACCATAGTCTTTATATTTTTGATATTTATTATCATATGTACACACGTAATTGGCCATTACAACCTTTCAGTCAGGATTACAACTTAGTTTCTCACACCACTTATGTTGTGTGCATTAATTTCACACATGATTGGTGCGATCTACAGTTTAATCGATATTGATAAAAAGCCATCGAACATTTACAAGAATCACAAAATAAGTATGATTCGCTTACGAACACTACAATACCCACTAAAAGGTTTTGTGTTTGCTTTGCTTGCTGTCTTTGGCTTGGTATGAGTTTAATGTCAACACAGTACTCATACTCATTGTACTCATACTTATAAATCAACGTTGTAGTGAGTACGAATGAATCAGAGTAGTTAAATTTCAATATAATTGACTTACTTATATTCAAAATTTCATTAGTACTTATGGGTAGCGAAAAACGATTCATTGCTGATTTATATTTATGGAACTGAACGCTTTGTAATTGATAAAGGTCTGAAGTCCCTGACCTGTTTCACAGTCACTATTTCTTTATAAATCACAAATTATTACAACTGTAATAAAATACTATCTGATCCATTGTATCAACTTCTACTTTTTGGTTAGATTTACTCTTTTTGTTCAATCATGTTAATTTCTCTGTTATATATGAAGAATAACATTTCAAAAATGTTCCGACGACTACAAAATAACTGCTTTATTAATTTTCGATAAAACTGACAATTCTTTGTATAATTCATTTTTTCATCACCATATTTACCAAACTTTTATACTAAATTTGGGTTTGGACTCTAAGTTCGTATTGAACATCATCCACATAGAATTTAGCACTCCAGATTTATTAAACTTTCGACGCACTTGATAAGTGTTTCCATTGTAGATTCGGGTGCTGCAAATGAATAAAATGATTTCTAAGATTCCTATTGTTGCCTTATAAATATCGTAATGATATGATGTCTACAATTGCCTTTTAGGGTGCATATTGGTAACTGAATAGTTTAAAAAATTCTGTTTTATTATTGATATCATAATAATATTTATCAAAAGGTACTACTCCAACCAACTAACTTTGCGAATATTTTTTGTAAACAAAAAATTCCCTTGCTAAGTAGCTCCGACCATCCTTTAAAATGACCTACCTACCTAGAACATGTCAGTTGTTATAAATATTGTAATTTTATTAATTTTCTATGTCATAAAACATTATGGCACTTCAAAGTCAAATTTGGTCTGCCCAGATTAAACTAAATAGGAAGCGCTAAATAAAAGACTCGATATACAGTAGCGAAAAATAAATGCCATTCGATGCCATATTATGTGTAACACCGTGTTTTGTCTTATTTACCATTATTGAACCCCCACCATGTTTAACAGTTGGCAACTGATATTTGGGAGAATATTTTGTTTTGGGGGCAAACGAATGTAATTTAACCCATCAGAGCCAAATAAGTTAAATTTTGATTCGTCGCTAGACAAAACTTTGGCACACTGCTCTTTTGACCAATGCAGATTCCGTCTAGCAAAGTCAAGCCGTTAATCCTTATTAACCTTACATATAAGTGGTTTCTTGGCTGGTCTTCTGGCTAATAAATTTACCGGCGGTGTGTGCGCCAAAAAACCTTACCATAATTAGTACTGCCTTTTTCCGAGAGTCAACTTTTACTATTTTTACCATTTGACGGTCTTTACGAGGTTAACTACTTTCTGGTTTTCTTTCCACGTTATTTGTTTTACGATATCGCGATGAAATTTGACAAACTGTTGTTTTGTTGATATTAAATTGATGAGCAACTTCATGAATTGCGTTGTCTTCTTCCAAAGCCCTTTAATGGCAAATTTTCTATCTGCTGACAGCTGTTTCTATTTTGAATTTCCAATTTGCAAATTTTTTATAAAACACTGCGTTGCATTTTTTCTCGCTAAATTTGTTCAACTTTTTTATAAATCTAAAAAAAATTAAGTAGAAAAAGAAGCAAACAACGCTTACGGATGCTTTTTAATAAATTTTAAAAATCAACGAATAACACAAAGCAAATGTGGAGTGGAATTGGATACCGTTATAAGTTTCGAGTCTCGATTGAATATCATATGACATAGAGTTGCATTTTTTCTTGCCACTGTATGTGTGGATATTTACTTGTTTATTTGTTGGAGCCGAATTTTTCTGACTGTGATTTATTTAAGACAGCATTAAATTTCATCCAATTTGGGTATTTTTCCATAACCTTTCATTAATAAGAAAACAAAAAATACGTACATTTCGGTAAATGTTTGCGCAAAACGAAATAATAATATTTGCAAAAAACACAAATATTAGCCGATTTCTCGTAGTCGTGCAAAAGTGAAATTGACACATTTAAGTTCATTTGTAAGTTCATTTGAAAAAAAAAATTATATGACAAGTATGACATGACTGTTGTGCTCTTTAGATAATAACTACGGCATTTTTAGCAAATTTTAGCAAACGAATGGACTTAAAATTTAAATTTTGCAATTAAGAATGGTCAAACTCGAAAAAATAAGAAAAAATTAAAATTATCAAGTTTAACCCATAAAAACTCGAACAATATTGTTACGAAAATTGAAATGTTGTTTTGCTCTCACATCGTTTAATTTGTAAACAAAAGCTACAAAAACAAAAAAAAGAAATTGTCTACATGATAAACAAGTAAACAAATATACACCAACAACAATAATGAGACAACGATGTTTACATTTATAGAGATCTCAAAATGGCGAAGCCACGAACATCCGACTTCGAGATCATTCATCAGACTGTTTACGTTGGCATTTAAAAGGCAAGACAAAGCAGGTAACGGAGTCAGTAAAAATTCAGTCAGTCTTGTATGAAGAGAATAATCCTGGTTTGAAAACCTCCGTTATGAAGACCTATCGAACAATTGTTATTGTTTACGCAAAATAGTGTAAAGAAGAATAACAAACAAAGCAATTGTTGTTGTTTACATCAAGTTGTGAACAGTGACACACAAAAATATGCGAACAATAAAGAATTTAATTAAAACTAAACACAAATTTTTTTTATTTTTATTTGCAATTTACGAGCTCATATTTTAAACGTTTTTAAAAGGTAAAAACATAATGTTAAAGTAATGTTCATCGTTTTAAAGGGTTATTTCTCTCCTTTCCAAAACACATTTATCTTTCAAAATCTATTAAAAATTATTTGAGTAATAAACAATTTTTGTGTGAAAAAATAAAAAATAAAAGAAACATAAAGCTAATTTGGATTTTTGAATTCTACTCAACTAAATGTACAACTTAAACTATATACTTACTGGGGTGTATTTCATTAGTTGTTTTTTGTTGTATAGTGTAATTAAATAATAGAGAAAGAATAAAAACACAAATTGAGTAAAAACAAGAGATAGGAAACGAGATTTGTTGAACTTAGTTCAACATTTATGAATTAAGGTAAAATGTGCTAATGTTGTAATAAATTTGATTTTGTTATTGAATTTTAAAAATGAATGATTTTGTTTTTCATTCACCCTTCAAATCTTTAAAATTGTTTAGGATATTTTGTGAATAATGTATATGCCAAGGGTGTATAAATGTGAGCATTGCTACTGTAAGCTTAACCCCTAACTAACAATTTTTTACACTTGCTTTTATATGTGTACGAATTCAGAAAAATATGTTTCTCATTACTAAGATTGAAAAGTTAAACAACGTATGAATAGCACTTTCATCGATATCAGAGATTATTTGTAAAGCCTTTTATGCTATGACCTCCGCTAAGCATATCATTGAGAAGATTAACTTTTAAAAAGAAGGCTTCTTAAAGTGGCATTTTCATTCACAAGCCATATGGCAAATACTTCACTTTTACTTTCCACTTTTATTTGAACGCTACATATACATATTTTTTAGACAGCATTTTCAATATAAAGTATTGAAATCGTTAATAAAAAGAAAGTGTATGCCATTACACAGAATTACCCTTTTTAAAGAACTGTTTGCCTTCTTAAAATAATCTACAAATTTATAATATTTTTCCGCCATTAATTTTAAGAAGATCAGGAATGTAAACTGTGGCGTGCATATTGTACAATTTAACAACTTCTTATCATCATACCCTAAGCCACCATAAATAGTTGGCTTATATTGGCTTTTTGCCAGTGCCAGTAACAGGTAATAAAGGAAATGGTTTTTTTGAATTGAATATGATATATTCGTTCATCCTTTTGTATTTTCATGGCATCACGGCGTGAAGATTGTGAATATTTAAGTAATAATTTACTTTTTACTAAATTTAGTGGAGTGATGTGCGGAATGAAAAGGGAAAATTGTTAAAGATTAGTTTGTTCATGTATCTATAGAAAGTGCGAAATGAAATATGAGCTGATTTTCAAACATCCAACCAAAACCAATATAAAATATGAAAAAAAATAAGTACGATAATAATGACAAAATCATATTTTGGTCGGATTTGGAGTCATCGCAAAACCACACAGTCTACTTTGGCAAGTTTAAATAACGAGCAAGACCCAAATTGAAACTTTTTGGACGAATTTGCAAAGAAATGTCTATAGAAGGGTATACAAATCGAAAAACATTGAATACTTTATAACTAAAATTGAACGAGAGCTTAAGAAGATCAAAACAAATGGGATGCAGGAGTCCTTATGTAAGGCGCCTCAAAATATAAGAAAAACCAACCGCTGTGTCTTTTTGTACCTTTATTAAAAACCAGGATTACACAGGTCTTATTTACATTACCAAAGACCTTATTGAACTGTGTGTTGCTATGTTTCGTAAGCGCACGTCATTTACCGTAACTTCAATTCCTTGGTTAAAGCAGTAAGAACCGCCAGCATGTAAACCTCGCCAAAGAGTCAAATTCGCGAATTTTGCTTCCTAATGTAATCGTTTAACCAGAAGTAAGTTTCATGTCATTCATTGGGCAATCAGCAAAAATACGGTGCAAACGAAGGTAATTTTTTAAAAGAATGTAAGCCAAACTCCTTACTTTGCGAAAACGTTTTTTTTTAAAGAAAATTTTGATCATATTGAAGCATTGCTGTTAGAATATAACAACAGAAGATGATTTACCAAACCTTACTGAACAGAAATGGCAATATAAACCGCAGTTTGTGATATCGATAGGTCTAATGTGACTATATACCAATAGTTTAGAGGTGAGAGAGCAACGCTCAAGTTAGGCGTATGCCTACAACAGAACAAAACTGAGTATTAAAGATATACAATGGATAGCAAAAGTCTTAGTAGCCATAATTTTAGCAATTTCATGAATTTTAAGCAAAAGTTTGTATAAATAATACTTATTTTATTAATTTTTTTTTATTTTATTAATTTATTTATGTTTTATTATAAAACAAAAGAAATTTGATGTTTTTCACAACAGAAAAGAAAAATAAGGAAAATATTCTGGTAACATCGCATTTTGGCACAGCAAAAATGTACTTACCCTCTTTTTGGGGTAAATTTAAAATTCAAAGGCCTAATATAAAAAAATATTATACCTTATATTTAGTACGATGTCCCTTAAGGTCAAGCACTCCTTTTAACCCATTTAGAATTGAATGTACCAGTTTTTTTTAGTGTTTTCTGGTGATATTAGCCACCATGCACCAGTGAGCAAGTTTTTCAGTTGACTTTTGACTTATTTATTAATTTATTTTGACTTATTTATTTATTATTTTGACTTATTATTAAGTATTTAAGTATTATTACTATATAACCCTTCCTCCAAATGATCCCTTAAACAATCTCTTGGAGTCATATATTGACCTTGTGCAAGAGTATAAAGACTGTGGGGACTTCGGTAGGCACATCACACCTTCACATTTGCAGCCGTATTATTGGGTTCATTAAAATGTTGGCAATAATAACCGTTGTAAACTCTTAATTCTTTCGAACTTTTTGTGAATTTGTTCACCACTCTCATGGTATTGATGGTTTCAACAGGGTGTTGCACCCATCTCTTGGCACTATCGATTTATTGCGTCAAACGTTTGATGACCTTTTGATTAGCGAATTGTCAATTGGCCGCCAAGAAGCTACAATTTGACACCGTCGGACTATTTTCTGTGGGGCGAGAGATGTTATGCTAGAGGTCAACATTGGAGTTCAACATTCAAGATGCCATTGCCGAGATACGACCCTATACACTTGCTAAAGCGCACGAAAATTGGTCCGATCGAATGAGGTACTGTTAGGCCAGCCGCGGCAGCCACTTCTAACCGGAACAATTGTAATTCACAAAAAAAAATTTAAAACTGTTTTTGTTTTATTACATTATAAAATTTAAAAATTTAAAGGGTACACTCTTTAGTGTACTAATGAAAAAGAGTCACTTTAATCTAGTAAGTAGTATGTTGGCGTATTAGACAAGGTGTTTGCCACCCAGCAGCCTTCTGGCAAAAACTCTGAGAGTATAATAAAACTGCTATGAATAGTTTTACAAAAATCTGTCGTTCGGAGTCGACATTAAACAGTAAGTGCCGGTACTATTATATAAAATTAACGCACACAACATGATGGGGTGTGAGAAGCTCAGTTGTCATTCTAAGCAAGGGGTTGTAATAACCAATTAAGTAAGTATGTACGAAAACACCATTGCTTTTCTTCTGGTAACAATTATTTTTATTTTTTACGTTGATTTTTTTTTCTTAATTACGGAAGTGGGATGAAAAATAGGTAAAATTTGAAATTAAATTCAACAGGCACTAAGATATTAAAACTTCTATGTTTTTCAGTGTCTTATAAAAAGTAGAACCAAAATGACAACAAAAGAAATTTCTTAAATTTAGTTTTTGTTTTGAAAAGTTTCCCACTTGAAGATTTATTTTCCAAGTTGTGAGAGGGTTCAATGAGAATTCAAACGGAAAAAACAAGGAATTTCAAAAAAATAAGGCAAATTTCCTTCAAAAATCTTTAAAGCATAATTAAATATAAGTTTTACGTTAATTGCAGATTTTCAAAAATTTATTTTTAAGAGGGAAATTAAACTAGAATTTTTATTCCTTCATTATGTCAAATAACAGAAATGAGGATCAAAGTCGAATATTTAATTTAAAAAAATTCTTCTTAAGTGGTAAATAAAAAAAGACTAAACTGAATAATCTGTTAGAATATATATATTTATATATATCCATATATTTATATACATATGTTGGTCAGCGCAGGGCCTGCATATTAAAGCACGACTACTCTATGCTGCAAACCAACCTGGAAGTTTAATAAACGAAGCTTTATCCTGAAAAAACAAAACAATGAACATGTTTACAAATTATCGCAAAAAAGTATACAAATTTAAAAAAGTAAATAATAATACAACAACAAATGCACAAGAATAAATGTAAACAATAAAAATTAAAGAAAAAATTATTTTTATTTATTTATTTTTTATTCACTACAATTGCATTGACTAAGTTCATATTGCGAGTATACTTAACACTTAATTCTATGTAAAATAAATTCCTCATACGCACCCATACCCATACTACCTATAGCGGAACAATTATTCTGAAAAGTATGCAATTAAATTTGATCATCTATCAATCTAATATCACTCATACGTATGCTTGGTATTGAATTCAATATGGGGTACATTACGCAGCCATAATGCTTGTACTGCCATAATTGTCCTGAAAAGTATGCAATGAAATATGAGTTGAATTATGTTGTATACGTGTTGAATATCACTCATACGTTAAATGTATATATTTCAATATGAGTCTTTCAGTAATTTGTACTCGTATTTGAAGAAACATCGTGAGGGCGATGTTAAGAATGTGCAGAACGTGAAGAACGTGAAGCCGCCGTAGTCTAGTAGGTAGCGTGTTGGCTTATTAGACGTAAAGCCAGGGTTTAAAACCCAGACCAGACATTTAAACGAAATATGAAAAATATTTCTTCGGCGACTACCTCTCAGCAGATCTAGCAAAAACTCTGGGAGTAAATAAAAATTGCCAGGAAAAGTTTCTCAAAAATATGTCGTTTGGAGCCGACTTTAAACTGTAGGATCCACCACTCATGTATAAAATTTAACACACACAACATAAGTGGTGTGAGAAACTAGGTCGTAATCCTAACTGAAGGGTTGTAATGACCAATTATGTATGTATATCCTGAATATTAATGGATGATAACTCCGTTAATCTGTCAAATAATGGAGAGCCAAAAAACCTACATCTGTACCTCGCAAGAAATGGGCACTGACAAAGAAAGTGAATAACACATGGGCAGATTTCTGGCAAAAACTCTGAGAGTTAATAAAATTGCCATGAAAAAGTTTCTCAAAAATCTGTGGTTCGGAGTCGACTTTAAACTGTAGGTCCGACCACTCATGTATAAAATTAACACACACCATAATTGGTGTGTGAAACTAGGACGTTGTACAATGGGTCAATTCGACCTCCGGGTACTGTACTAGTCTTAATTGACAAGTACACGTCCTCTAACCTAACCTAACCTAAGTACTATGGTCCCGGAAGCTGTTCGTCTTTGATTTTAATATCTCGATTCACAGTGTTTTTGGTAAAGCCTGCATGACTTGCACGGGCAGTTTTTTTTCGCAAAAAAATGAGAAAAGCAAAACTTTCCATAAGTGTTGTTTTTTTCAACAGTTTGAACGGTTTTTGAACGTGAAATACTTCATTTTGACAGCTCTAGAATTACTCTCTTCAATGCTCTCTTATTGATATAAAACAACGAAGAAGCATGTGATGCTATCTGACGCAAATTATCGGGTTTTAAATTAAAATTTTACAAATCTAGTAGATATATGTACATTAAATTGAAATAAAATATCAATTGATTTCGTAGAAATTGTGCACAAAAAGGAGCTTGTATTATATAACAATCAAATATTGTTGGATTCTTTTTATCGAAGTTCTAAACTTATATTAAAAAAAAAACAGAAATTATTTTCGCACATTTGGCCGGAACCATATGTTACTTGTCATTACTTTAGTTTTGATTTACGTTCATTAAATCATTGACGGTCAGAAAACACTTAAAAGCAGTGCTTTAATAAAATAAAACAGAAATGGAGAAATATGTATATCGAAAGATAGGTCAAAAATAAAAAATAAAAAAGTGGACAGTACTACATATAGATTTACAGAGGAAGATGTGAAATGAGTTTTTTCATGGTTAATGACTCGATAAAAAAAAATATTTTTTATTGATTTTTAATAGCGGATTATTTAATTTTAATTTTATTTCAAGTGAAAATATAGCAGCTGCAAATAAACTGGTGCAAGAAAGTCAAAACTTGTTCGTTTTTACTTCTGGGTCAAATTAAAATTGCGAAAGATATTGTATTTTAAACATACTCTTACAGAACTGGACTTCTGGAAACAATATCATTGTTAGTGTGAAATATAAATGATGAAAACAAAGGAATACAGAAAGGTAAAGATTTTTCAACTGTGTGAAGTTCATCACATTGAGCAGAACTTAATTCATGACATATATGCACGTATCTCTTAACTTTTTATAGTTTCCGTCTCTTAACCACTCATATTGACAGGCATCTGTTAGTCGACTCCTGATAAAATTCAAACAAGCTGGGTTAAGTGTTTATGTGTAGTTTATAGCAGGCTATTAATAATAAATTTCCTGTGCCCATTGAGTACTATTTTATGCGGGAAAAAACCGCTATACGAATGCAGTTATAACTAATGTGGAAACTCTGCCCAATTACTTACAATTCATAGCGAGCGCATAAGCAAATAAGTTGCCGAATTATATAACTAAATTGAGAAATTCAGGACATAATATTGAGCAATTGAAGAGTAAAAGTGTGAAAACTTACTACATTAATCACTTGGGCGTGTATATGATTTTTGCAATCGATCACTAACGTAATTGTATGATAACTTCTCAGGAACCACACAAACACCAGTCAAAAGAGCAGGTTTAGTAGTGTTTTAATAAATGAAATAACTTTGTAACTCAATAAAGTAATCGCGACTTTGGCACTCGGTTAGTCGAGCAGACGTGAAATTGACACATTTTGCGATAAACAATCAAAATCCATCAAAACTTTTAAAAATTGAAAATAAACACGACACGATTTGAATAATAACTATTGTAATTTTAGTCCGATTTGATCAAACAGAGTGTTAAGATAATGCACTTTCCGAATGCATCACTTATTTTGTATTTTTTAATTAAATTTTGCAATTAAGAATAGCTAAACTTAAAAATTAAAAACATATTTTCAAAGTTTACCCGATCAAAACTCATAACATGTAAGTTTGAACTAAATGTTTATGTATACCATTTTAAAGACTCATCTGCCCCCTTTTCAAAAACTTTGGATTTTGAAAATAGGTTAAAATATATTCGGGTAATCAATTATTTTTGTGTGGAAAGATCAAAAATACCGTTTTTGTCAAATAAAACAAGTGTGGAGGGTTCAAGCAATTAAAAAAAAAATTTAAATTCTACTCAACAAAAGTCACAATCTACACTATGGCATTAGCTGCACCGAGCATTGTTTTTTTTTTGACAGAAAACAACTTTTTGTGGTGCCAAAACTAGAAGGTTTTGCTCGAAAACATTAAGTTAAGTCTATTTCAACAGCTCTTTTCGACTGAAACCTTTATGACAAAGTACAAATAATGTGCAGCGGAAATTAGACTAATGTTAGATTTTAAAGTTTAGAAAACAATTCATCATACTTATAAACTGATCCTAAAAACTTTCTTTGAAAACAATATTAAGAAAAGTTTTTTTTTAAATAAAATACTGGAAGATTTTGTAACGCAAAAGAACCAACAACTTCTGTCACTTTCTGTCAGTACTACAGAAAACAAAATTTTTGCAAATAAAATGGACACCTTCATGGACATGTTAATATTAATTTGTTAACTTTTGTTAACACAACCTTCTGTATTATTTTATGTATGTATTCAGTAGATTGAATGTCTGGTATATGAGAGAAAAATTGAAATAAACAGTGCCTGACAATTTTTATTTTTGTCTTTACAGAATTGTTTTTTATTAACACACAAAATTGTATTTTATCTTTCCCTGATTTATTGAACTATCTACGCTAAAGATGGACAACGCAATATACATATGTTGGATTTTGTTGAGACAGGCTCACGTGCTCACGTTTACATTTCATGTTAAACACTTATTGGGTCATTCACATTTCACTATATAAATTTTCATAAAGGTTGTAGTAATCTACATACATATACCATACATATACTCATTTAAATGGTTTTTTAGGATATTTCTAAGCTAAAGTTCACTTTATTTATGATTTTAGGGGAGTATACAAACTAAGTGAGCACAGTTTCTTAAGTTTGTTGAAAGTTTCAGGCATCACTTGAGTGACAAGCAGCATACGTTATTGAGAATGCTCGAGGACGTTTAGACTTTGAGAAATTGTATGCCAAATAAAGTTTGACATATACAACCAACTAACTGCATAGGAGTTGAGTTCATTGACTCTAATTAAAAAAGTGAACTGTATGGAATAATTTTTTTTTAATTATTTCTTAAGCTAACCAAAAATAAATATTTTTAAAATATAAAAGGGCTTCCTTTTATAGTAGCTTAAATTACAAATATTTCGAATGTTATACTAGGTTTGTTTAAAAAAATAAGATGGCCCTTTTTATTTCGGAACACTTTAATTTCCTTCAGTTCATATTTACAATTACCACCGCTATTTATACACCTGTCGTCGCCACGTGTGAACTAGTCTTTGACCTATAAAATTTTATTAATGGTCTAATCTACTTCTCTCCAACAAGTTTGCAGCGCAGCATATCTATGAACCACACACCATATGAAATACCATTGCGGCCAATGAAAATGAATTTGCTTGCAAGCGAGAGACAACAGAATAAATCAGCCATTCAATCCTCCAAGTTTTCATTTTCCAATTCTTTTCCTTACAATATATATTGAATCACCAATTCTTATTGATATCCCAAAAATTTGTAAAATCTTAAAAACTAAATACATTATTTAGACCCGATCAAACCAGAATTGTACGTGAACGTATATATATACTATATATGTATATATATATATATATGTTCCTCTTACTCCTCTAGGGAGCATAAGGCCGCAACAAGTTGGTTCCAATGAACTCGATCCTCAGCGCGGTGTTTGATTTCGTTCCACTGTAGATTCGTTTGGATAATTCGATTGTGATTTGGCGTTTCCAGGTGTGTGATGGTATTCCGATGCGCGTGCTTTTCTGGGGGTTCCAATTTATGGCTTTCCTTGTGATGTCATCTAATGGATTGCGAAGAGTGTGCCCAAGCGTGGGGTTGGCTTGGCTTCGGTCTTCTTATTTCCATCTCTATTGGTTGCTGGTTTGTATCTGACCAAAGTTGGGCACAGCACACCACATTGATGGACAAGCCTTTTCAAAGTCAACAAATACGAGATAAAGAGGTGTTCTCCATTCAACTGACTGTTCCACAATAATCCTGAGACTATTGACCTGGTCGACGCAAGATTTGTTGGAACGAAAGCCAGCTTGTTGCCCTCTGAGAAAAATTGCTTTTGACAGTCTTTTGTTTATTATATTCGCTATAACTTTGTTGACCTTGCGCAACAAAGTTATGCCTCTCCAATTCTTCCTGTCGGCCAAATCGCCTTTTTTGGGAAGATTTATTATTGCGCCGGCGGTGATTTCGTCTTGTATGGATTCGTCATTCCAGAATGCCCTTATGACGGGTTCCAATAAGCGAGCGCTAGTAGCGCGTTCGGTTGTAAGGAGTTCTGGAGAAATATTGTCCAAGACTGGAGATTTGTTGTTTTTAATTGACCCAATTGCTCCGCTGATCTCAATGATTCCTGGGCACTCAGTAAATATGTTCCGATTCGACACGTACGAGATGCAAGTGCAGATTGAATCTTGTGGAGCAGACGTTTTATTCATCATATTGGCGTAAAATATCTCCCACAAGCTCAGTTACTGCGTTTTTGATGTTATAAGTTCGCCAGCGTCATTTTTCAGGGGTCTGCCAGACGAGAATGTTCTGTTAGTGAGCTTGTTCACAGCAAGAGAGAGAGAGAGATCTATACATACTATATATGTATGTACGTATTATTTTGTATAAACAGATGAGAGCTGCACTATCTCTCTTTTGCAAGCGAATGTAACAATTCAAGTTACTTTTGGGAATTGAGGGGCTAATACTGAGAAATTGAGAAAACCGTTAATAAAAATAAAAAATTGAGTTGGAGATTCTGAATTCAGTTTGAACTAAACTGATTGAATTTCAGTTATTACAACCAGTATAGTGCCATCTTTGAGAAAGCTTGAAATAAGTCTGTAAATATAACTACAAACACCAAAAGCAAAATGTTTAGATGTATAACGCCATGCCACTTTCTCTCAAGAGCAATGGAAATAGCTAGAACCACAAACTTGCTCTCACCAAATTGTTTTATCCACCATTCTGAGAGTAATGTCAACAGATTACCCGTATAACGGGAGTTATCGTAATCGTAATGTCTATTACAGATAAGGATGTTAGCCCCTAGATTTTTTATTTGCATTTTTCTTTATTACAAATACAGATAAACTAAAATACATCTTCAATTCTGTAAACAATTCCAAAATTAGCTTTTCCATATTTTTTTCTAGTGGAATTTATTTTTAGTTTTTCTTTGCTCTAAAACAGAACCAATTAATAATCAAAACTTTTTTCTGATTGACAGCAATAGTTATAATTTATTCTTTTTAAGTATATGATAATGATCTTGTAAACAGAAAAGCCTTTAGGTTAGGTTAGATTAGGTTAGAGGACGTGTACTTGTCAATTAAGACAAGTACAGTACCCGGAGGTCGAATTGACCCATTGTACAACGTTCTAGTTTCTCACACCACTTATGTTGTATGTGTTAATTGTATACAGGGGTGGTGGGACCTACAGCTTAAAGTCGACTCCGGACGACAGATTTTTGAAACTTTTTCATGGCAATTTTATTTAGGATAATGCATAATTAAGGAACTAAATATATTAAAGTTTATTACATCCCTATACTACCCTTAACTATCCCTAAGTTTGATTGTATTTTTGCTGTTATTTCGTAGTATCTGCAAAGCGGTCTGGTTATGAGAGGCATAGTTATCATTTTGTGCATTTGGTGTAATTCATTAGATGCCCTAAAGACATATTTTAAAAGCAAACTCCCAAAAGCAATAGTGGCTTCTCCCTTCTTTCAGAGGGACATATGTGTCCCTATGGTCGCTAAGGGATACAATTAATATAAATTTGTTTATCAGTTAATATTCAGAGAAAAGTAATTGGGGTGATTTTTTATGAGCTATAGGAAAATTTTTCAAAAAAAAACACATAAAATTCAGAAAAATTCATGAAATCTTTATTTGAATCGATAGTACGGTCCATATAATTTAATGTTTGAAGATTATTTCATGCAAATGTGGACCGCGACTGCGCCTCTAATGGTCCATCCGCTTAGTCCAATTTTGGCATAGTCTTTCTAACATTTCGGCCGGTATCTCACTAATAAATGCTTCAATGTTGTCTTCCAAAGCGTCAATTGAAGCGGGGGTATCTGTACAGACATGAGGTTTAACATAGCCCCACAACAAATAGTCTAAAGGCGTTAAATCGCACGATCTAGGCGGTTTTAGGTACTAATATCTTGTTTTTAATAAAATGATAAATTTGCTACAATAAAGAAAATAAATTTTATTGTCGGCCGTTGGTTTGTCCACCAACCTGAAGCCCCATTTGACATTTTTTGCGTACTGGTTCATAATATTGTGTCTCTTAAAAAGGGTATACCTTATATATATAAGTTTTCCACTTATTAAGGAAATGAATGAGGAAATTTTTTCAAAAGCAGTTCACTTACATTGAACATTGAATAATATTTAAAATTGATTAAAAAGTGTTTTGTACGTATTAAATGTTTTACATGTATTAACGCTTCTAGATTGGACAGAAGGAGATACCAAAAAGCTTTGTTTGAATTTGTTTTTGATTTGTTTTCAATAAGTAAATGTAAATATGAAAAATGTGTTGCCAGATCGCTAATTTTTCGACTTCATTTTTTGAGCGCTTTTTCTATAACCAAAAAAAATTTTAACATTGTTTTAACACTGAATGCAATATTTTTATATTACTGACCATGTAGCTTTAATAATGTAATGTTTCCTTAAGGTTACTCCACAAAACAATGAAAAAATAAACTTCGAAATTGGATAACGATTCCAGGCGGCTTTTTTTAATTTCATCTGGTAGCCCTATAAATAAACAAAAGTCATCTTCTTTACAGGGTATTATCAGCACTCTCGATTCTACCATTGGCAAGTGTGAAGAATTAGAATAAAACATACCACCCATTTAGAGGGCGAAACATTTTTAAAAAACAAACACAAAATTACATTTTTTTTTTAAAAAAATGCACATTTTTGGTAGAAATGAAAACACCATAAGTGTCACAGAGTCGCCTTTAGTTGCAAATGTTGAAGGCTCGGGCTATTTTTGGTGAATAGATACATACATAATTGGTCATTACAACCCTTCAGTCAGGATTACGACCTGGTTTCTCACACCACTTATGTTCTGTGTGTTAATTTTATACATGAGTGGTGGGACCTACAATTTAAAGTCGACTCCGAACGACAGATTTTTGAGAAACTTTTCATGGCAATTTTATTTACTCTCAGAGTTTTTGCCAGAAATTTGCTGAGAGGAAGTCGCCGAAAAAATACTTTTTGTATTTTGTATTCATGTCTGGCCTGTATCTCGAACCCTGGCTTTTCGTTTACTAAGCCAACACACTACCTTTCTAGACTACGGCGTTAGAATATCGTATCTTTTATTTCAACATCAGAGACGTCTCGGTCATCTATTGTTTACCATCAATATGTGCTAAATTTCATTGTCGTTGTGTTTATTAACTCCACACTTTCTTCGAAGTTAACCTACAAGAACAAAAGTAAATAAATTTTGGTAATAGTAAGGGATCATAACTTTTTATGGACTATAGACAACCGGTGTCCCTTAGGGTTTACAATAAATTTTTTACGTTTTAAACACTAATAACTTTTCCTAGTTATTAAAATATCTAGAAATAAATAATTTATAATAGATGAAGTGAGAAATAAAATCTACATATCAAAACTCTTTTACAAAATATTATAATCCCATGCGACAAAAACTATCAAATTACCATATAAAGAATGATTGTTTGAATCTACCTGGCTATAAATAGGAGACATAAATACGCATCTTTAACAATAGTATAACACCCGCCCGATTTTAAGTTATTAATATTTATGAAATTATATCTGTCCCTGTGGTCGTTAAAGAATTACGATAATTTGTTAATTTGACAACTGATATGAATAAATCTCATTCAAAGAAATTAAGAATGCTTGCAAAAAATAGCTTGTTTATACTGTTTGGGCTCCTTTACATCTATAGAGACTTCCAACAGGGATCTCCAAACTTTAAAAGTTAATATCGGTCATCTTATTCAAACAAATTTTTTATTTTTTGAGACCAACACTAAGAGAGTCATGCAGTCTTGTGTAATACAGGATAGTGGGCGACAATTTTTTAATTGACAAGAGTATATATAATAACCTTCGTCACTTGTCTTTCGACGATGGCTTTTTCTTAATAATTCCCACTATCATTTTTATATTGTGAGTAATCACATATTATGTCAGACAAACAATCATACAATCACAAACACATAGTCTCTGATGGTGATCGAACATACGGCCTTGGCACATGAAATTTAGCACACTAACAACTAGGCTATTGGGGCTCGGTTGAACATGCACTATAATCAAAATTGTTGATTTAGGGACGACAATTCCAGAAGGTTAAGAAATATATGTACATCACAAGGAAAACAGTCTACTTATGCCTCATTATGAGAAAGTCTTAGGGCCATTATTACAACTAGCCGTTAAACTTGGGTTTTGTTAAAGGTACCTTTGGCTAAAGGGAACTGTAAAGTTACCTTTAACTTATTTTCGTTGTTACAACTTACAGATAAAATTTTTCAAAAATATGGCAGTGCCGGAGCAATATCGATACAACTGCTCAATTACAGTGGCAACCGCGGGCTTCGTTTTTTGTTGTATATGCTCATTTTGTGTAAATTTGAAGTTGCCATAATGGAAATAATATATAATATGACAATTTCAAACTTAAAGTGAGCTTTAAATGTTAAAGGTAGGATGATCCTTCATTTAGCTTAACGATCACTTCCGTCTTATTGGGTACTCATAATAACGAAAAACAATTTATCTACCCGTTAAAGTCCTCCCTTTAGAGCCCTTAGAGCCATAATTACAACTTGCCGTTAAGGTTCGGTTTATTAAAAGGTAACTTTAGCTAAAGTCACCCTTATCGTTTTTTCGTTATTGCAATCTACAGATAAAATAAAGTTAACTGTTTCAAAAATATGGCAGTGCCGGATCAATGTCAACAATATTTGCCAAATTAAACATTTTTTAACGCAGTGACAACAACGTGCTTCTTTTGTTTTGATTGCTCATTTTGTTTCTATTTAAAGTTGCCACATTGAAAATAATATATTGTATGACAAGTTCAAACATAAATTTAACTATATAAGTTAGAGATATGATGATCTTCCCTTTAGCTTAACGCTCACTTTTACTTTATTGTGTATTCATAAGAATGAAAAACAAGTTATCTGTCCGTTAAAATCATGCCTTTAGTTAACGGTAAGTTGTAATAATGGCCCTTAATATAATATTGTTAAAAATGATTACGAAGGCAAATGCTAACTGACGATCTAGTAGAGGCATAAAGTTTTAATAACAAAGAGGTATAAATTTATATCCCTAATATTGGAAATATCTAATGTAACCCAAAAAAAGTCCCTTGCAGAAATTTTAGAAAAATATTTCATTATATATTGTTTATAATTTACTCTAGAAAGAGTTGCTAATCATTTTATAGTTCTCCCCGTTGGCTAGTAGGTAGTGCGTAAGTATTGTGTTAGAAGGTAGTAGGTAGTATGTTGACTTATTAGACGTGAGAGCATGTTTCAAACCCGCCAAGTCAGACATCTAGATCAAACAAATATTTCTTTGGCGACTTCCTCTCAGAATATTTCTGGCAAAAGCTCTGAAAATAAATCAAACTGTTTCTCAAAAACTTTAAATTGCAGGTCTCGCCACTCATGTATAAAATTAATGCACTCAACATAAATGGTGTCAGAAAATAGTTGGGAATCCTGATTTTTATTTATTTTATCAATACGAGAAAACACAAACAATACAAAAATATATTTTTTATCCTTTAATTTATTTTATTTTAATGTGAACTGTTATTGTTATTGTTGTATTCGTTTATTGCCTGATTTTATATTTATTATTTAAGTGTTCTGGTGGTTTAAAATGAATCACTTTTATTTTAAATTTGTCAACAAAATACCGAAGTCGACAAATTAATTCAATAACTTTATGCAATATTTTGCAGCAAAACTAAAATTTGTATGTCTTTAACGAGGCATGTTTTGTTAAATGGACTCCATTATAATTTTAATTACTATATATTAACTCCACAATGTGTAGTAAATTTTAATTGATATTGTTCGAAAACGTGTGTCGCTAATAGATAAATGTTGGGTTAATATTTTAATGTGATATGCAATGTTCCTTTTTATATATTTCCATATTTAATATATTCTTTGTATACATGTGCGCATTAGTTATTGTATTTCTAGTGGCCCAATAAATATTTTGTTGAATTTATATTTAAATGAGTACAATCATGTTTTGACTCTACAACAATATGTCAATGAAATGTAGTCGCGAGTAAATTTGGTAAAAAATAATCTTTAAAACGTGCATGGCAGATATTCGCTTATCGTAGCAATTAAATATTGCATTCACTTTTTCATAACTTCTGTGGTTTTCTTTTCAATTTTTAAAACCCAATTGTTACAAAATCATATGTTAAGATCATACTATGTTCCTCCTGTTACTAACATGTTTACGATAACTCTATAAAAATTTTTGCTGGGGATCTTAAATTCGCTACCTACTGAAATGACAGCGAAAAACTAAAGTTCAAATTACAGCGTTTAAGTTGAGAACTACTGATGAACTATATACTACATAATTTGTCATTACAACCTTTTAGTCAGGATTATTATTTATGCTGTGTGTGTTGATTTTAACAGGAGTGGCGAGGCGTACAGCTTAAAGTCGATTCGAGTTTTGAACGGAGGCCTCATATGATCACACTTAACATAAGCAGATTGACAAAGTGAACTACTCCCTTCCGCTCCATTGTTCTCAAATGATGAGGTCTACCATTCTCCATTTCTGGTGGTTTCTCCTAAAATGGAAGCAATCGGAATAAGATACATGCAGTTGGGTCTAAACCATTGGCAGGAGACGAAGTTAGATTCTATACCGCCGGAATAGAAAAGGGCTACAAATGTAGTGTTCTTCACGCAGAAATCTCTACCATATATTCAAAATTGTTACTCAGATCTTCATTCAAATTTAAAAAATTCAAAATGACGGATCTAATATGGCGGTTAAGTAAATTTGATTAATTTTTATAAACCTCGACCGCCATATTGGCTCCGTCATTTTGAATTTGTTAAGTCTGAATGAAGATCTGTAATCAGCGACCCCAAAAACCCCTGAGTAACAATTTTCAAGTAAATCTGATTAATTTTTAAGGACCTCCGTAATGTGTTTCTTTTGCTCTGCACCCCTTAACATAAACCCTCCCCTACTTTAAGGGTTCATACAAAAAATTTGACTTTGGGCTCATTTTAAAGAGCAAAGATCAGATGTCAATTTCTATCAATAGCTATGGTTCTAGCACGTCAGTGTTTATCTCTACAATTTTTCAAAATGGCCAAAAGCGCTTTTTTAGGGGCTTCAACCCCCTTTTTCTCGAAAACCTTTTCTTTTTTATATTTCTTGAACCCTCTAAACTTGTTTTATTTGACAAAAACTGTTTTCTTAGACTTTACGCACATATTTATTGATTACACAAACATTTCTGAACCAATTTCACAAATTTAAACCTTATTAAAGCAATATACATATATATGTATATTATTTGACTTAATAACGAATTTCCCTCATATTTTTTCAAGTTTGTCCGTTCATAGTAGCAAACTTTAATTAAAAAATATGAAATAAGTGATGAAGTTCTGAAAGTGCATTATCTTCATTTTATTAAATCGAACAATAAGTATCAAAACAAAATACAAAAATTATTTTCAGATTTCTATCAAAAGCACTGAGAGTAAATAAAATTGATATGAAAAGTTTCTCAAAAATCTGTCGTTCGGAGTCGACTTTAAACTGTAGGTCCCACCACTCTTGTATAAAATTAACACACACAACATAGGTGGTGTGAGAAAGTAGGTCGTAATCCTGACTGAAGGGTTGTAATGACCAATTATGTATGTTATGTATGTGATCAAACAAAGTGTTAATCTCTTTACAAGATAATGCACTTTCAGAATGTCATCACTTACTTTATATTTTTTAATTATATTTTGCAATTAAGAATAACTTAACTTGAAAAAATGAGAAACAAAGCATATTTTCCAAGTTTACCCGATCAGAACTTATAACATGTAAGTTTGAACCATATGTTTATGTACATCGTTTTAGAGGCTCGTCTATCCCCTTTTCAAAAAACTTGAAATAGAAAATACGTACATTTAATTTTTCGTTATTTCTTTTTATTATTATGTTTACCTACCATAGTTTTAAGTAGATACTTAAAATACTCAACTAAATCATCACAATAACGAGTACATTTTTAATTTGTCTTATCCATAAAAGGAAGTTAAATATTGTACATTTTCAAGATCTATCGTTGTCATCAGTGCATAAAATAAATTAACTTTATCTTTCTAGGGACAGTAAAGATTTATCTTCTTTAACAGCTACTACCCCAAATAGTATTCTGTTATAAAATAGTTCATAAGTTATTTGTATACAAGCGTATACATACGAATTTCATATAATTTTGTTCGTCGTTCGTCTGCAGCTGTTGTTTATTACTTTACAGTACTCGTATGATTTGATTACTTCTGTATTATTCTATGAATTTTGATGTTACTTCATAGTAACTATAAGATTACACATTAACATTTATATAGTTGTGGGTCAATCTGTCAACTGTAAACTTATTTTGCTGTATTTGGGTCTTATTTTCTTCACACTGTGTACATAAATAATTTCACATTAGAATACCTTGGATACTAAGGAACTTGTTACACAGTAATGATATTCAAATACACTCAAAAACCAATGCTAGCAATACTACAATGTTTAGATTTTTTATTATAATAATTCTTCTTACTTAATTGGCCGTAACAAGCCGATTAACGGATTTCGGCCTGCCGCAACACATCCTTCCAGGATCCTCACGTTTCTCAACCGCTGGATATTAATACACTGCACAAAGTCTATGTCGTTGAGGAGCTCATACAGCTCACTGTTGGATCAGATGCGGAAAACATCGCCAACTTGCACTGGACCGAAGATCTTACGTAGGACTTTGCTCTCTTTCTCTCAAGGCTGCTACATCAGTGCTTAATAGGGTCCATGCCTCTGCGCCATAAAGACGCTCATGTATGATGAGCATCGTGTGGAGTGTTAATTTTGTCGTACGAGAGAGGTCTCTGCTACTCAATTGCCTATTGAGACCATAGTAGCACCTGTTGGCAAGACATCAGGCTGACATCATTTTTGGTAGTAATTGCGGAACCAAGTTGAATAAATTCCTTGACTGTATTAAAAGTATAGTTATCGGCCGTAATATGAGAATCAATACACTGCTCGTCTCTATTTGTCGATAACATATACTTTGTTTTACCCTCATTTACCGGCAAACCCATCTTAGTAGACTCCCGTTCAATAGCATTAAGCCACCATTAACATCTCGCTTGGTACGCCCTATGATGTCAATGTCGTTAGCATACGCAAGCAACTGGATACTTTTTCTAAAAATAATGCCATTACGATGCACTCCCGCCTTTCGCAGAACACTCTCCATAACGAAGTTGAAAAGGTTGCATGATAAGGGGTCGCCTTGTCTGAAACCTCGCACGGCATCAAAAGGTTTGGAGAGGTCTATTCCTACCTTGACGGAGCGGTAGGAATTGCTCAACGTCATTCTGCATATTCTTATAGCTTCTTATAGCTACAAAAACACGATCCCTTATGTGGCTATCGAAGGCTGCCTTGTAGTCGACAAAAAGTGTCGGATTGTTTTTCGTGGTTTTTCCAGGATTTGGCGAAGATCTGGTTGATAGTGGAGTTGCCAGGTCTGAAGCCGCACTGATAAGGTCCAATTAGTGTTTTGACGAGTGGCTTCAGTCGTTCACACAATACGTATGTAAGAACATTATGTGCGATATCGAGAAGGCAATTCCAACTACCCCTGTAGTAGGGTCTCCCTTTTTCAGGACAGGACAGAAGACACTGAGGTTCCAATCTTTGGGCATACTTTCCTCTAGCCATATTTTGCAAATAAGCTGGTGCTTGAGCCCTACCAACTCATTACATCCGGTCTTAAACAATTCAGTGGGGAGGCCATCAAAACCTGCAGCTTTATTGTTTTTAAGACGCATAATCGCGACTTTGACTTCTTCATCGCTAGGCGGCGGAATCTCCACGCCGTCATCTTCGACCGGGTTCAGCATATCATCTCTAAAGGCGGTATTGGTGTCATCATCTTCTTGTAGCAGAGTAGAGAAGTGTTTCCTCCACAACCTCAGCACCCCTTGCGGATCTGTTACCAAGTTTCCATTCTCATCTTTGCAGAAAGACGCTCCGGGCTTATAACTCTCGGTTAGGTGCTTAACCTTTTGATAGAAGACAAGGATCGTCCTGGTGGTCTCCACATTGACCACAGTCAGAAACTTTACCTTGTTTGCATGCATTCCATCCCTTCCACTTATAATAATCCTACCCTCGAATATACTTGGTAGAGTTATAAATCCATTGTTGTTAACGCAATAATATAAATAAATCTCAATAATTCCGAATAACGGTAAAAGTTAGAATTTAAAATTGTACGAACTTTAATTTTTGGGCGTAAAACGAAAGGACTATTAATGCCTTAAGGTTGTGCACCATTATGCATATGAAACGTATAGAGTAGTAGAGGAAAAAAATAACTATTGTGTGATTCAATCTATTTTTTATTATAAAAACAGGAAATATTTTTACAGACTTTTGCTTAAAATTTACAAAATGCTTACATATGTATATTTGGGGTACGTAGAATTTTGCTGTCCACAGTATATAAAATAACACTGTTTGTTTTAAACGTATAAAACACTTGAATATTTTTATCTAACAGAACTAAACATTATCGAACTGAAACTAATTGATCTCCTTTTATTTTAGAAACTAGGGAATAAAGATGTGAATTCGTATGAATTTATTCAACAGATTTTCTAATTTTGTTGGGAAGTCTTCTCTTGATTCCTTTTTTTTTTTCAACGAGAACAGGGTAATAATTAATTAAATTGTATTTATGAATACATGTGTATATATAAAAATTCCTTCTAGTTAATACGTTCAAGTTTGAATCTCATAATATTCATTTGGCCAAAAATGGTTGTCCGGAAAAAAATTTCAGGATCTTAAATGAATTGCGCATAGTCCTACCTCAAAAATATCGCAAATTTGCCTACATTGAGGAGGCAGTGGAGACATCACAGTCGAGTACCTAATAGTGGAAGGTATAGCCAAACGTATGAAAAATTCATTACAAAACGGAAACTGGGGAAAACCAGCATAAATATTATTTGATAAGTGCTGCAAAGAAACAACTGCAAACTGCAAAGCTAAGTAAAATATGTTTAGCTTATGTAGTCATCGCAGTATAGTAGGTAACGACAACAACAATCAGTATGGCACATTTTCCGATGAACAATCAAGATCCATCAAAAATTCTGAAAATTTTTGAACTAAAAATTCATTTGATAAGATGACATATATAAAAAATATAACACGACTGTTAGACTATTTTAATAATAACTACGGTAATTTTAGTCCGATTTGAGCAAACGAAAAGTCAATCTCGAAATCTCTTGTGGGCCTGCACAATTTCAGAAATTTTTTAACCAACCCGTTTTTTGAAAATATTTGTAATTATCTGATAATAATAATTAAAATTAATTAAAGCATATCTTTATCACAACGTTAAAGTCAAATGATATTAAATTGCAATTTTACTCCGAATTTATAATATTTAGTAGAGCAAGTGCTGAGATCAAAAATGTGATTAAAAAATCGATGCATAAAATTTTATTTATTTATTTATTTTTTGACTAGCTTTAAGCGTTAAAATCAATTGATGTGGAACTTAAATAGAGCGACTGTTTTCATTATGGCAACTTTAAGTATAAACAGAATGAGTAAACACAACAAAAAACAAAAGACCGTCATCGCCACTGCTTTTAAAAAGAACTTGTTTAATTGAGCAGTGCTACCGACATTTCTCCGACATTACCATATTTTTGAAAACTTTAACTTATTTTTATCATTAGGTTGTAATAACGATAAGAAGTTAAAGATAATTTTAACGTTCACTTTAGCTAAAGTTACATTTAATTAAACTTTAATGGCAAGTTGTAATAATGGCCCTAAGTGAATAAAATTTTTTTTTAATAAAGATGGTAGTGTAAAGCGCATTAATATACCAATTAACGTTATTACCAGCAGCCGTTATACTACCTCTAGAGTTCTGGAATGATGTTGTTTAAATTTAATATTAAATTGGTGATTATCAAGATAAATATACGGAAAATATTGATGAGATATGGAGGCTAATTTAGTAATCAAATATGACCTCATGGATGGTTGGAATTATTTAATAGGTAAGGACACCTTTACAGCTAAAGGCCCCTTAAGATGTACGTTGACAATATCTAAAGCATTCCATTAATATTCACATAGTATTACCAACATATTACCAACGATATATTTGCAGCAATTGCGACAGCCGGTGTCTTAAAGATTGAAGAGTAAAGTAAATTGTCGAGGATGCCCTAAAAGCTTTAAAATAAGAGAAACAGTTCGACATACAGTCATAATGCTTAATGTCGTACGATTTCGACTGAGTGAAATTTTTTCTTGGAACTCTAATAAAACAAATTTTAATTTCAAAAAATAAAACAAAAGCGTATAGACAAGTAAAGGAGAATGCAATAAAAAAAAATTGTTCTTCTTTTCCAATATTTAGAAATTACCTTTAAAATTAATGGTCTCCTCCTCTTCATTTACTTTCAGCACAGTCAAGTTTACCAATTGCAATATCGGACTACACTGTGATGTTTGGATCGCTATTTAACGACTCATCAATGGCAAGATGGATTTTTATCGCAATTGGTAGGAGTTCTGGATTCGGTGATATTAATGGAGATATTAATGGGGATATTTTCATCGGTCTCCACAAACTACACACTCTAACCTTAACTCTTAAACCAGTGAAATTGCTAATACAATTAGAGGATTTTAATAATATGAAGAAATGTGCCAAATACAATAATGTTCAAGTGGACAGTGGAACCCTATATTATAAGTTAATTAAAGTCGGCTTTAATGCGGAGGATTTGGATAATGTCGTGAAACCGAAAATTATAAATTAATTATAGTCGGCTCAAATATTGCTAATAAAGGAGACTCAGTTGTAGTCACTGTAGTCTAGTAGGAAAAGTATTGGCTTATTCGACGTGAGGCTACGGTTCAAACCAAAGATCAGACATCTTCAACAAAACGGAACATGACAAATATTTCTGCGACTACTTCCTCTCAGCAGATTTACGATAAAAACTCTGAGTGTAAATAATAAGTCTCCCAAAAATCTGTCGTTCGGAAACGACTTAAAACTGAAGGTTCCGCCACCCATGAATAAAATTAGCACACACAACATAAGTGGTGTGAGAAACTAGGTCGTAGTCGTGACTGAAGTGTTGTATGTCTATATATGAAGGAGACTCAGTTAGTGGTCATGTGGGTTGCAATTGTACCACAAATGATTGTGATAGTGCTATTGCCGAAAATGGAAATTGCTTTGTAGCATGAGAAATTTGTTTGGAGATTAATTGATAAAGTATTAGTCATAAATGTTCTTTTCAGTAATCTATCAGAATTATATAATGTTCCATCAAATAAACTTGTTATTAATTAAGAAAATTTTCATGACTACAAGTATTCTTTAAATTTGTACAAATGGTGATACGATACAATTAATAGTTTCAATTGAAGTACATACATGAAATACCTCCAATCTGCTGACTGTTTCTGCTTTCGATTTAATAATAACACGGTGCGACACTAAAAATACACCCAACTAATAACACAGTGTAGGCTGGGAGTTTTGTTGAGTAGGACTCAATATTTTTTTTTTATATTTTTCAAACCCTCCAAACTTGTTTTATATGACAAATACTGTTTTTTTGGACTTTACGCACAAATTTATGGATTAAACAAACTTTTCTGAACCGATTTCTAAAATTTAAGCTTTCTTAGAAAGGGGAGAGATGAGCCTTTAAAATGGTATACATATATCTTATTCTTCTTTATATTCTATGAGGTTTGGTGAGGTGACATCATATAATAATTCTATTCCCCTCTTTTTCTTCCTGATTTACACCACTTCAATAACATAAACAAACATTTCATCAACAATGAAAGCCAAGGACAAATATAAATTGCTTGGAATATTTGGATATCCAACATTTGTTTAGAAGGTGAAATTTCCTGTATCTTACAAAACGTAGATAACTTTAGCATAGGGTGGTGATTTTATATGTATCCTTTGTTTTCATATCCATTGTGGATCATCTAATTTTATTTTGTGTCGGATTACTGAATAATTTATAAGTCTATCTACCTAAGTTAATGACTTAAAACAAACAAAAAGTTGATACGATAAACAAGAAAGGTAATGGTAATTCTTCTTCAATGTTTATTAAATTCTAACAATTCTTATCATCATACTTATCAAATGATTTTCTTTTTAATGTTACTTTAGTTAATTTGATAATCCGTATTGCTCTTAGTTAACTTTTTAATTATTTCTTGGCCAATCAATAAGGTGGCTATGTGAATGCCAAATAATAGTCGAACTTTGATAACTTGAACTCCCATAACCCAAACGATTACAACTAAAACGCACGTTTATAATTGCAAATGAAACAAAAAGAAAGGAGTCTAACGGTGTCGAATCAGATGATTGACATTGCAGCTACGTGAGATAACGCGGTCATTGCATTTCACGTGCTAAAGAACTATTGCTTCGTTCGCTTTGTAGCAAGTGGTCCCATTATCATATCGCGATATCGAATGCCATATACGATAACTGCTGAGCCGACCTCAATTGCAAAGAAGTACAACCCGATGATGCCACCTGCCAATAAACCGCATCAAACAGTCACTCTTTTTTGATGTATTGGCCTTTCAACAATCACTCGCGGATTCACACTTGCCCAAATAAACCAATTCTGCTTGTTAAACCCGTGTGACTTCTCGCTGAGACTGATTTCTGTCTGTTCGACCAACCATTCGACATATTGACGATGCTGGATGTGATCAGTAAGCTTTGGCTTTTGAGTCAAATGTATCTTGTAAGTGTGTAAATTCAAACTTTTCTTTAAAGTTCGCATCAATGATGTTCGTGAGATATTAAATTTTTGTGGTTTTTCTGCCACATTATCGCGAACAACAGCAATGTTTTCTGCAGATCGAACTAGGCGAGCATGCGTAATTGTTTTTACATTTCCTACATACACGGTTTGCTAAAATTTGTATACAACCCTCCCTATTGTGAAAACATTTCATCGATTATGTTGACCAAAAAAATCACAAAGTGCAGGACATAAATTTTGATTTTGGTTTAACGTTTAATAGCAAATATTGTATTAAATCAATCAAGAAATAACTCGTTTGATTTCAATACATTATCTTCATTACAATTGAATAAATAAATAAAATTTAAATTTATTCGAGTTTATTGGCCTATCTATGATTAATACTTAATTATTAAGTTATTATAAATTAAAACAAATATTTTAAATGAGTTCACATTGTTTTTAGTTATATATGTATGCATGAATGTACATGCACGTTTGCATGTGACAATATGTTTTATTTTATAATTTTTTTTTTTGGTCCAGATGTTTGTCAGGTTTTTGACATGCACAGTTGTAGTAGCGTAAGTGTTCTGGATTTCATGTAAATCTTTTCCATTTACCGTCGGTCTAAAAGCGGATTTTGACATGTAATGGCATCTGTTAAATATTTCATTCATTTTATATTCCCTGCTGGCCAATATCAGCATCCGTTTTGATAATGTAGTGCAAATTATTGTGTATAAATTCTGAAAAAAAATATTTGCCCGAATTCCGAGATGGAATTCTAAAAATAATAAATTTAAAGGCAATGAATAACAAAATTATAAACGTATATTTTAAGTAATATTTTTACTAAATTTCATTTATTAAAATGAGCGTTATGTTAAAATGAGCGTGGTTTTTATGATTTTAATCACACTAAGGGTCATTGTTAGAACTTGCCGTTAACTAAAGACAGTATTTTAACAGGCAGATAACTTGATTTTAATTTTTATGAATACACAGTTAGATACAAGTGAGCGTTAAGCTAAAGGGCAGATCATCGTACCTTTAACTTTTAAAGTACACATTATCTTTGAGCTTGCCATATTATACATATTTTTTTCAGTATGGTAACTTCAAATATAAACATGAAAAATAAAAGTTAACATATTAATAATTTTTTAAATCAAAATGGATATTGGCATATTCATTATATTTATTCTAAAATAAAAACACGAAAATAAAAAAAAACTAAAACCTCAACACACAAATTTTATAAACAAAATGAAAAAACATAACAAATAAGAAGGTACGTCGTTGCCACTGGGTTTTTAAAACACTTGTTTAATTGGGCAATGTTATCGACATTGCTCCAGCACTGCCATATTTTTGAAAAAGTTAACTTTACTTTATCTGTAGGTTGTAATAACGAAAAGAAGTTGAAGGTGCCTTTAACGTTTACTTTAGCTAAAGTTGCCTTTAACTAAACTCAACTTTAACGGCAAGTTGTAATAATAGGCCTAATATTTTTTTTTAATATTTTCATACATTTTATTTACACTTATTTCAGTTTTTGATACTTTGTTGGTGGTATCATAACTGATAACAATTCCCTGCTGTACTTAATTGTATTGTATTGTATTACATTACTCTCTATAGATTACGTGTGTGAAATTGTGTGACAATTATGACATTTATTTACGGCTTAAATAGAAAGAAAGTGATTGTAGTTGTTATACGATTAGATTGAGAGAACATATTTCATACTCAGGCATTAATTGAAATGATATTTATTATGTAAATTTTTAGTTCCTATAGCTATCACAAAAGCCAATAAATATACATAATGCACCCAGGTCGTCAAGTTAATTAAAATTGGTCTGTTTTAAAGCGTTAGTGTTGTTATAGATAATAATGTAGATTGCAATTTTGGGCAAGACTTATTACATACTTTATTTAATTGGCCATTAACAATCCGGTTAACGGATTTTGGCTTGCGTTAACAAATTTTTCAAGACAAGCAGATCGTTATACAAATCGATAAGAGGGCTTCCTTGATTTGGTTCTTCCAATGCAGGCCAGTTCGTTCTCTACGCCGACTTCCGCTAATCCACACATAAAATACCTGTCTGGCTGGAACATGGCCGCGCCAGCACAGGCTTTGAATGTTAATGCGTTGCACAACGTTCATGTCATTAAGGAGCTCATACAGCTCATTGTTGGATCGGATGCGGAAATCAACACCAACTCACAATGGACATAAGATCTTAGGTATGACTTTTTATAAAAATACTGAAGTCTCCGTAGTCTAGTAGATAGTGTGTTGGCTTATTAGATGTAAGGCCGCAGTTCAAACCCAGGTCAGACATCAAAACGAAATATGAAACAAAATATTTCTTCGGAGACTTCCTCTCAGCAGATTTCTGGCAAAAACTCTGAGAGTAAATAAAATTGCCATGAAAAGTTTCTCAAAAATCTGTCATTCGGAATCGACTTTAATCTGTATCTACCGCCAATCATTGATAAAATTAACACACACAACAAAAGCGGTGTGGGAAGCTAGGCCGTAATCCTGTCTGAAGGGTTGTATTGACCAATTATGAATGTATAAAAATGCTATCTAAATTAACAAATTGTTGTTTTCTTGCATTATAATCTTTTTTTTCAGTTTGTTTATTGCTTTCCAACTAATTATTTACAATGTTTTTTAACAATTCAAACGAAAAAAACAAAATGCGAAAACCTTTCGAAAAAGTTACAGTTAAAGAACAATTTTTTTCAAAGCTGCTACTAAAAAATTTATTTGGCTGAAAAATAAATCATAATTAACTGCAGATCAGCGCATTTTGCCACTTCTCTTTGATTGCTCACCACTTTAATATAAAATGCTTAAGCATTAAAAAAAACAGAGGAATAAATTTAAAAGAAGAAAAACTGAAACGGAAAGAATAGATATTCTTTATCCAACAGATTGCCAACTCGTTAGAGGTGATGTACTCTTACAGTTTCCCTTCCCTTCGTGACCTCTTGCCGTTATAGTTGTTTTCGCTGTGCTTTTAGGTGTTTGCAAAATTACCGTTGACAGTTTTTCTAAATTGTCAATAAATTGCTTTCACAATAAACGTAAGCAGTTTTAAATTAGACGCCAGCGCGTAGGATGTTCATTTGTTTTTATCATTAACATCAGTGTTATTTAGTCTTTGAAGTCTTTTAAATTTATCAGTAATTAAAATTCAGAAAGAAAATTGTAAAAATTAAAAAAAAACATTAGTATAAAAATAATTAATGAAAAAATAGTGAAATTGTCTTCAAAATCAGGATGACATTTGTTTCAAGTACACAACTAAGATTTGTGAAAACACTTTGGCAATACTGTGATAATATCGCAAACGATGCGAAAAAGTCAGTTATCCTAGGATATATTCGTGTAGTGTATATAAAATTTGTAAAATTAGGCAACTTAGCAGAAACAACAAAGTTCGACTGTTAGGGTCAAGTGCTCAAAACAAATCGTAACAATATAATCATACCTGTTAAGTAATGGTTAGTAATCGTAATGATTAGCAATTTGATTACTTTTTTTAATGGTGAAATAATGATTACAATTACGATTATTACAAAATAATCAAAAAATAATCAGGATTACTGGCGATTAGTCTAATAATCAAAAGAAATCAAAAGTAATCCAAAAGTAATCCAATTATTTTCAACAAATACTTTCATATTGAAATTATTTTCATATTGATAACAATTTCGTTACTTCTGGATTACTCTTGAATATTTGAAAATAATCATAAATATTTATTGAAAACAATGTGATTATTTTTTGATAACTTTTGATTCTTTTGACTTATTTTGTATTAATCGTAATTAATTCTGATAATTTTTTGATTATTTTGTAATCGTAATAAATTAGTAATTCATAGAATTAAATAATCATTACGATTCTTTTTAAAAAGTAATGTAATTGATTACTAATCGTAGTCGAAATTTAACAGGTATAAAATAATATAGTTTACTATGCGCTATTGAATATCACCGATCTTGGAAGCTCATCTGCGTAATAAATAAGACATAATCGATTGAGTGTAGACCATATAAATTCATTAAAAATAATTGTGTATTTTCGTTGTTTTTAAATATGCTTTATATACTATTGACATACGGGTGACAAAATAATGTTTCAATAATATTGGTATTCCAGCTAAGAAATAGTGCTTGATTAACTTAACCTTTCACGCACTTGGCCACATATGTGGACGTTTAATTTTTTATAATTATAATTATAATAAAAAGAACAAAAATTTGATAATAACTTATTGACTACCAAACCCTCTAACAATAGAAGTAAACATTTTACTGTTTATCTGCACTGATGGTATTATTTCCAATGCATAGTTGGATACAAAAGAAAAAAAACGTGAAATATTTCTATTGTAATCTGTTTATTGGATTATATCAAGAAATCGTTAATGTTTGAAAAAAATAATATCAGTTATATTTAATATAATAAGTTTTACCATCACTACCTAAATAATCTAAAAGCTGGACTAAAGTTAATCTTTTAATTAGACTGGACGGTATAGGTCGTTATTCTAAATACAAGGAACTGAAAAATCCCCCCAGATGTCACGACAAAAACTCTCTACATTTGTTAGAAATGTTAAGAATATATACGCCTTATATGCCCGGAATGTATGAAATCATTTCACACATATATTACCATTAACGCTCAGTGGCCACAAATGTGGACGTTATCACTTTTTGTGAATTTTCATTATTTTTTGCTTTCTGAATTCCTATTAAAATAAAATTAATTAATCAAGTTTTTGTCACCATAAAAAAATCGTCCCTGAAGAGGTTAACGTTTAGGTTAGGATAGCTTAGGTTAGGTTAGGTAAGGTGGTGGACCCCCATTAAAGGAAAAGGTCCCATTTGGGCCAGCGTTTAAGACCATTGTGAACCCATAATCTATTCTACCCGCGGATCAAACATTCTTTAAAGAAACCATCCCTAGTCTAAATTAAATCTTGCTATTGCAGCTGCCTTTATATTAGAGAGCTCAGTCAAGGATTTCAAAAAATTAGAGGTTTGAAACCTCTTTATCGTTATGGTAAAAGCATGGCACTGACATATGATGTGAAAGACAGGCTCTTAGTCCTCCGCAGACCCACAGTTCCTGCTGAAGTTATTCGTCGGATTGCCAAGTCCTTCAGCATGCCTACCAAAAGGACACTGGCCTGTAAGAATTGCCATTGTGAAAAGGACGGCCGTGTGATTTAAGGACAGAAATAAGTCGGTTCTCTTCCTGTTTAGAAGTTCCTAAAAACATTATAAGCTAGAGTGACAAATTGTTTGAGTTCCGTGGTATGTTATTAACTATTAAATAAAAAATTAAAACCTTCGCTACATAAAACGTAGGAGAGAATTGATTCGGACTAAATATTTTTGTAGACGCCGTAGTCCTGTAGTTAGTGAGTAGGCTTATTAGACGTGTGGCCACGGTTCAAATACCAAATAAAATCTTAGAGTATATAAGATTGCGATGAAAAAGTTTCTCACAAAACTGTACGACATTAGACTTTACACTGTAGACAGCGGTAGAACCAGGGAACTACTTAAGTTCGACAAGAAGACGGTTCGCATTCTAAAAGGATACATCGCTATGTGCAGTTCTGCTAACAAGCTCAGTCTGCCCACCAGAATTACTGCAGAAGCTGACATTAAGTGGAGGGAACGGAATCGGTTCAACGCCTTTTATGCGAGTGCCTACACTTCTCGACAGATGTCACCAATTTTTGGGTGATAGAAACGTTTGGAGATCCGGGCTTGGTGGCAAACGCGTCTCTAGGGGAACTGGCTGGTTTCATCCAAAACTCGGGGATTACGACAAGGGGCTTTAACCTACACTGGGTGACATACTGGGCCACATGGCTACCGAGTGAACTTGCCTGTTAACGGCAAGATACCCTTTAACCGGCACCTTGCAACATCGGATTATCATATATTTCGGTTGCTACAAACACCAAAAGAAATCAATTTAAAATTCCTAGAAAAATGCAAAATACTATTGGATTAGTTTTTAACTCAAAAATTTAGAAGTTCCGCTCTAATGAAATAACGACTTTACCTCAAATATGATAAAATGTTAGCGACCAATACGACATACATATATTTGATTTAGTAAAGTATACGAAAAAGGTGCTTCATTTTTGTTAAAATTTCCAACAGAACTTTTTCGATCATCCAATATTTAGAGACACTGACCGATCTTTCCTATTGGAACTGCAAAATATAGGCCACGGATATAAAAAATTTCTGAAAGTTACTAAATAAGCGATAAATACTGGACATGTGTTGAAATATGAAAACGTTCATTATTTATTTTTAATTTATAATTTAAAACTTAATAATAAAAATAGTTCGTATACAGAGTACAAATATAAAATTTGTTATAAATATCCTTCATATTCGTCAAAGAATAATTTGAGTGTTATTTTTATATTGTTGCTTAACGTGAGAAAGAAAACTTCTCAAGCATAAGTCTGCCAATAACATGAAATATTATTCTTTTCCATCCTAACATCCATGCCTTAATTTTATATAGTATTTCTATTGAGTTCATGCATTTAAAAATCAAACCCATTTAAGTGCAAATCAGGAATCCAATTTATTATTTGAAACGTTTACACATGTTTTCGTAACACAAGTGTACGTTACTGTCTTGGTTTTGTTATAAAATTTTTCTAGAAGATATTTTATTTGCTTGGTTCTCTGCACATATTAAAATGCATTACTACAGAGGGTAAATGTCAATCCATATACGTTTTATTCTGTTTAAATATATCACCAGTAATGTGAAAGTGGTAAAAGTGTAGTAGAAAAAATGCATTATTTTTGAATGCAATATTAAACGTTACTTAGAGAAGTTCTATGATCACATACATAACATAGTAGACATAATTGGTCATTACAACCCTTCAGTGAGGATTACGTCCTAGCTTCTCACACCACTTCTGTTGTGTGTGTAAACTTTAGACATGAGTGAGCCGACCTACAGTGTTTAAAGTTGATTCTGAACGACAGATTTTTAAGAAACTTTTCTTTGCAATTTTATTTACTCTTAGAGTTTTTGCCAGAAATCTGATGATAGGAAGACGCCAAAGAAATATTTTTTCATATTTCGTTTTGTTGGAGATATCTGATCTGGGGTTTGAACTGTGGCCTCACGTCTAATAAGCCAACACACTACCTACTAGACTACGACGACTTCTAGTTCTATTCAATGATCATATTTTTGACAAATAGGAATTTTTTATTATACGAAATGTTGTTCTATAAAGAACCAGTTTGAGTTTAAATCAAAAACTAAGGAAATCGACTGTTGTCCCAAAATTTTTCTTTCATAAAATTAATTGTTATCACAGAAAGTAGCAGATAGTAAATGGTAAATGTGTGGTACCAGATAAGAATTTTGTATGACTCAGGTGGATGCACATTCACAAGATCACGAAGATTCAGACCTGCCCTTGCCTTCATCTCTATTCTATTAGTCAAACTAGATCACTTGTGGCTCACTATTATGGTAGAACTATATATAGAATAGTTTCGAAATAGGAGTTGGAAAACTCTGAGTAGTTCTTAGTACAGTATTATCCAAATATAAGCACCCCGGATATAATAAAACCCCGCTATGGGACAATTTCTTTCCAAAATTGATCCTGATTTATTGAGCCATTGGAAGCTAATATTCACCACTAACGCCGCAACGTAGAGTAATTGATCAGCGCAATACAATTCCATACACTTCATCCGGTTTAACTCTCTTCAAGCTAGATGCTGCACTGTGTCCCATTCAGAAAATGTAAGCAATTGTGGCAACGCAATCCTATATGCTTGATTTGTGATAGAAAGCCTGCAATCTTTTTCTACAAATTTGACCTGGTGCAGGTCTCCGACGAATGGACGGCCTGGGTCTCTGCCTAGTTGATGCTACAATAGGACTCTTGACAATGCCTATAAAGGCTGATCTATTTCTTTCAGCTATTTCGCCGTAATCCCGAAGTATTACGGAGGCCCAGAAAATTTTCTGTTCCACACACCGAGCTGTACAAAAAGATCAAAGCACTCCCAGAACAGCGAAACCATACATACATAATTGGCCATTACAATTCCTTAGTCAGGATTGCGGCCTAGCTTCTCACACCATTCATATTGTGGGTGTTAATTTTATATATTAGTGGCGGGACCTACAGTTTAAAGTCGATTCCGAACGACAGATTTTTGAGAAACTTTTCATGGCAATTTTATTTACTCTCAGAGTTTTTGCTAAAAATCTGCTGAGAGGAAGTCGCCGAAGAAATATTTTTCATATTCATATTCATATTTATATATTCATATTTTTAATTTTTTGATGTCTGACCTGGGGTTTGAACCATGGCCTTGCGTCTAATAAGCCAACACACTACCTACTAGACTACGGCGGCTCCCGAAACCATCAGCTTAAATGACAAGCGGCTATTTGCTCTCAGGTATATCATTCCTGCTTTGGCCTTCATTTGCGATTCGCCTGGAGCAACCGCTGTTACTACGTACTAATGACTGAACAATTTTCATCATAAGAAATCATTATTTTTGTAAAAAGGTAAAATTTACGTGTCAATCCGTATGAGGCTATTAATTCATTCCGACGTCCTTCCTGTGTTTCCACACTTTTTAGCAGTACATCACACAAACACACTTGTTGTGTAGACTTCCAGCCCTGTGGGGTAAAGCATGAACGATATACATAGGTCCTTGGGTTAAATGGGTTAAATAGAGTGATTGACCGTAATATATATTACTACCTGTGAAGTTTTAATTTACTATGAGTTCTTCTTGAGGGTACCTACACTTTTGAAACTTATATAAATATAGAGTCACCAGAAAGTCTCACTTAGTTTTCTTATGGTTTGTGAAAAACATTAAACATTTATTTGTTTTATAATAAAATGGAAATAATTACAAGACACATGGATTTTTGTTGCATATTATTGCTTAAAATTCATGAAATTGCTGTAATAAATTGTGCACCTAGATAAAATATTTAACAAAATTAAAAATATAAATAGCTTATAAAATATAAAATATTTTTTGGCTTACTTTTTATTTTAATGCGTTAAATTTAAAGTAATGATAGAAAAGCAAATTCGCCAATAAAAAATTTCGTTACCAACACAAAATATTAACCCATTTCAATTGCTCTGACCTTTGTGCTTGTATGCACAAAAAGGAAATTCCCCTAAATTTGTGTCATTTACATTTGCTTTGACCAGTAAATTTGCTTGTACGCGCAAAAAGGGAATTCCCTTAAATTTCTGATATGAACATACTTTGCAAAAATTAAATTAGACAAAAAAATATAAGCACAAAAAATTTTAAATCGTGGTAAATGGAATAAAATCGTATAAAAAAAATTAAAAATATTTTATTTTCAAACCGTGTTATATCAAAACCGTGTAAAAAAAGACCGTGTAAAAACAGAATTAGGTGTACATGATTTTAATTATTATTTTCATTCTAAAATTAAATCAGAAGTTTAAACAATATTTTACACTGAAGAAAAGATAAATTCTGTTTAAAATGTTTCTCTAAATGATTGTAAGATTTTATAGACGTAATATTAAGTTTCTTTGATAATTGAAAAAAAGTTATTTATTTATTTATTTATTTTATTTGCCTATGGAAATATTCCTTTCAGGCAATTTATTAAAGTTACAATTGTAAATTTAAATTTATATCAATTTTAAAAACTATGAATTTAAATATATAATTACATTATTTTTTATAACATTATTTGATGACGAAAAATCTATTAGCATATACAATTTATTAAATTCTTTACACATTCTCCTTATTGGATCAGCACCAGCACCATTAACTAAAAAGAAAAAAAAACAAAGTTAAAATTTTTGAAAATAATTTATGAGGCTTGAAATGAAAGCCGTGTATCATTCAATCCACACATGCACACTAATCCTATACATTTTCACTCGTGTTTATTTTGGAGTTTTTTTAATCACATTTTCCTGCAATATTATTGTTTCCAATGTCCATTACATATTGTCCTTCATAAATCTTAAAAAATTAATTAAGTTATCCACACAGTATATTAACAAGAAGCAAAGCGACTAAATTAAAAGTGGATAGGATTGTGCTAGGATTGTATTTATCGAAAACTTGGTTTATAATAAAAAACATAGAACAACAAATTAAAGAAAAAACATATTTAATCCTTTGAATTTCTTTGAAATTCTTTGTTGTTTTTCTTATTGTTATACTTTTTCAATTCTATACTTGTATGGTTTGTGAATCTACATGGAATTTGTTCAAATTTTTGTGGAATTAAACGACCTCTTTTAATACTATTCGATACAGAATAAACTTTTAATATGAATGGAAGTTATTCATTTATTTTTCAACTTTACTGTCTTATTTCATAAATTTCACAAATTATATTCGAACAAATTTTTTTTCTGTTCAAATTGACATTTATTATTAATTGTTTAGTTATTATAACTAAAAAGTAATTAATTAAGTTAGTTATTCACCCTTATCGTAAAAATTCGTCCGGATTTCTTTTATCACCAGAACAATTACATATTTTCTATCGTGAATGTCACGTGCATTATTTTTCCCTTCGAATCATATGTGTTTGTTCGAAATAAAACTGCTGTTAAAAAAAAAGAAACTAAATTTGTCAAAACTACAATTAAATTTTTAAAACTAACAAAAATGTTTAGAATTCGTGCAGTTTTGTTATTGGAAGAAGAAAATGAAAGAAAATTAAAAAAAGAAGTATAAGAAGAACATTATGGGATGATTCAAATCCTTTCTAATTGCCGAGTGTACATTAAGTACATAATTAATAATTTTATGTTTTTGTTGTATGTGTAATTCTCGGGTCTAGATTTTTTAAGCATTATAGAGTCAACAAAGCTGTGTTTAGTTATCTTTTGGAAACTCTAACAAATGCTCAACCGGTTCCAAAGAAAAGTACAGCTGTACCTCCAGTTATTAAACTTTGTTCGTGTTTGCGGTTTTTCGCTGAAGGTGGGCTCCCAAAAGGAGTGGGGAGCGGTTGTCATGCCGCGATAGCTCAATCAACATTCAGCGAGGTGCTTGCTTGCTTGGATGTAACATGTGGCTGCTAGGTTGGAATATACATATTTATTTTTATACATACATTCAGAATGATAATACACTTTATTCCTTCTATTCCTTATGAGATGCAGGTTATCCACTAGAACCTTGGCTTTTGACTACTGACAGCGGTTCAGTTTTTGAGCCTCTTCAAGAAAACTTTAATGAGAGAGAGAACAAATGGAGTTCTCAAAAATAAGTGGAGATGTCTGCTTGGGTCTAGAGAACTGTACTATGCTCCAAGCAAAGCGATTAATATAATAAACGTATGTACTGCTTTGCACAATATTTGTATCTATTACAAATGCGCACCATAGCTGTAACCACCACCTATGGAGGGATTTCCCCGCATTCTTTGTAATAAAATATTAATTTGTTTTTTATTAGTTTTTTTTTGCTCCTGAACATTCAAATTTGTACTTAATTATTATTAAAACCAAAGATTTCCAACACAACTTACATTTTCCTTTTTGAATATTCGCCTCTAAAAATCAAAGTGAACAAATACCGATAAAATGTGAAACAAATTCCCGTAAAAAATTATCCACGACAAGAGGAATTTGTTTCGAAGTTGTCAGTCGAAATTTTTTTCACGATAAGGGTGATTATATCTAAAGAGTAATTTCATTCAAAACAGTTAAATAAACCTAAACTTTAATATAGAAATATTTATGATGATATTTCGTCAGCAAACCAGAACAGAATTTCCAATTATGTCGGATGGCTTACTTCTTTTAAGTCCACGTTCCTAACCAATAGGATCAGCAAGAGATGATGCCTCTGAATTTAGGTGATCTCTGAGTCGGAGTTGCCATGTTTTTAATCTCCGTTTTAACAGTATTTACACCAAGGCCACGATGTAAATCACTTGTACATGTACGTCATGGTGTGTTGACGATGCATCTGAGTATAGTTATTTTTCTCTAGCTTGGTTCATCCCCACAATTATGCTCCATAAGTCCATATAGGTTTTGATATTTGATTATATGTATATTAACAATTTATTTTCAATAGATAATTTGGATTTTTTCCTGGTTAATCAGTTTAGCTTTTTCCATTTTAGTTGTAGTTTCACAATTTTAATTTTAACATGCTGGTTCTAATGTAACTTTGCATCCAGTGTCATTCCAAGATATTTTGAAGTATTTGCGTACGGTAACTATATGCCGTCCATGAATATAGGGATACTTAAAGTTGATTTATTTGTAAAGTCAATATATGTTGACTTAGAACTGTTTCTAGTCCATTCCAAGATCGAGGTAAGTGCATATTGCTACTTGTGTTTCGCCTCATTTTTAGATCTGGTAACTCACAAAATAGTCCTGTCATCGGCAAATGTAGCCATAGCCGTTCCAGTAACTTCTGGTATATCACTGGTGTATGAAATATACAAAAATGGACCCAGAATGCTTACTTGTGGTACTCCTGCTTGTATTTCTTTTAATTGAGAATATTTAACGCGAAACAACCTATTCTTCAGGTACGATTTATATAAAGTGCAGTATGTCCTTGGCAATTGTGTGCTTAGTTTCGTGAGTAAACCCGTATGACTGACTTGGTCGAATGCTTGTGAAACATCCAAAAATACAGCGAAACAAAAATTTTTTTGCTCTGAAGCTCTTTCTATTACATCAGTAATGCGATGAACCTGGTCAATTCTTGAATGCGCCTTTCTAAAAACAAATTGATGTTTAGGTCCTAAGTTTCCTTGTTCAATTATCTGCTTGTTGCGAACTTGTAATATATTCTCATATAATTTTGATAAGATGGACAAAAGCGAAATAATTCTATATGATTTAACCTCAGTTGGAGGTTTTCCAGGTTTTGCTATCATTACTACTTCGGCGACTTTCCAAAACGATGGTACATGAATCAGTCTAAATGAAGCATTGAAAATTTGTGTTAGTTTTAGAATTATTTTATTTGGAAGTTGTTTAAGAACTTCAGTTGATGTTAAGTCGAATGCAGAATATTTCTTTAATTTTAGATTAAGATGGATTTGTTTAAAAACTTTAATTGGTGTTACTTCGGATTTTGTCATCTCAACCATTATTGGCAAGTTTGTATAGTTCACCGATAAGATCGAAATGTTATTCCCAAAGAGTTGTCTAGAGTATTTACGAGACTTGTTCATATTTACAATCACTTTAACATCTAATCACAAACATCTAGCATTATCTCTGAACATCAAGAAGTTCGTTTTTTACACATAGACAATCCGTACACAAATGGAAAATGGTGGGTCTTCTAACAAGAACTTCAGAACTATAACGACCATCGACATACATCGGTTAAATACCAATTTAACATGAACGACCTAACAAGGCCCATATCGGAACCAAGACTCATTTCCTAACGGGTATATAGCAGACCGTATGACTTTATGCGTATTAAAAATACATGAAATACTTTTCTAATTACTTACTATTTCGTCGTTTACAAAAGAGATTTGATTCAAACATGGAATCAGCTCACAAACAATTCAAATTTTATATCCTCGGAAAATCTGATTTTTTGGAGGGAATACAAAATTACACTGCAATTCCAATTTTATTCACCTAAACCCGTATGCATACACATCCAATGGCATTGATACTTGGATTTGTTTTAAATTTCGTTTTTCGGATTCTTACTTTAAACTTAAATGACTAAAGTTTTTTAAAATTTCAATTAAAAACAATATTTTGGTTTTACAACATCAACTACCTTTCTACACTCTGTGAAGTGCTAATGACCACAACAACCTGATGTAATACTGCCGACTAATACTGACCACAAGCTGACAACACTTTACGGTGGGCAACACAGTACAGCTTGTAGTACTTAAATACTATGGAAACCCTTAAAACCATGAAAGCCAATTAGTCTTATGAACTTATTCTTGCTTTGAAATAGAAATTTTTCAGAAATTAATTGCAAACCTAAAAACATAAAAGAATTGGAGAAAAATAGAACAACTTTAAATTTAAAGTGAAAATTTTGTAAAAGTAGTGAATTTCTATTAAATTTTTACGGTTTTGCCTTTTAAAAACATTTAAAATATGAGCTCGTAGTTTGCAAATTAAAATAAATTTGTGTTTAGTTTTAATTAATTTCTTATTGTTCGCACAATTCTCTGTGCCACTGTTCACAACTAGATGTAAACAACAACAATTGCTTTGTTTGTTATTCTTCTTAGCACTCTTTTGCGTAAGTATTAACAATTGCTAGGCAATTGATAGATAGATCTTTATAACGGAGATCTTCAAACCACGATTACTTTCTTCAAACACCGCGTCTTCGCACAAGACTGACTGAATTTTTACTAACTCCGTTGTCTGCTTTGTCTTATGTATATCGCATAGTAAACAGTCTGACGAATGCTCTTGAAGGCGAAATCTCGAAATCTCTATAAATGATACTACTCTGATATACTCTGATGCTACTGTGAATAACGGTAGAATACAGTTTATATAAGCGTATAGTAAGTCTCCATGAAAACATTTCACAAGTTACGGTAGTATGCAAAAAGACAACTCAAGTTATGCAAAACATTATATTTCTTCCACGAATTTCATTTCACTTACAATTCTACTTTGTAAATTTGGTCTCTAGAAACTTATCAGCATAAAATGTTTCATAAATATTTCCTTCTAACAGTGCAAACAGCATAGTTTACCAAATGTTTGTTAAAAATATTAAAAAAAGTGAAGAGGAGTTTAATCTTAATTTAAAATCATTAACACTTCGAAACATGACAACTTTAGTTCAAGGTACTCTGGTGATCTAGTAGGTAGTGTTCCATGATCTTTAATGTGAGGATTGTGGGTCCGATTCTCAACATTTGATTAGTGCGATCTAGAAATAGAACTTCAAGCTTCGCGTACAAGGTTAGGTTAGGTTAGGTTAGAGGACGTGTACTTGTCAATTAAGACAAGTACAGTACCCGGAGGTCGAATTGACCCATTGTACAACGTCCTAGTTTCTCACACCACTTACGTTGTGTGTGTTAATTTTATACATGAGTGGTGGGACCTACAGTTTAAAGTCGACTCCGAACGACAGATTTTTATTTATTGTGAAACTTTTCATGGCAATTTTTATTTACTCTCAGAGTTTTTGCCAGAAATCTACTGAGAGAAAGTCGCCGAAAAAATACTTTTTGTATTTTGTCTTTGATGCCTGGCCTGGAGCTCGAACCCAGGCTTTTGCGTCTAATAAGCCAACACACTACCTACTAGACTACGGCGACTTCTTTCTTCTCATACATACTACAAAGTAATACTTTTTTTAAAAAGGTGCTTACAACTGATATACAAATTCACTCCTATAAAATGAATATTGACATATTCCTTAGCTATCATGCAGACTTGTTGTGCGCTCGTCATTACGAATATCACCGCAATTTCTGTAGGAAGTCTGTATCTTGCACACACTGTCTTAACTTAACACTTCCCGGACTCCCAACAACTAATTGTATACATTTGTCCTCTAAGAGTATAATTCGTTTTTGCGTGACATATCGATACAATTTTTGTACCATATTTACCCAGTTTGGAGGCATAATCATCATATCTTACTTTTGACATACTTGATGAGTGTTTACTTTTGTCGAATCTGACAGCAATATGCAATATAGAATTAAAATATTCCTAGACGTTTTTGCTTTATAAATATCGTGATGAGTTCTACATTAGAAAAAAACCGGCATTTTATACTATGAATGCAGATCAGAATTGTGTTTTATGATCATGCATGCATAAACAAAAATTAATTTGTTTACAAAGAAAAAAAAAAATATTGTGCGCATGTTTCTTTTAAACAACAATATTACCTTGGTTTGCCGCTCTGATGCCACCAAATTTTTTTCCGTTACCCCTCTAGGTAGCATATGGCTTCCACAAAGCACCTACATCTGACACGATTCTCCGCTGATGTTTTTCGAATTCCCATGTCAGGCCATTAAGCCTTAGTTCTTGTAGCACCGTGCGTATCCAGGTGTTTTTTGTCTGCCAAGGTTTCTTGGGATTCCCTGGGATTTCACCTTAGCGCCATTCTTCTAATACTGTCGGGCTTCTTTCTCAATGTATGACCGATCCACTCCCATTTTTTCTTTTTGATCTGCTTCTGTATGCGTTCCTCCTCTGGGAGAGTCCATAGATTTGCGTTGCTGATGGTTTTGGGCCAGAATATTCAACATATCATTCTTTGGTATTTATTGATGAATACCTGAAGTTTTTGCGTGATGGTATTAGATATAAGTCAAGTTTCGCTACAATATAGTAATGTTGACTTTACACAAGCGTTGAAAATTCTTAGCTTGGTACGCCTAGGTATATATGAACTTAGCCATACGGAGTGCATGCGCCCGAATGCTGCTCTCGCTCTATTGAGTCTGTTATCTAGCATGATGTTTTCTGTGCTAGTGTTGTTAATTCTCATGGCTTTGGATTTCTTGATATTTATCTCAAGCCCAACGTTGCAAGCCAATCTTTCTAGGTGTTCGAGTAACTTTGCAATTATGCCTTTCTTCCAGGTTGGATGCAGCCTTTCTTCCTCCCAGGCCATTGTGATAAAGGGCCATAGAAGCATTGCTGTGGTTTCGGTGTTAACCTGCAGAATTTCTGCTGGTATTCCATCTTCGACTGCTGCTTTGTTTCTTCTGAGTTGTTTGCTGGTCTGTTATATCTCGTGTAGACTACGATGATTGTATGCTATTCTTACGATGTTTTCTGCATGGCCGTTGTATTGTCTATGACGACGTTACTGATCTCTTCGAAATGTTCTCTCCACCTTTTCGTCTGTGCTTCATTGCTCGTTAGTAATTCTTCACTACGATCAGGAACTGCTTGGCTACTGTTACATTTCCGATTAGTCAGGCAGCCAATCGGCTGATGTAGTTTTCTCATCTCATCTCTTGCTAGCCGTTCCAGGAAATTTCTTTTATCTCGTCTTGCAGCTTTCTTTACCCGATTTGCCAATCCAGTTGGTATTGCAGTCTAAAAGATTCTGTGTTATTTTTTGCCGTTTGAGCTTCCTTCTATGAGAAATCAGGTGCCAAGTGTCGTCTGATATCCGTGTTTTCCGCTGTGGCCGCACTATACACAATGATTCTACAGCAGATTGATTGTATACTGCAACGATATCTTCCCATGAGTGTTGTTCCTTTATTGGCAGCTTTTCGCTAAATCAGTTACATTTTATTTAGAACATGTTAGTTATTGATATCAATATCGTAATTGTTTTTGATTTTATGTTTCATAAAAAAAATATCGCACTTCAAAGTAAAATTAGATTTACCCCACAAAACTAGGATAATCCTAGGGTTAAAATATAATGATTGTAAGCAAGGCAAATTCATACAAGGTAGCCTTATCTCTACAACAAATACAACAATGCAAAAACAACAGGCATTTTGTTTTTGTAAAAATGTACTCATCTTGTCAAAAAAATTAACCCTCAAACCTCCATAGGAAATTAGTTAAAGCAATTAAAAAAAAACTAAATAAATTTTATTTTATTATATTATATTTAATTCTTATGGTTTTTATTAATATTATATTTATAATACTGCAGCACCTGTAAATTAAAAAAAATATCAGCTGCAAACGTTATTTCTTATAATAACAAATTTTCAACAGAAGATTGGTCCAATTTGTTTTAATCCCTATATCCCAATCTTCAGAAAGAGAATTTGTTTTAAAAATAACACACAAGTTATTTCAGTCATAATTTAGGCACCTAGTTGGAGACATGAAATTTTTTTTTTGGTAATTCATCACTCTTACCTAAATAACTATAAATATATGTATTTAGTGTTAAAGGCTTAAATATTGTTAATCATCTTGCAAAAATTTTAATATATACAGTCATAATTGGCCATTACAACCCTTCAGTCAGGATTAAGGCCTAGCTTCTCACACCACTCATGTTGTGTGTGTTAATTTTATACATGACTGACCTACAGTTTAAAGTCGACTCCGAACGACAAATTTTTGAGAAGCTTTTCATGGCAATTTTATTTAGTCTCAGAGTTTTTGCCAGAAATCTGCTGAGAGGAAGTCGCCGAAGAAATACTTAATATATAATTGGCTTTAAAATAGTAATCCTAAAGAATTTCCAGAGTGCGTATTGTTAAGGGTACATGCGGTACATATGAGGGTTTATGACTAATATAAATACGAAATTGAATATCGAAACAAAATACACAAAAAACAAACATTTTTTTGACATTGTTACTTGATATCAGCTGGTCTTTCGTTCTCACCTTCTAATGAATTCGCCTTGCACCTTCTAATGAATTCGCCTTGATTGTAAGTAAACAAAAAATGATTGTCATTTGTTAAATTATAAAATTTTATATAAATATCGAAATTTTTCACACTTAAGTAAAATAAGAATATTTTTATATTTAATACTTCAAAGTTTTCTCCAATTTTAACCATTCTTACGTTGTAAAAATTTCTTCTCGTTTAGTTTACATTAAACTGCGAATTTTATTTAGTTTAAGGGCCAGTATTACAACTTCCTGTTAAAGTTGGATTCAGTTAAAGGTAACTTTAGCTAAAGTGAACTTTAAAGTCACCTTTAACTTCTTTTCGTTATTATAACCTAATGATAAAATAAAGTTACCTTTTTCAAAAATACGGCAGTGCCGAAACAAGTCGATAACATTGCTCAATTAAACAAGTTTCTTTAAAATGCAGTGGCAACGACAAGCTTCTATTTTTGTTTTGTTCAATCATTTTGTTTATATATTAAGTTGCCATATTGAAAATAATATACATATGTTCAAACATAAACGTAACTTTAAAAGTTACCGGTAGTATGATCCTCCATTTAACTTAACGCTCACTTCTACCATATTGTCCACCTATAATAATAAAAATCCATTTATCTGCCCGGTAAAATACTCTCTTTAGTTAACAGCAAGTTGTAGTAATGGCCCTAAGTCTATTAAACAAGAACTAAAACACACACTTAAACTTTATGCCACTAAGTAAACAATTTTTATAAATACTACCGGCTTTAAACTCGGCTCCTGTACTTATAATAAATTTTAATTAAACAATTTAATCTTTAGTTATCACATAAACAAACATTTATTCAGGCTATTTATATATAGACTAACTCTGAAATATTCAGTTGGCCTGAAATCCGGCGTATATATCTCATCTTCATACATTCCCTAAGCGCACTATAAAACTAAAAAAAAATAATAATAACTCGACTGAGTATGCAAATAAAGGGTTTGGTAGGAATAATATTTATGTATGTGCTTTATAAATGAAAACACAAGTAAGTTTTGAAAATTTTGCTAAAAATTGTGTTTATTTAAGACTTAACCCATTAATATTAAACATTTTTTTCTTAGTACTCCAGTTAAATTATGCAAAACATCACTTTTCTTCTTGGTACCTTATTTTAGACGTAATTTTTCTTTTAAAACGTGAATTTATATGTATGTGTGTGTAATGTGTATTCGTGATATCTATCAACACACTCTAACACCATCCTTTAAATGAAATGACAATGAAAGTTATAAGTTCACTAAAGATTCTGACTAAAATCGAAAAATGAATACAAATAAAGTCGCCGTAGTCTAGTAGGTAGTGTGTTGGCTAATTAGACGTAAAGCCAGATTTCGAGCCCCAGGCCAGACATCAAAACAAAAATACAAAAAGTATTTCTTCGGCGACTTCCTCTCATCAGATTTCTGACAAAAACTCTGAGAGTAAATAAAATTGCCATGAAAAGTTTCTCAAAAATCTATCGTTCGGAGTCGACTTTGAACTGTAGGTCCCACCACTCACGTATAAAATTAACACACACAACATAAGTGGTGTGAGAAACTAGGTCGTAAATGAAATATTTATGATAGCAAGTGTAAGTAAAATTTTGTCATACACTGTTCTTGTATTTTATATGAAAAGAAAGTTTCATAACCTGGAGATGTTTTCTTACAGTTTCAAACAAGTTATAAATTACATGGTAGATGAGGGCAAACAAAAGTTTATTTCATACTAAAATATATGAACATACATTAGAGTTACGAGAACGTTATATGGTATAGACGTACCGGTATGAAGTGAGCGTCAAGATACAAATATCTCCAATGAGTAGTGAAAAATGTGGAAGACCAACAAAAAAGTTTGAAGGCGTTGAATTGCATTCAATATTGGATGAAGATGACAGTTTGAGTCAGAAGCAAAAGTTGCTCCACAAGCCATTTCTGACTGTTAAAAAGCTATGGGAAAGATACAAAAGTTTGGAAAATGTGTGGCACATGAAGTGAATGACAGACAGATGGAAAACCGAAAAATTAAATTTTGATTTAAAGCTGGGATAAAAAATTAGTACTGCATAGAATTGTTATTTGCAATGAAAACTTGATTTACTTTCAGAATCCTAACGGAAAATATCATAAATTAATCCGAAACAGACATCAACTTGGGTTGCAAGACCAGATTGATTCCACAGGTAAACCAAGCTGTGAGTCTGGTAAGACCAGAAAGTTGAGCTACTAAAACGTGGTGAAACCGTCAATACAGATCGCTACCGAAAACAAAAAATCAATACATTGATTGAAAAACGATTAAAATGGGGCACAAGGCTCGGCAACATGACAAAGCACCTGGTCTTAAAGTAAAACCGCTCTATGTTACAATCAAATTATAAGGCTGGGAACTGTTATCCCACCCGCCTATTCACTTTGTTACTTTGACGAACAATAGCTAGACTTTACCTTATGAAAGTAATTACAAGAAAGGTTCGTAAGGCTGTATGTTTGTAATATTTATTAATGAAGAAAATATTATGAAATTGAAAAAAAATTTGATACTTGTGTTTTGCTTTTACATCGTTTAACATTCAAATTATAAACAGAAGCTACAAAAACAAAACAATGAACTTGTTTACAAATTGTCACACTGCGTAATATAACAACAAACACCAGCATAAAAAATAGTAAAAAAGTAAACAAAAATATAAAAACAAACACCAGCGTAAAAAATTTTAAACAAAAATACAGCAACAAACACTACAAGAATAAATATAAACAAAATAAACAACGACGTTTAAATTTGTAGAGATCTCGAGGAGGCTGTAATATATGTTTGATTTTTGTATTATTTATTTCCCTATAGTACTCTTGTTTGTTTGAAGAGCCTTAGGGCAGCAGATAGCTGTGATGGATAAATGCTTTTATAACAAAGATATAAATAAAAGGATTCTTGTAACCGACAGTGTTTGCCGTTGGTTACGCTATAACAATTGCCGATCTTACCTTAGTAAGGGCAAAAGGAGATTGGATAATAAAAACCAAGGCAAAGTTGTTGCCGATTGGAGTCTTAATTATTATCTAATTTATTTGTGGCCAAAGGGCTCTTTTTATACAAAAATGTAAATATATTCTATATTATTCTAACTTACTTTAATTTACATTCTATCTTGCTTAATCCTATTCCATACATGTACCTACTCTAATTTCGACAGTCGCAACTTGAAGAATTGACCAATCATATTGTCTTCAAATTGGGGGATTGAGTGACTTTATCAATGTCACTCAATTACCAATATGATCCCTTTAAACATTCGTCAGATTTCATTCAAGTGCAGCTTGATCGATTATTGTTTATGTTTGTAGTATGTGTCGCGTGTGTATGTACGTGTGTGTGTTTAATGTTTTGTGTAAAGTACAGCAGTGTATATTGAAAGAGCACACTACACCCTGGCCCTTAAGAGAAAAATTAGGGGATTGATTTTTCTAAGCACATGCATAGTAACAATTAATTTTATATTTCTTATTAAAATAGTTTTACAATTGTATATTTATTTTTTTATTTATATATATATGTATATACATATTTTTTTTATATGTATATCTTAATATTAAAATTAGTTAGTAAATATTAATGATAAACTTATAAAATAGAATTATATGGTTTTAATTGATTATTGTGAAATTGTTTTGTTTTTCCGTTATAGTCTATTGAAGTATTTACTCCATTTCTACTTATAATTCTATATGGTCCCTTATACGGACTTTGATTTTTCTTCCTATTTTCTACTTTTAGTAATACTAGATCACCTACTTCTAGCTTATTTTCATATTTTTTATTTAATGTTCTTGTTTCTTTTGTTTTAGTAATTATGTCTGGCTTTATTTAATGCAAATTGTAGGCTAACTCGTAGCTCTTGTACATCATCATCATCTTGTGCATCTTGTCATCATAGTTGTAAATTTTGTTTTTGTTTATGTTAAAATTATCAGATGGCAAGTATGGCAATTTACCATATACTAATTCAAAAGGTGAATAGCCTGTATCTATATGAGGAGCTGTATTATAAGCGAATGTAAAATATGGAATCCACCTGTCCCATTCATAATCATTTGCAGTTGTCAAAAATTCATTAAGACCTCTATGGTTTCTTTCAACTGTACCTAACGTTTCATGGTGGTATGGTGTTGAAAATATTTGTTTAATTTGAAGTAATGAGCATACATTGTTCATTAACTTATTTAAAAATTCTGTTCCTCTATCAGATTTAAGTACTTTAAACTGTCTATACTTTAGAATAAATTGTTCAACTAGTGTTTTTGCTGTAGTGAGTGCATTTTTAGTTGACATTGGGTGTGCAACAACAAATTTTGTTAATTCACATTGCATTGTTATTATGTATCGGTACTCGTTTGAAATACGAAGAGGACCTACAGTGTCGATTGAAATGACTTCATAACTATTGTTAGGCGTATTTGTTTGTACGAATGGTTCGTTAATGTGTCTTGTTTGTTTGTTTTTATTACATTTGTCGCAATACGATACAAATTTCTTAACCATCCTACTCATATTTTTCCATATGTATCGTTGTTCTAGTTTTATATTTGTTTTTCTTATTTCCAAATGACCTGTATATGTTGTGTTGTGGAATTCGTCAATCAGTTTATATTACAATACGTCGTCTGTTATCTTTATCGGAGTCTTAAATATCAATATTTTTAATTGAGAGCTTTTATTATTAATTTTTATCTTCTCATAAATTTCTTTAAATTCTTCTTTTGTATACAAATCAAATATTTTATTTTCATTTGAAAGCGCTAATTCTTTTATATTTTCTCTATTCATTTTAGATATCGAATCTAGTTTCGTTGAGTCTTCGCTGAATCTTGCATGCATATAATTATTTTCATCTTCAATATTTTGGGTACGAGATTTCTTCATATTCGAAACTGGTTTCGTTGAATTATCATCACGACCTATGTGTTCATTTGGAACAAAAATCAGTTTACTTGTCCATATATTATTATTTATAAAAAAATGATTTTTAGGGGGGGTACGAATAATTATCTGTGTGACTGTATGTCGTGAAATCCGGCACAACAGAAGTCGTTGGAGTAATAAAATAACCACAAAGGCACTTTTCGTTGAGACAGGGTACTTTTCAAAATTTTGTTCATATGTGGTCACTGGGCAAATTTGGGTACATCCCTTTTATGAGCTCACTAACTTTAAAAGTTTTACTTGATTTGACTTTATATAAGTTAACTACGCTAGGCTATTTATTTGCGATAAATGCTTTTTTTGGTCATTGCAGACGTTATTTCTTTATTATGTTGCATTTAAATACAATTTAAAACATGTATTATATTTAAATTTTATTCAAAACATACATCATTTCTGCTGACTCGCAATTTAAGGTATTCCAAAACCCATCTCAGAGATACATATATTATACTGAATAACGCAATGTAAATCATTTTTTCTTATATTGCTGCAGGTACTTTTATTTATAAGTAACTATGTTACTTTAACTCATACCTGTTAAGTAATGATTAGTAATCGTAATGATTAGTAATTTGATTACTTTTTTTGAATGGTGAAATAATGATTACAATTACGATTATTTTTGGTTAAAATAGTTAATAATTGATTACGATTACAAAATAATCAAAAAATAATCAGGATTACTGGCGATTAGTCTAATAATCAAAAAGAAACGGCCGATTAAATAAAATTTTAATTTTAATAAATGCGTATCACACAATCACTATTGTTAATCGCAAATTTACCATTAATCATACATACATATATAATGTGCAAATTTTATACATGGGTGGCGAGGCCTACAGTTTAAAGTCGACTCCGAATAGCCGAATTTTGACAACTTTTTTGACTTTTTTGTCAGAAATTCGCTGGGAGGCAATCGCCGATGAAATATTTTTTTGATTTTTACTTTTGTTGGAGATGTCTGACCTTGAGTTTGAACCCAACACACTACCTACTAGACTACGGCAACTACATATATGTGTAGCATACATTCGCATAATATTAGATAAATATGATGAATTCATTGCTTACTACATGAAAAAAACCTATAAAAATATTTGGCCAATTCACACAACTTTGTATCGTGTATGTTGTATTGAGTACACTTTTTGTTTGTGGACGCTCAATGTTATGTTGTCTTTTGTATTTAGTATTACAAACGTCAAAAAGCGATAAGAAGAAGAATACATACATAATTGGCCATTACAATCCTTCAGTCAGGATTACTACCTAGCTTTACACGCCACTTATGTTGCGTGTGTTAATTTTATACATGAATGGCGGGACCTACAGTTTAAAGTCGACTCCGAACGACAGATTTTTGAGAAACTTTTCATGGCAGTTTTTTATATACTCCCAGAGTTTATGCAAGAAATCTGCTGAGAGGAAGTCGCCGAAGAAATATTTTTCATATTTCGTTTTGATGTCTGACCTGGGGTTTGAATCGTGGCCTTGCGTCTAATAAGCCAACACACTATCTACTAGACTACGGCGACTCCAAGGAATCTTAATTACCAGATAAAATAAGAAAGAAAAAAATTGCAATGGGTGTTTTTTAACTCTCTGAGCAATAGTTTCAAAGCAGGGAATTTTAAACTGTGTTAACATTTCTGTTCAGTAAGAATTGAAAAGTTCCTAGGATACTTCCTTTATTTAACGTTCAACATAATCGACCTAGTGAGCACGCTTTCAGTTCAGTTATTAGTCGATTTCGTACTAATTTAACCATCTTGATTCAAAATCAACAACAATGCAATGAAATGTGGGTACTGAAGATCACTGCTTCTTAGTGCAAAGTCTTGAAGAAAATGCCGAATTGTCATTTTCTCAACTTCTCAACTTCAACTTGGTGGCGTTTGTTATTTTATTACGTAGAAAAGTTTGGTTGAGGGTTTTCGCTTTACGTGTCCATAAGGTACAGCTAGGCCATCATTTGTGTCGCATTTTTTTTAAGCGGAACCATTCGAAACTGGCCAAAGATGAAAATTTTTTTAATAGAATTGAGATTAATGCCGAAACTCAATTCGGATTAAATTGTACATCAATAAACAAGAATGTCTCATTTGGAGACGTGTACATCGGTGCAAATTTCTTCCGATATTCCATTAGAATGGATGAAAAACATCTGGTTCCAACAAAACGTCGCCATTTAATATATTGGGACTTTGAATTTAGTCTGGGTTCTTCTTGTGGGTACTTACACTTTTGCGATACAAAAATATGGAGTCACCCGAATGTCTACCTTGTTTTTCTTTTGTTTTGCAAAAAGACATTAAAACTTTTTTGTTTTATAATAAAATAGAAATAAATTAATAAAATAAATATAAAAATTATCAATTATTATTAATACATATTATTGCTTAAAATTCATGAAATTGCTGAAGTATATTGGAGTACCTATACTTTTATTGTTCATTGTAAATATAGCTTAAGCACATGTGGATTATAAATTAATATCTGCCAAATCAAATTTTCAACAATCAGATAAAAATTATTCGACCACTAGGGTATACGACTGAAAATGTATCACTGAATCGAAACGCTAAATAGGCCGAGTGTATCCTCCTTTTTTACTTTTTTACTATTTGACACAAATACTGTTAGGAGATGTCACCGTAGTCTAGTAGGAAGTAAGGCCATTGTTTCCGTCAGACCTTTTCAACAAAACGAAATATCAAAAAATATTTTTTCGGTGAATTCCCCTCAGCAGATTTCTGACAAAAACTCTGAGAGTCAATAAAATTACCGCAAAATGTTTCCCAAAAATCTAATGTGTAGATTCCGCCAATCGTGTATAAAATTAAGTGGTGTAGCCTGACGGAAGGATTGTAATAACCAATTATGTATATTATGCATACCTGTTAAGTAATGATTAGTAATCGTAATGATTAGTAATTTGATTACTTTTTTTGAATGGTGAAATAATGATTACAATTACGATTATTTTTGGTTAAAATAGTTAATAATTGATTACGATTACAAAATAATCAAATAATAATCAGGATTACTGGCGATTAGTCTAATAATCAAAAGGAATCAAAAGTAATCCAAAAGTAATCTATTTATTTTCAATAATTACTTTAAACTCTTTTTGAATATTTGAAAATAATGAAAAAGAATTATTGAAAAAAATTTGATTACTTTTGGATTACTTTTGTGTATTTGAAAATAATCAAAAAGAATTATTTAAAACAATTTGATTCTTTTTTAAACTCCTTTTGATTCTTTTTGATTATTAGCCTAATCGCCAGTAATTCTGATTATTTTTTGATTCTTTGGTAATCGTAAACAATTAGTAATTGGAAAAAATTGTTCGTAGAATTATATAATCATTACGATTCTTTTTAAAAAGTAATGTAATTGATTACTAATCGTAATCGAAATTTAACAGGTATGATATGAATGTATGTATGTCTTTCAAGGGTTAATAATTTTTAATTTTTTATTTTATGCTTTACACTGTACGTATGTAAGCAAAAGTTTGTAAAGTTGGAATTGTGTTGTTTCTTTCATTTGTTTTCTTTGTGTGTAAAGTTATGTTTTCTTATTACTTTCACCATACAATTTTTACAAACTTTTGTACATGTAAATGAGTAGTGAGCCAGTATGTAAATAGTGGCTATGTTGCTTTCAAAAACTTCTTAAATTATGTTCTTGAGGCTTCCCATATATAAAAACGTAACAAAGTTTTTTGTTTTTATTACACTTTTATAGCTTTGATATAAAATCAGAAATAAAATTATTTATTTTCCCTTAAGATTTCTTTTATTTTCAATTTGAGTTCTTGTAGTATTGTTGATATTTTCTTTTTCATTGTTTAACGTTGCTGCTAAAATTTATTGAAAACAATTTAAGGAAGAATCACTCTTATATCTCCAGCAATTGGGGCAATAAAAATGGCACATGCATTTAAGATTGCAAAGCCTGGTGGGTGTAATATTCTTTCTATATTTTTGTAGCCTTAATTCAAGTTGTTTTTGTTTTGAAGTTTTCCTCTTAGAAATTATTCTCCAAGTTGAAGTCTATCGAATTTATTTTTCAATTTAAGGTTTTCGAAGGTAACGATTTATGTTGTAATCTTTCTATATTTCATGCTACATTATGCCGAATAAAAATATCCCACGACTAAATATACGACAAAATGCACTAAGACTAAGCATTAGGCATTAAATCCAAATCCGAACGAGAACTTGTGGAATACAGTAAAAACAACGATTACAGGAAAGTGTCCCACAAATTATGATTAACTTGCCAATTAGTTCAGCCTACGTGGTTAGCACCTCGTTGTGGGTATGCTATGCCTACCAGTTTTAAACACCATGGGAGACTCTACAAAATATTAACCACTCTAAGAAGATTAAGACTTAAATTAGTACAAATGTTTTATAACATTTTTATTTTTTTTTATAATTTATAGAGATATATTTTCAACCTCTTCAGGGACGATTTTTTTTATACTGACAACGAGATGATTGAATTTTTTTTTAAATTAATTAAATTTATAATTCAGAAAGCAAAAAAAGGGACAACAATAAAAATTCACAAAAACATGATTTTAGGATTTTTAGAGTACCAAACGGTTTTCAGCGTCACTTTCCAAAACATTTCCTCTCTTTTTTGGGCGGCGATATTTGTCACTTTCATCATACATTTAATTTTTCTGCAATCCTTAACTGTTTGTATAGGTCACTTTTACTTTTCGTATCAGATGATATTTCTAAATTTTCAATGCCTAAGTTGTCATTATTTTACCTTTCTGTAATAATTTGAATCTCACTTAAATTTTACTTTTCTTTTTAAAATCGTAAAAATTTATATATTCCGTTATACGTTTATACGAAATGTTAAATTATACTTACGATTGTATTTAAGTAAAAACACCACCGCAACCCATAACTGCACACTTATGTGTACGTTTGTTAATTTCATATAAAATAAGAAAATTTCTTTATTAAGTTTCTACAAGATATTAAAACTTATTTGGTCAATTCACACAAGCCACTGTATCGTTGTATTCATTGTATTGTTGGAAGAACATACAACAATGTATGATTGTTGTTGATATTTTTTATATAAAAATCCGATACACTTATACACACTTTTTCATATGTTTTTAAAAGTTGTATTGGTTTCGGGCTATCAAATTGTTTGAATGCCACGAGATACACAATACAGCATAGCATTGACCGTTCACAAACAAACAAATGTATTCAATACAACATACATAATACAAAGCCGTGTGAATTGCCAATTATATTAAATACGTTGTGTGAAAAATAATAGAGCCACCTGCTGTTCTATAAATTTAATTTTTTTTAACCGTGTACAAAATATTTTTAGAAAAAGTTTCTTTTATGCATTATCAGTATGTCTCTTTCTTATTGTAATCCCGTTATTTTGTCTGTAAATGAAGCAACATTTCTAACTGTATATCAGTGTTTGTATGTAAATTGAAGTAAAACAAGTGTGAAATAAAATAGAGCCAATTTTAATGTTAAATAGAGTATTAAATTATAAAGCAACTTCTTTTACTTTTTTTATTATAATTTAAAAAAATATTGAAAAATTAATTAGCAGAATGGGCAGAGGAAAACATTGTAGCGTGGAGTCCCGAAAATTGATAAAACAAAAACTTCATCAAGAAGTTAAATTTCAAAGAAAAATAGATGAAATTATTCGATGTTCAAAGAAAATGGTAGAAAATGCTATAAAGTATGAGGAGAAACAAGAGGAAGAAAAAACAAAATATCTGAGACTTTAAAACGAAAAATACTGCGTCATGTAAAACGGGATCCCTTTGTGACGTCATCCGCACTTATAAAACAATATCAACTTGATATGAATACTTCTACATTAAAAATGATTTGAAAGCAAGAAGTGCACGTAAAGTGCCTTTTCTATCAAAGCGCAACATAAAACAAAGACTTGAATTCACAAAGGAACACGTAAATTGGCCCGTATCTAAATGGCACAATATTTTGTGGTAGGATGAGACCAAAGTAAATTTATTTAACTCGGATCGAAGTTCTTTTCAAGTTCGGAGACCCAAAAATAAAGAATTTAATCCTCAAATATACCGTTAAAACCGTTAAACATGGACGGGGTAATATTATGGTATGGGGATGCTTTTCCTATTATGGAGTCGGACGCTTATATCGCATACAGGATATAATGAATGCAAAAATGTATACTAATATTTTAAGAGAAGTCATGATGCCTTATTCTGAGTGGGAAATTCCGCTTGAATGAATATTTCAACAGAACAATGATCCTAAACATTCATAGAAGTTGGCAAAGGCATGGTTCAGGGATAACCATGTGAAAGTTTTGGGATGGCTTTCTCAGTCACCAGACCCTAAATCCCATCGAAAACTTGTGGGGCGAGGTTAAAAGATCTCTTAGAGGAAATAATCCATCAAATAAAGATGAGCTATGGACAATGGTTGAGATTGCATGGAAGAATATTCCTGTCACGACTTGTCAAAAGTTAGTGGATTCTATGCCGAAGCGCAATAATAAAAAATAAAGGCAGTTCTACAAAGTATTGAGGTAGTATAAGAAGTTATGTAAGCCATTATTTTATTAAAAATATTATTTACTTTTTCTTTTTAATAATTTTAAGAGGTTTGTTTAGATGGCTCTATTTTTTTTTCACAGAGAAAATAAATGTATGTATATATATACCAAATTTTTTTTATTTTATTTTTAGGACAATGAATTCAAATATTTAATTTATATGTTTTTATACTATAATAATACCTAATAAAAAAACAACAATAAAGTTTAAAGAAAATTATTATCTGTCTAGGTTAGGTTAGGTCTGAGTGGTAGCTCTGATTTCACAAAGCTCACTTGAGCACGCATAGCTGCCCGTTGTGATGCCACGGGTGAACGCAGCCCCTGTACTGACCAAGTTCCACCAAAATTAGGGAAGAGGAAGAAGTTGGTCAGCGCAAGGGCTTGATGTTCTTGATGTTATAATGCAATAAAAGATATTGCCGAAGAATTACTTCACGTTTTTTTAAGTATCTAACTGTACATCTGAAATAATATCATCAGTGCAGACGAACGATAAAACTTTTACTTCTTTTGTTGGAGAGTTCGGTACTTAATAAGTTATTATCAAATTTTTATTCTTTTTATTATTTTATAATTATAATTATAAAAAATTAAACGTCAACATATGTGGCCAAGGGCGTGAAGAGGTTAATTTCGACTTTAAATATAAAAAAAAAATTATAAAAAGAAATTCATTTGATATTGTGTGTGAAATTTGTTTTTTTTGATACATAGGCTTAGAATAAGTGCAGTTATTTATTAGGATTTTTCTTATTTTACTTACTTTCTAATCAAGTCTCTAAGTGTCTTATTGGTGTCCTTGTTAAATATCACATCAGTTTTCTTTTTAATTTTTTTGGTCTTTGTTTATAAAATATCCCGTCTTAAAAGATGTAACATTGTACCTAGAAGCCTGATTACATCAACTCTAAGATGATGCCACAGAGTTGAAATTTTGAACTGAAAAACACCACATTACAGGTTCGTTATTGATTGGATCAGGAAAGGAATGGGCGAAATCGCAAGTCTGCAGGGTGTACATGTGTATAGTGTTTTCGGTTTGGTTACTATAGTAATTGATGACTAAATGCATCACGATCTGGTACTCTTTTAAATAATAATAACAATGGGTCTTCAATTACCCAGTACTTAAATGTTGAAAAAAACATTTAGAAATCACTCCTTGCCCGAATTCGTTTCAAGCTGCCATTGCCATTGTTTCGAGTTCACCTTTAATTGGATTCCTTATTTCATTTGTGTTTTTGTTTTCGCTCTGAAGGTGCTTAAACTTTTTTATATTTTCATTAAAACCGCATCTACTAAAGACTTCAGCGCTATACGGTAGTGACATATTTATACTCTGCTTTATAAGCAGATACTGACATCATAATTTATATCCTGATTTTCTGAGAAGATTCTCTGTACGGTCAGTATTTCCTAGTAATACGTTAATTAGTATGTTTTTTGTTATGTTAAATAATAACAGACAAGAACGTACCGGTGTCAAACACCGTTTGATACGGCAGTCCTATTGGTCGCATTTAATGAGATAACTGATCAATGGTAATATTTGCTGTGAATTTCTGTTAAGATCTGTTAAATTCAATGTTCCTCGTCGTAACTTCCGCTGTTATAATCGTATTTATATTCAATTCTGCAGAACTAATTATGCTGTTGCTGATCCGTTAACTAGAATTTGCCGTCAATTTAATTATTTGTCAGACTTTGTTGATTTTTCTTTAAATTCTTGCGTTATAAAACGGAACGTTATTGTTTTTCTCAATTCATAACTTTATAGTTTTTCTCAATTCATAACTTTTCATATTTGTATTGTAACTATTACATATATTTTTAAAGAAATTGATTGTAATCCTATTTAATTTTTGCTTTCGATTTGTGTTATTAATCAGTAAGGAATTTGTCCATTGACTTAATTAAATAAATAAAATAAAATAAAATAAAACACATAGACTGGTATAGTTTATCAAACACTCTATAAAAATCAATAAAAATTAGATTAAGAGAAGAACGTTCTAAATATTGTTTAACCAGTAATTAAATTGTTTTCTTCTTAATGGCGACTGAAGAAACTAGACCACTTGCTTTTAAAGTTTATGGGCACTATTTTTTTTAATTCAAGTTGATACCGTCTTTAGTAACTTCTGCGATAATGTATCGAAAATTTTGATACTTGGCCTTGGCATTGGATAAATTTCAATAATTTTTAATCCTGTTTCTAATAAATATCAGACAATTGAAAATGTATGTGAAAAATATTCAATTACTTAAACATACATACATACATACATAATTTGTCATTACAACCCTTCAGTCAGGATGACGACCTAGTTTCTCACACAACTTATGTTGTGTGTGTTAATTTTGTACATGAGTGGCGGGACCTACAGTTTAAAGTCGACTACGAAGCTTTTTTGAGAAACTTTTCATGGCAAATTTTATTTACTTTAATTTTTTTGTTAGAAATCTGCTTGGCATATCTTTGCTGCCAAATCGCATTTTTTAAGTTCAATCGTTACACATGATGGCAATGGTTTGATCAAAATGCGCTGTTCGTTCAATAAGAACATTTCCACGCCATTTTACTAGTTTAACCGTAGATGGGACTTTAAAAAAACTTCATAATTCTAGATGGAGTATTAATTTTGACACATATTTACAATACATTCTGACATCTAGCACTCTTGTTTTGTGGCGATTTTAAGATCTTAAATATTTTAGATGGGACAGCTTATTGTCACTCGCATCAGCTATCAATTGAGGGCTGTCTGAAACCTGATCGTACAAACTATTGTTTTATTTCGTTATAAAAATACTAATGCCTTCTCTTTGATCTCTCTGGTTGCCCGGATACGGACTTCCAAATACGGCTGGAAGCAGTTGCTACGCACGTAGCATGTACTTGAATCTAAAACTGCCAATCCGAATTCGGTGGACGATCAAATTTATAACGTCAATGAAATGTAATTAGTTACTCATCTATAGTAATAAAAATATTGGGATTATTAAAAGCTCAAAGACTTTAGCCCGTTTTTTGAAAAATCGTAATAGGCGTAAATTTTTAATTACTCCCGATTAGTACATTATCAAAGTAAATGATTATGTTATCTCAGACTAACATATTGGACCCAAATATTGCCCTTCTGTAATATCTATGAAATAAAACATAAAATGTTAGATAAGTATGCGAAAAGAAGTAAGAATGTCTGTACAACATTTCAATAAACAATTGCTACTAATCTGCGTTTAAATGGATAACATTTTCTCTTACCAAACTACTAAAGGTATACGGCTCGTTGTTCTAAGTAGTACCATCTTTGGAGATAAACAGCGGATTGTCATGTTTGTTGCTACCCATACTTTTGTCAGTTCATAAAACGAGTTGCTGTTTTCTTCTTATTCAGAGTCTGCAGCAGGAATATTAACAACAGAAACTTCAACCTCTTTATTTTCACCAACACTTAACTTTCAATTCCTATTCAGATACCTTAGATAATGTATTTTTTTAAGGATAAAATCTTTGAAAATTTTTGGAAATACTGTCTGAAATTTTCTCTTTTTATTTGGTTTAAGATAACGGTATTTGGTTTAAAATACTAACTAAACGAGAAAATATCTGGCATCTAATTTTTTCTGAATTAAAGTTATATTGTCTTATAAAGCTCGATCTATGGTTGAACCTCAAAAGTATTTTATTTGTACGAACCTTCCAAACTGGTTTTATTTGTCAGAAACTGTATTCTTGATCTTTCCACACAAAATTATTGATTACCCGAATATTTTTCAATCTATTTTGAAAATCGAAAGATTTTGAAAAGGGGACAGATGAGCCTTTAAAATGGTATACATAAACAACACATGGTTCAAACTTACATGTTATGATTTTTGATCGGGTAAACTTGGAAAATATAATTTTTTTCTCATTTAATATTTGTGTTTTTTGCAAATATTATTATTTCTCTTTGCGCAAACATTGGCCAACTTCTGGTGGTCGTTGAATCATGAAATTGACACATTTTCCGATAAACAAGCAAGATCCAACAAAAATTTTTAAATTAAAAGTTCATTTAAAAAATGTATATATGAAAAATATAACTCGACTCTTTAAATAATAACTGCGTTAATTTGTTTCCGCTTTGATCATCACAATAATATAAATATTTAGTAAACTTAATTTAATCTGAATACTATCTTTAACATAAAAAAATGTCTACTATAAACAGCAACACTATTGCCTCTCAGATTATTATCGTCGTCAAAGCATAATCCCAGCGCCAGCAAAATATTAAAAAGTTTGAAATTTCTTTTTTAAAAATTTTTAACTTTTCACATTAAAAGATTATTTTTAAAATGTACTTCACAAATTTGTTAAATATTTGTTAAAAGTTTTTTTTTGGGAACTTTTCATAACTTTCACCAGCCTCAATTTTGTTTCGTGAACAATCAACTGGTGTCTCGTGTGTGAAGTGTTTGTCAATGACAAATAAATTGAACAAACACTTTAGAATATTAAGCAGTTGTTGGCTATGTATACACATATGTACATATGTACGATTCTAATTCTTACTCTTACAAATCTATTTTGTACATAAACTTAAGCAAACTAATGCGGATAAGCATACAGATACAGGAATGTTTTGTATTTTAAACAGACGAAATTTAACCAAACTTGTATGTGATTCAAAGTAAAGTGTTATAGTACGTGCACTTCTGAACACAGACATGGTGTAGAAAATGAAATAAGTTCTTAAAATCTCAAAAATACGTTTTTCGTGCTTTATATACAAGAAAAAAAATACTACAGCAAAAAGTCACAGTCGATCCCTCTTAAAACAGTAATGTAAAAAATAACAAGGACGCCAATGTGCCACATAGAGATTTGTTAGAAACTGCACTTATTCTCAGATCATATATCACAAAAACAATTTTTATTGCCGTTTTATAATTTTTTTTTAAATTTAAAATTTTTATTTAAATAATACTAAAATAGAAAATCACTCTGCGCAAAAAAATAAAAACTCCCCATTTTATTTTCAAAATAATTACAAAAAATAACAAAATTTGCGGTTATTTAAGTTCTACTCTTATGCTAGAATGGTTAAGGCTTTGCCACACTGCATCTGACATATCATACCAAGCATCTTGAGTTATTTCCTAATGTTTATCACAATTTAAGGGAAGCTCCCTCTGTTTTTGCTATATTGCACGGGTTTGGATTTGAAGACAGCTGACCAGTATAACACATTGATATTTTTATTGTGCTTAGTGCACTTTGCAGTATATTTATGATCTCCTGGAATCCGAATGGACTACTATTAATAATATAAATTCTAAACTTGTTTCTTTCGCTTGCAAGTTTTCAATAGTAATTAAATGCAGATACGAAGATTTCCTTACCACACCTGTTAAGTAATGATTAGTAAACGTAATGATTAGTAATTAGATTACTTTTTTTAATGGTAAAATAATACTTACAATTACGATTATTATTGGTTTAAATAATTACTAATTGATTACGATTACAAATAATCAAAAAATAATCGGGATCACTGGCAATTAGTACAGAATAATTGAAATGAATCAAAAGTAATCAAATTGTTTTCAATGATTGTTATTGATTAATTTCAATAATTGAGAATACATGCGTTCAACATTTTATTTTTAAAAAACTTATTCTGATACCGATTCAATTCAGTTTTTCCTTTCGCTTGATGAGGTATTAAAGTCTGGAAGCTTAAAATTACTGTCTGAGGAAAAATTGCTTTCAAAATTTTTTTCTGATATTTCAAAATCTTAAATTAAAATATTAAAATATATTATAATATTAAATACATATAAAAATAAAATGTATTAGTAGCAGAGTACAAACTGTAACACAATTAAATAAAAAACTGAAGAATTCCGAAAATTTTTTTAAATAATTTCAAAACAAAGTAATTTTTTTTTTGAAATAGAATGAAAATTATTGAAAATATTCAAAATGAATTAAAAAGAGTCATTTTTGATTCTTTTTAATTATTTTGTGCTAATAGCCAATAATACTGCTTTTTTTGATTATTTGTAAACGTAATCAATTAGTAGTTAGAAAAATGTTTCATAGAATTATATAATCAATAGTTGTAATAGTTGGTTACTAATCGTAATCGCAATTTAATATTTAAGTTTTAAGTTTCATATTGTGCTTAACATGCATAACATTAAATCGCATGTGCATAACATTATATCGCATTATAACGTTCTTCAATAGACCAGGGGGCTAATTCTGACGAACGAATTTTTACTCGAACGTGCGAGTTTTTTAGTTTTGGGATTCTCTTATTCGTTATCGAGTAAAGTGTATCGAAATTTCTAATAATAGCATTCAATAAAGTGTGATCATTCGAATGCCACCCTGCGAGTTTTTACTCGTAAGCACTAAAACTTAAAAATTATTGCAGTATTTGTAGATCAAAACTTTTAAAACTTAATTACACCCAGAAGGAAAATCTTGGAAATTTCATGGTTAAACATTCAGAATTGGCAAAGAGTATTATACCAAGTATTTCTCAGGGAAAGGCAAGAGCTAATCAGCTATGGAAACAGTTCACAGCTAAGCTCAATGCTTCCGGCCCACCAACCAAAGATGCAAAAATGTGGCGCAAGGTAGTTTAACAAACCCTTGTTTAGTTTAAAATTCTGTAGATCATCAACAGCAAACAACAATAACAACAAAATGTCTAAACTTTTGGATCTTCAAAAACATCAGAAGGCAGCCCAAAAGAGAATTGCGACAAAGAAAATGTTACCCCAACAACTTCACCAAGAAATAGTATTCCTGACGTATCTGCCTGCTGTTTATCGGATTATGAAGAAGACAAAATTGAACCTACCATGTTTTCTTTTATAGAATTTGAAGATGATACTACAGAAGAAGGTCAAACCAAAATATATTATCCATACGAAACATTACAATTTTAATAAAACTTTTCTTCCTTGGATTAATATTTTTGTAAGAAAACATTTTTTTTGTTTACATTTTCGTCAGTGCTGTAAAACGAAATAATTAACTCGTTTCACAACACCTAAGCTACAAATCGATTCGTTTCGTATCAGATAATCATAATCAGAAAATTTCCCGTTATCGAAATTATTTTCTATTCGAACACAATTTCGACCACAACTGCGAGAATTAGGCCCCAGACTTTTTGTTTGTAAAGCTATTTGACATGGAAGTTGACCGAGTTACACATTATGATTTTTAATTGACAGTAAATTAAATCAAATAATTTAGGAAATATGATTTTAATTTCATTTTTTTTAGACTCGAAAATAAGTCCTCTCTCTATATCTATAATAGTATCTGACCGTAAAATAGGGGTCTGAAGATAGTTCGAAATGGATACTTGATTTTAATTGAACTTAGCTGGTACCCCTTTTTTAGTTCTATAATAACGGGTGGTGCTTTAGAGGTTCATAATTTTGAGTAGGAAGTTGTTTTTTTGGTTTTGTTTGCCATTTCATTACGATTTAACATACACCAGAGAAAAGCATATAAATTAAACGATTTTAATATTCGACATAAATTCTCCGATGGAACCCATTTATGGTTGAATGGATACGTAATTAACTTTGGTTGTCTTTATTTCAGTATAATCCATCCCATCAACAGAAAATAATTGTTTGGTGGGATTTCGGGGCTGGCGGTATCGTTGGTTCATCTGTCTCCAAAAACGATGATAGTTAGAATGTTACTGTCAATATTGAACGGTTTGGGGACATGATAAGAAATTAGTTCGTACCTCAACTAGTTGGTATTAATCTTATATTATTATTATATTATTAATCTTATATACAGCTCTAGCTACATTTGATTTACTCAAACACACTTCTGATGATGGAATAATTTTAAGTAAAATTCCAATTAATTGACCACCAAGATCGTGTAATTCAACCACTATAAATAACCACAATAACTAAAGAGTTATTGGCAAAATACTGCGGTAAACGTTGCGAAAAGTGTTCTAGATTTCGTTTTCCACACAGCGGTGGATGTCACAAAGCCGTTAAGTATTATATTATAAATTTTGCGTCCTATAAAACCTGTTTCTTTGATATTTAAAATACATTTCTCTGTTTCAATATGAGCCTGCACGGAAAATTGTTATATCTTCAGCCATTTTAAACTCTATAAAGCACTTTGCAGTTCTCGTGACAGTCAGGCGAGTATAAGGGTTGTGCTTCGATTCAGATCAGAGTTCCGTATCAATCCATTCGTATGAATAAAAATATATCTTCATACCTGTTAAATTTCGATTACGATTAGTAATCAATTACATTACTTTTTAAAAAGAATCGTAATGATTATATAATTCTACGAACAATTTTTTCCAATTACTAATTGTTTACGATTACCAAAGAATCAAAAAATAATCAGAATTACTGGCGATTAGGCTAATAATCAAAAAGAATCAAAAGGAGTTTAAAAAATAATCAAATTGTTTTAAATAATTCTTTTTGATTATTTTCAAATACACAAAAGTAATCCAAAAGTAATCAAATTTTTTTCAATAATTCCTTTTCATTATTTTCAAATATTCAAAAAGAGTTTAAAGTAATTATTGAAAATAAATAGATTACTTTTGGATTACTTTTGATTCCTTTTGATTATTAGACGAATCGCCAGTAATCCTGATTATTTTTTGATTATTTTGTAATCGTAATCAATTATTAACTATTTTAACCAAAAATAATCGTAATTGTAATCATTATTTCACCATTCAAAAAAAGTAATCAAATTACTAATCATTACGATTACTAATCATTACTTAACAGCTATGATCTTGTAATTATTTGTTCAATTTATCACACAATTGTTACAACTGATGTTAATACATCTTAAATAAATAAAAAAATGGTACAGTGCATGAAAAAAACTCTGTTCTCCTCGAAATATGTAAATACGTTTATTGCTTCCGTTGTTCTATTGTATCGCTGTTTAGATATTTTGTTTCTGAATTCTATTTTCTGTATTCCTTTATTGCTATCAGTTTGGCAGAGTATTTGGGGAAAATTGAATTTCTAACTAAAATGGAATAAAAATTAAATTTTTTTATGCTTTTGAATGCAAACACATGTGTTAAGAATCGATGCTAGAAAATCTTTAACAGTTTATATGTTTTACAATGGGCATTTGCTGTGTATAATACTGTTATGTTTTTACTTTTTTAAAAACGTTTAATATATGAGTTCGTTGATTGCAAACAAAATAAAAATATTTTGGTGTTTAAGTTCAATTAAATTCCTTATTGTTCGGACTATTTTTGTATACAACTTGACGTATAAAACAATAATTGCTTGTTCGCTATTCTTCTTTGCTTACAACGCAGGTCTTTACAACGGAGATCTTCAAACCACGATTGTTCTCCTTACACGCAACGACTTACTGAATTCTTACCACTCGTTGCATGCTTTGTCTTGCCTTTTTATATTCCCACGTAATCAGTCTGATGAAGGTTCTTGAAGTCGAACGTTGGGGGTTTCGCTTTCTCGAGAATTCTATCGCGACTTAGATGTTGTTTGTGTATTTTGTTCATTTTGTTTGTTGTCGCGTTCGCTTACTTGTCTATTAATTTTTCTTTTATACTGATGTTGTTGGTTTACTTGTAACAAGTTCGTTGTATTTGTTTGTGTAGCTTTCTGTTTGTCGTTTTAATGTTAAAAGATGGTACACCTTTTCCATTTTCGTAATTCTATAACTATTTACTGTATAGGTATACAGATTGTTAATATCGAGCGCTCAAATTGCTCGAAGTGCAATAAATGTGTTCCAGAACAGGCTTTCACTAGTTTTTATTAAACATACACATAACATAATTGGTCATTACAACCCTTCATATTGATATTATTAAATATATTGATTCTAAATAATGTGCAAAGAACTTTAAAATACATATATGCACACGCTGTTACACATTGCAATGCCATCTTCAATGATACCAAAAAATGGGAATGCCATAATTACTTTTGTACGCTAATATTGACGATTTTTAATGTGCACACATGCATACGTACTTACATTCAGTAAAAAACGTGAATGGACTTAAGGCAGTTATTAAAAAAAACATAAGGGGGGTTTTATGTAAAAAAAAGTACCGCTTTCGATATCAACCAACATTAAAACATAAAATAAGTATATGATAAAGAGTAAATGAGCTTCGTCGATTCGACGAACAGTAACCAATTAAGGTTAATGTGTTCGTTGATTCAACGAAGAGTAACCTTAATGTACAAAAAATGATGAGTAACCGTTCAGGGTTAAATAGAATGGGATCAGAAAATTTTTCCATTATCGGGGAGTCACCACTTATGTGAGGTGCTGAATTAATTTCTTTGAGTGGTGACTGAAATTCATACATAAATGTACATACATTTGTGATAAACTTGGATAAGACTTTTAAATTGAAATTTTTTCTAATCTCAGGCATAGGATTTTTTAAAAAAGCAACTAGCAGATATTGCATTTTGGTCATTGGATTCTAAAATAATTAGTTGTTAGGGAAGAAATACGATTGGTCACAAGTAAGAGCTCCCCGAAAATAGCGATAAACTCAAACTTCATATTACAACATTCTATTAATAAAAAGAGAGAATTTAATAACAAATATGAAAAGTTTTGCCTTGGTGCCTAGGTGCTAAACTGGATTGAAGTCAATAGTTCCACTAATTAATTAATCCACTAAGTAATTAAGAAAATAATGACTGAAGTTGCCGTGTGTTGACTTATTATACGCGAAACCTTGTTTCACGTCTCAGCAGAGACATATCGAACAAAAAGAAATATGAGATCTCCGGGAAAAATTTTGAGCAAAAATAAAATTACCATAAAAAGTTTTTAAAAAATCTTTCGTTCGGAGTCTACTTAAAACTATAGGTCCCGCCAATCGTGTAAAAAATTAACATTCACAACATAAGTGGTGTAAGAAGCTGGATCGTAATCCAGACTGAAGGGTTTCAATGACCAATTATGTATGTGTGTATGTTTGAGGAACTTTGACCATATTGCTGGGTGTAGAGTCACAGTTTTTTTATCTTTTCACTCAAAATTATTGATTACCCAGATATGTTTGAACCTATTTTAAAAATAAAAAGTTTTTTAGAAAGGGGAGAGATTAGCCTTTAAAATGGTATACATAAAGATTTTGTTCAAACTTATAACATATAAGTTTGAACAAAATCTTTATGTATACCATTTTAAAGGCTAATCTCTCAGCTTTCTAAAAAACTTTTTATTTTTAAAATAGGTTCAAACATATCTGGGTAATCAATAATTTTGAGTGAAAAGATAAAAAAACGGTTTTTGTCAATAAAACCGATATCGCGGGTTCGAGAAAAATAAAAAAATGTATTTTTGAGTTCTACACAACAAAACTCACAACTTACACTATGTCATTAGCTGGGTGTGTTTTGAATGTCGCACCGTGTAATTATTAAAATAATTAATTCCTACCTACAGACCTACCTAGAAAACAGTTTCTACGTAATCAAAAAGTTTAGAACTTTTAGGAACATAAAGAAATGCGAATGAAAAGTATTCCTTTTGAATACATTGTAATTTGCGTATTCATACGGTGTGGCTCCTGCTTTTTAATAGAAGAAATATTTAATAAGTTTTGCAATAATTAGGATCAAATGCAACATTTATCCTCTTGGGCACAGGAAAAAAAATTTACCATACTGAAGTGTAGAAAGTAGAGAAAAAAAGCATCGTGCTTAAATACAAAAGAAGAAAATGAAACGCAGGTTTATGTTGGTCAGTCAGGCAAGCAGACTACATTTTAACATCGTCTAATTGTTTTAGTCTGAAAGTACATACATTTATTCATTCATTGAAGTTTTTTAAGAAAAAAAAATAGAAAAAACCTTGGCGTTTAGAAATACCATGTTCGTTTTAAGACCCGTCCAGGGAAGCTTCTAAAGCTAATTTTATATGCCAGTCTGACATTGCTTCCTCCATATATTTAAATTGTTAACAGTACAAACCCAATGAGTTTAAAATAGATGATTCCTTGCAGATCTTAACAAAAATTTTCATGGAAAATTTTTTACGCTCTTTTGAGATACATAGGGCATCTCCAACATTGTTAAATTCGTTTGTTTTTTCTTTGTTTGTTTATTTCCAATAATTTCTACTTAAACTATAAAAAACACTGGTTTACAATACATACCTACATACAGTACAACACTTCAGTCAGAATTACGGATAAACTTCCCACTCTACTCATGCTGTGTGTGTTAATTTTATGCAAGTGTGGCGGGACTCCGAGCGACAGATTTTTGAGAAACTTTTCATGGCAACTTTATTTACTTGCAGAGTTTTTGCCAGAAACCTGCTGAGAGGAAATCGCCGAAAACATAATTTTCATACTTCTTGCTGTTGGCGATCTATGACCTGTGTTTTGAACCGTGGCCTTACGGTCTAATAAGCCAACACACTACCCACTACACTACGTCATTAAGAAAACCCCATCCAATAAGTGTAATAAGGTCAAACCAAATGATTTGAGATGACCCTAAAATAAAATCGCTCATGCAGAACCTCAAATGTGCCATGAGCTGAGTGGCACGTAGCGCCGTCCTGTTGAAACCACACGTCACTGATGCCCAGATTAACCAATTCTTGCCAAAAATCATCCACATCAAACATTGGGTGTTTTGGTATCATCCCAAATTCGGCAATTTTGTTTATTCACGTACCTATTCATCCAGAAATGGGTCACATCACTGAATACATTTTTTCGATGGTCAGTTAACAACTGCTCCAGAGCCCATTTAACGAGTACACATTGTTCTCAATCATGTCTATGATGATTTTCAAAACATATTGACTAAATGGTACTTAATGCGAAAGGTGTAGCTTTAACAAAATGGCCGTTATCAACAGTCAAATTTCAGAAGCTCAAATTGGAAGACCCTATATATAAAAATTAGCTTTGCAATGTTCGTCATTTTATAGCTTAGGAATCTCTCATGGAAAACACATATATACATACAGAATTGGTCCCTACAATCCTTGAAACAGGATTACGACTTAACTTCTCACACCACTTATGTTGTGTGTTTTAATTTTTACACATGAGTGGCGGACTTACAGTTTGAATGACAGATTTTTTTAAAAACTTTTCATGGCAATTTTATTTTACCCTCAGATTTTTTGTCAGAAATCTGCTAAGAGAACGTAGCAGAAGAAATATTTTTTATATTTTGTTTTGTTGGAGATATCTGACCTGCGAAAAAGTCTACTATAAATGATGGTGGTTCCTGTGTGTTGAATTCAAAATGGTGCCACAGACGTAAAGGCATAAACAGAATATATTTAATTTTTGCAAAATATTCTTAAAAGGTGCACAAGAAATTAACACGCTTGGTGATTAAGCGTTTAAATTTTATTATAAAAAATGTGGGCAAATAATTAAAAAAAAGTTCAAGAGGAAAAAACGGCGTCTACAAATATCATTTTAAAGTGATCTCTTCACTTACGCGAAGTGTCCTATTTTCCTTCCGATTTTTTTTTGCCTTATTAAACACGAGCCCTTCAAGCCCCATCTCAGAAAAAACGAACAAAACGAAATATGAAAAAAAATTCGTTCGGTGACTTACTCTCAGCAGATTACTGACAAAAACTCTGAGAGTAAATAAAATTGCCATGATAAGTTTCTCAAATCATTCATTCTTAGTCGATATTATACTTTAGGTCTCACTCACCATTCATGGATTAACACACGCAACACGGGTGGCGTGAGAAGCTGGATTGTTATTCTGACTGAAAGGATTGTAATGTAAGTAACTGATTTATAGAAATGAATGCACTAATCCGAAGGAAATTTAGAAATTAATTTGGCTATTCAATTTAAGTTCAATACGGTTAGTTGAGTCAGTCCAGTTTCACTTTCAAACATATCATAAATAATTGGTTATTACAACCCTTCAGTCAGAACTATGACCTAGTTTGTAACACCACTTATGTTGTGTGTGTTAATTTATACATGAGTAGTGGGACCTACAGTTTAAAGTCGACTTTGAACGACAGATTCTTGAGAAAATTTGATTTTATTTGCTCTCAAAGTTTTTGCCAGAAATCCGCTGAGAACACGTCGCTGAAGAAATATTTTTTTATATTTTCGTTTTGATGCCTGACCTGGGGTTTGAGCAGACGCTTTATGTCCAATAAGCCAACACACTACTTACTAGACTACGGCGAGAAGGTGTTTCACTTTCAGTGTTTACTTATTTACAAAGAGAATTAGTTCTTTAATCAAATTTTTTTAGAATGTATAGTATTCTTCACGCAGAAGAAAAAATGTAAATCTAATGACCACTAAATCCTCTTTTTGCCTTTTCAGAAACATATGTATTCCCCGACTGTTGGTTGGAAAAGAGTTCATATCACATATAAATCAAAAAAGAAAAAAAGAATGCCTTTCACTATTTGATGATTTCACATGTGTTACTACGTAAGAAACTTTTTGTTCAAGTTTGTAAATTTCATTTGCATTGATGCCACTATTCACAAAGCACGTAAACGTGTGTTCTTCATTCAGACCGAAATATACAATTTTACACAATGACACAGGCAACTAAACGTACACACTTTTTCTTTGGCTTACATACCTAAATTAAAACGAGCGTATGTGCCAAAATACGACTTTAAAAGTCGTTGTTCTATACAGAAGATTCCTTTTTGCTTTAAAATAGGAATGTCATGTATGTAGAACGGTACTGAATTTTTTCTCACATATTATTGGATCAAAGACTTCTCGATTCATGTATTCAAACGTCTGTGTATGTACAAGTGATGTATTATCGCAAATCCTATACCACATATACCCATATAAACATGGGAATATGTCAGCGAGTATGCAGGTGGCATGAATAAATCTTGTATCTACAGGATAGGAACTCGAAGAAATCAGAGGTCTGGCCACAGCAGTAGCAAAATGTGTTTTTCATTTGTACGTTGCCATGAATTATGATTTTGTAACTTGAATAACAAACTATTATTTGTTACTTCATGCCACAGATGACATGATTGCATCTACGTATATTTTTTCTCCTGGGGAAAACAGTGTGCTTTTATACCAATTCCATATCAGCTTTTAGAATATGTTTGTAGACAACTTTGTTGTGGTTCAACAAATTTGTGGAATGTAGGTATACATATATGTATATGTAGATTGATAATGAATTGCATGAATGGAAGTACATACTCCAAAAATAAAAAAAGAATATAAATAAAATTCTTCTGAAACAATTAGTTAAATTTACTATTTATTATTTGTTATTTCTTTAATAAATTTAATTAATTTTTTTTGATCCATACAACCTACTTCAATACTTACTGCTATACCTTAGTCAATTTCATGGCTGCCAATTGGAATTCGCTGAAATGTAATCTATTCTGAGGACGAGGAAACAAACACATAACAAGATGTAGTTGATCTACAAATAGTATAACATAATATACACACTTTTCAACAGTCAAAACACGTAGCATTCAAAGTTTAAAATGCGGGTGAACACGAAATGTTGCAATATTATACTGTCGAAATCACAACATGCTCGTATGCAATGACAACTTAAATTTCTTAGCAAACACTGCTACAAGTCAATAACTCTTAATAACAAATATTATATATTCACAGAAATTAATGCATTTTCTGTTAGAAACCCTACGTACACATTCTGAAATTAAAATTTTAAAAAGCGAAGAAATAATATAATAATTTTAATTAACGGCAATTTGTTTCATTTCTTAAAAAAATTTTGAAATGCACGTTATTTCCACAATTGAATTATGAAATAAATAATATAAATAAATATGTAAATGCAGTCCTTGGAAATAGTTTACGACGTTCAGTCCCTTTAGAGTACGAGAGTTATGACTATGATATGAAATGATAGGGCTATGTCACATATCGGCCCATAAATTCGAGTTATTGTTATAGTGGAACAGATTGAAAAACTGCTCATAAACATCTATTTGAGATTGCTTTTGGTCGATTGTAAGATTACAATGCATCCAATTTCAACAAATGTGCCGTATACTTTTTCTTTAATTTTTTAGAAACGCAGTTATTTTGATCAACTTTACTTTACGCTCATCAAATATTATTTTGGTAATAGTATCTTCGCAGCGTCCACTGCGTGCTTTTTCTTCAGCACATCTTCCTTGTTTAGACCTTCTTTATCCTATCCGACAACTGTAAATTTTATATACCTTTGGAAGCTTTGGATTAATTAAAAATTATGTAGATTTAATGCTAGTAATGTCATGTGAGTATTAGCTGAAAAACTTTGCAGCTCAAATGTTATACAGTGCGTTCCATTTATAAGATTACTTCTGTTTTTGAAATACATACATACATAACTGGTCATTACAAACCTTCTGTCAGAAATGCTTTCATATTTTCGTTTTGATGTCTGACCTGGGTTTTGAACCGTGGTCTCACGTCTTATAAGTCAACACACTACCTACTATACTACGGCAACTTCTAGGAAAACGAATCAGAATATTTATTTTTATTATTTCTTACTTGCACTAGGTGCCCTATTCATTCAGTTGCTAAGAACTATTATAATAAATCAAATTTAGGTGCCAAAAGACAAAATGTATAAATTATTCCTTGTTGACGTAAAAGTTATATAATCTTTATATTTACACATACAAGTAGATAAATGTATCTACTCAATTCAACAAAATTTGTTGTATTTCCTCAACAAACAACAAATAAAAAAATTCCATTTAAATTATTTTTTATATCGTCATTCCTAGTAACTTGTTTTTTTTTTATTGATTTTCAATCAAATTGTTGAAAGATTTGAGGAAATCCTTAGAATTTATACATTCTATGGAAATAGAATAAGTGAAACAGACAAATACGTAATAATTCTTTTGGCATTAAAGAAGATTATTATGGTCAAGACGGACAACTGAGATACGAAAACAATTTGAAATACTTATGGCCACATCAATAAAAGCAAAGAGAATGTTTATCCCTAAAGTGTTGCTGGATTACTATACGAAATGATGAGTGATGGAATCACAATTTTTCAATACTTCACGTTATCTTCAGTATTTAAAACTTTAAAGCAAATAAATCTTCAAGACAAAAGGAAATAAAAACACTAAAATTAAATTTATTTAAACTCGTAAAAAATTTACTTTTTGCTCTTCAATTCTTTAAAATGATACAGAAAACGCCATGAAAATAAATTATCCATCATTTTCATTTTATGCTCATACATAAAAACCACAGCTGGCTTGGAGGAGATATTGTTTCAAAAGTGTGTCAAGCATGTCTGACACACACCAATACAGTTCACATTTACTTTCTAACACAAAAATCGAAAGTTCAGTTGTGTGGCGTACATTTTTAAGGTTTGACTGATTTATAGCGATTGATTAAAAGGTGTTTTATTTGTTGTTGAATAGCATAAAACTAAGAGGGCAAAACCATTGCCACCTACTAAAATACCACAACAAATAACATCGTCCTGCAGAAAGCACAAAAGCGAGAACATCGTGAAAGACCAGTTGAGAGATAAGTAATCATTCATTTTACATGGTTGAGTATACAAACTGTCGTTCGATTAAATAACCTGGAAGGGTTAAGCCTTGAAACTTTTATATTTATTTGTATGTAAAATATCTGTTTACGGAAATGTATATCGAAATTTTTCTAAGGAAAATTTATTTATTTGAACCGAAAGTGTTTATCCTCAGCAGAATAAAAGGAATTTGGATAAACTAATACATTTTTTTTTGTTTTTCTGTAAACATTTTAGAAATAAAATTTTAAATCATCCTACTCAATCATTTTAAATTGAAATCTATAATACACAAACACTAGTTGTACTTTTGAGTATGTGAGCTCAGAAATGAAGAATTCTATAATGGTGGCATAGCTGCTATATAAATAAAGCATCAAATCGTCAATATTACAAAAAATCACCAAAATCATCAAAGACTTTAATTGAAATTGTAAATAAAATCGTCAGAAAAATTAACATTTTTTTACTTAAATTGAAAGGTTTTATAAAAAAAATTATTTTTATTGTAGTAAATTATCTTATTGTAGTAAAGTAAAGTAATTGATGTTTAAAAAAAAATTTTACAAGTCTTTAACACTTTAATGTAAAAATAATATTTGTATGTTAAAAACATACAGTTTAATCAAATCAGTTACAATACTAAAGTCAGAAGCAATTACAATTGCGAAGTTTTAAATAATCTATTTATACAATATAGCTTCTCAGGAATTTAGATTAAGTTTTAAGCAATTCAGTTTTAAGGAATTTAGTTTAATTTAAATTAACTTGGCTTAATACTTTCACTAAATTAGCTGAAGAATGTGATAATACTAATATTTCTTAATAAATTTAGTCAAGGCTGAAAATTAAAAGGTACCATCTCTGATTTTAATTTTTTGATATTTTTTTCAAAAACTTAGAAGTTTTATATCATTTTCAGAAAATTTTTTTAATGTTTAACCAATCTATACCAGAAGTCGCCGTAGTCTAGTAGGTAGTGTGTTGGCTTATTAGACGTAAAGCCAGCGTTCGGCCCCAGGCCAGACATCAAAACCAAAATACAAAAAGTATTTCTTCGACGACTTCCTCTTAGCAGACTTCTGGCAAAAACTCTGAGAGTAAATAAAAATTGCGTTGAAAAGTTTCTTAAAAATATGTGGTTCGGAGTCGACTTTAAACTGTAGGTCCCACCACTTATGTATAAAAATTTAACACACACAACATAAGTGGTGTGAGAAACTAGGTCGTGATCCTGACTGAAGGGTTGTAATGACCAATTATGTATGTATGTATGTATACCAGTGTTGTTTATTGACACATAAACCCAGCAATAATATTTCATCGTCTATATCTACGGGTGGTATACATTTTAGGGAATCAGAAACTTTTGACATTCTAGGCATGAAAGATTCACTGTGATGTTCGCTAGAACCGGCACATTTTTCAGTGCGTTGGCTTCTTATGACGGTGCAAGAAATATTTCACTTCATCTTCTTCCTATTTACACCACTTGAGACTTCTCAACAAGAGAGGGCGAAGATTCTTTAATGACGATAGGGTATCGAACTCCATTAGAGCATCGTTGCAATGTGACTTGTGTTTCACTGTTCTATCGCTACTACAACGTATTTTGCTCGAGCAAAATAGGGGAACTTCTTCGCTTGTATTCCTACGTAACAACCGTCTTTCTCGGAGAGCACCTCTGTTTGTGGTCGATTGGCACACAGAATTACAGAGGAACTTCGTTCCTGCAGAGGTGTTTCCTGTTACTTATGGTATAAAGGGTTTCAAATCTAATGTCCACAAACACTACTCGCTCTTTCCTCCTTCCTATAACATATTTTCCTAGTTCCAACACAAACAGTTTTTGTTAAATAAAAGAAGTTTGGAGGGTTCGAAAAATATAAAAAAATGTTTTTGAGTTTTACTCAACAAAACTCACAACCTACACTATGTCATTAGCTGGATATATTTTGAATGTCGCGCCGTGTAATTAATGAGGGGTGTATGTCGAAATAGGGAATAAGAGAGAATATTTAAACATTCTAAATAACAAATTCACTTAAAATTCAGAGGAATTATTTATGATTATTACCTCCAGCAAGTCAATGAACCCAATAATACCGCTGATAATATGAAGATGTGATTTGCCTACCAAAGTTCCAACAGGCTTAAAACTCTTGCACAAAGTCCTGATATGGTTTCAAGAGGGTATTTCCGTTATCATTTGGAAGAACAAATGTCAACTGAAAAACTTGCGCGTGATTGCATGGCATCAAATATCAACAGAAACCGCTAAACACATTCAATGCCAAATGGGTTAAATGGAGTGCTTCGACCTTAAGGGATATTCTACTAAATATTGGTCATTAAATTTTTTTGTTTTGTTTTACAATAAAATAGATATAAATTAGCAAAATAAATACAAAAAACATGAATTATTTTTATATATATTGGCTTAAAATTCATGAAATGGCTAAAATATACTGTCTAGACTTTATCTGTCCGCCGTATATCATTATGAACATTTCTGCTTATCAAGCCTTTAAGAGCATAAAAAAATTTAAAAACAAAATTTGATGGCTTACTAACAAAAATAAATAAAATTTATTAAAAATTCATGCAATTTTTATAACATTACTGACTGTCACAGTATATCTGAACAAACTTCAACTCAAAGCCTTAAAAGTATACTACATGGTGTAGATCTTTGTTTTGTTTCGAGGTACATATATACTTAATTTTTTATATTTGTCTGCATATCTTTTTTACTTTTTACAAAGAAGAATCAATCGAATTTATGTTTAACGTGACATTCCATAAAGTAATCCCGATTCTGCTAAAGCAAAACATGCTCTTTTCCTTTAGCCCGGCAGTCAAGTGAATACTGTGTGGATTGCCTAGGAGCTAAACTTTGCAAAATAAGCAGTTTGGAGCCAAAATATCCAAATCGCAATAAAATCAATTAATTTCGGAAGGAGATAGAGCCTGATTATATAGGCAGTTTACAAGAATTTCACTTCAAGATTACAGTGGTATTGTGGTGCAAAAATTGTAAGGAGTGATGATAGATTTTGATTAAAACTTGGAACTGAGCATTCACTGATGAAATTAGGAAAAAAACTTGAATTTGATCAAAATTGGTTACGACCATCGTCCTCGGTCCATACAATTCGAATCGATAAAAACCAAGTAAAAATTTCCAGGATATTTATAAGTTCAAAGAATAGACTCTCCTCCCTCATTTGCATCAGTAAGAGAACTGAGGCACAACTTCTGTCTTTACCATTGAAATGCTACAAATTCTGAATTTTTTTATAAGCCATTTCACACTCTTGGTACACACTATATGTATGTCGATATTTTAAAAACAGTTGATGTAAGTCTCCAATACATCGAAGCAATTCAAGTTTTTTTTTTATTGATCATTATCGATTGATCATTATCGATTAAACTTTTTACTTGATGAGTCTGCAGAGTTCGGGTGGAGTTGGATAAGATAGCTGGTATTAATATAGTCATAATAATGAGAACTTATTATTCACAGTTGTTGTAAGATCTGTTTCCGGTCGATGTATTTTGACATGAAAACCAAGAGCTATGGAGACTATGGTTAGGATAATAGAAAACAATATAACGCGAGATTCATCAGGTGATAGTTCCGTCCTTAACTGCCCCTTTGGAAGTACAAATAAATTCAATCATTTTGTGAAATTCTTCACAGCGAAGCTTAGTAATAAGACTGAAAAGACTGTTCGGTTTAAAAATACTCTTTTAAGACAAGGACCATTCTGTTGTAAAATGTTTTTTTTAGACCAACATTAAGAAAATGACGCCTATCCTGCACTGAATTGTGTTGGAGTACTGGAAAGATAGTTATAAAATAAGCGAATTTATATCAACATAATTTTTGAAAAATTTTTTAGGACCAGTATAAAACCTGCAGCACTCTATTTCTCAATAATAATAATTCTCACTTTATATTTTCTATTGTGGTTAACTACATATAATGTCAGACAATCAATCAGACAATCATAAATACCCAAATTGATGGTGGGAATTGAATCCACGATCTAGGCACTTGAACTTTGGCACACTACCAACTGATCGTTACCATAGAGGAATTTTCAAAATAGATCGCGAAATTCGCGAGTTTCCGTCAAGCAAATTTGCACGATCGAAAGATGTGTCCAAATCAAATTGGGTAGAAAGTACGAATGAAGGGTATAGTAATACTCTCTTATTGTAGACTCGATATTAGAATGGAAAGCTAAATCAATTCCATATAATATGACAATTAGCGGCAGTGAGCGGCGTATCATGTGAAATAGGAAAAGGAAACGAAGGAAAGAGGAGCACGATTTTCTGAACTCAAACGGGTTTAAGATAATCTATGTTTATGATAGACAATTACAATGAGGAGTGATTCGAGAACCAAGGTGTTTATCTAGTAAGGCTTGCTAGGGAAACAGAATTTCGGAAAACATTTCAGAAGTATATTTCTTAAAGGCAGTATAATAAATCGTTTGATCGCTGTATTCTACTACCTCTACGCAACTACAAATATATTCTCTGATTTCCCTATTGTAAAAGATTAGAAAGGAATAACTTAAACCAATAACTAATAACTAATAAGAATTTGAACATTATTTAAAATGCAATTTTACTAGTTTAATAAGAGAATAATAATAATTATATTTTCCTATGAGAACACAAACAAATTAAGTGTTTCATTTAACGTCAGTCAAGTTTGTAAATTAAGGATATGTTCAATGTTTTTAAATTGAAAATTCAATATTCTCTCCACACAGATTTGTTTAAATAATTTAAAGAAAAGAAATAAATAATAACAGTTTGCTACAAATCGTTAACAACAAACCCACCTATTGTTTCATATGCCACTCGTAGTCTACATCAGTGTCATTGACTTTCTAAATTCATAATAAAAGATTTAATAATCTCCACACAAGTACACTTGCTTTCTGTCATACCGAGTATATTTTAGATAATGGGGACATAAATGTCAAGTGTTATACAGCATAAACAATTCAATTCATAGACAACATGTTCAATATAAGTGCTCATGGGATTATGTCTCTTTAGTCTGATGTTAAAACTCATTTAAGTGTAAATCTTTAAGGGCCGTTTTTTGAATGCAAGTTTAAACTCGAGATTAAGTTAATCTCCAGTTAAACTCCGTTTTCAGTTTTTGAATTCACTTAATCTCGAGTTTAAACTTACGGTTAAGTAGTTAATCTCGAGTTTAAACCAGCAACGTTGGTGGTTTAAACTCGAGATTAACTATGACAAGTAGTTGACAAATTTTTTTTTTAAAAAAAGCTTTTAAGTGAGGGGAAGCCGAATAAGACAAATATTTAAGTAACTATGAATTATATAACACACAAATTGACAACAGACAGTCTTAATTTATTTATTATTTTAAGAAAATGATTTTTTTACATAAAGATCAATAGTATTCAGCTTTTGTTTGTTTGTTTTTGTTATATACAAAAGCTAATTGTTGTGAAATAATTTGCAAAAAGTAGTAAAAACAACAATATAAACGAAGAAAATGTTGCCATTTTTGCTTATAAGTACGGCAGCTCTACAAAGTTAATCTCCAGTTAAATTCGCATTGAAAAAATGAAAACTGAGTTAACTGGAGATTAACTTTAACTGGAGATTAACTTAATCTCGAGTTTAAACTTGCATTCAAAAAACGGCCCTAAGAAATTTAAAGAAGGACTTGCAAATATAATTTCAGTCTTTTTTACAAATAAAAACAAAAGTCTTTAATTAAACAAGAGCGTAAGTAGGCAGAGTGTGGAAATTACGTATTGACTTCTAAAAACTAATGAGAGTATGAATGTAAATTAAAACTGCATTATTCACCGTACCAATAACAAACCAACATAATAATGATACTCTGAAGTAAATAAAGTAGTAACAATGCAACAGGGATGATAGGTTAGGTTTGTTAAAGTGACGGACCATCCTTGAAGAATGTGGTCCCACTTAGACCAGCATTTAGGCCCATTGTGATACTACCACAAGATTCCCTAGACCAAGCCAGCCCGAGTCAAAATAAATGTTGTTATTGTAGTCGTCTTTATATTAGAGATTTCATTAAAAAACGCCAGAAAGTGTGAGATCAAAAACCTTCATCTTTTTATGACAAGAGTTTACCACTCCTTAGACCCACAGTTCCTGCGGAAGGCATTTGACGGAATGCAAAGTTTTTCTTTAAGGACAGTGGCCCTTGAAGATCGTTATTGTAAGTTGGCTCGTATTGTAGGGATAAAAGTAAATAAAACATTTCTGCTTCAAAATTACAAGGGATGTTCTCCCGACATGGGCTTTTCATTCAACATTCTGTGATTACACAAGAAGTATACAGTGAAATCTCCAATAAAAAGGCACTCTTCGTTAACGGTCACATACCTTTGATGGCAAATTTGGTACAAAATAACGTCTTTCGAACGGATTCGTTTTTGGCAGCACGCGGTCTGTTTTTAATTTTAGATTGCAATCTTTTTTCTTTTTACTTTTTTTTTTAATAACTGCCTTAACCGTAAATAGATCCTTAATAAAATTTCATAATTCTAGCTATGTATCACTTTTGATACATACTTGTATTTCATAGAATTTTCGCAATTATTGATAGATTTTGTTACAAAATTTAAATGTTTTTATTTATTTTAATTCATTTTAATTAAACTATTTTATATTATTACATTTTATTATCACTTTTATGAAATTTACGCCAAAATTTTTGACATGATGTACATTGCAGCATGGTTTTTTAAGTAAAAATTGAACACTTCATATCAGCATAGTGTATTCATATTGTTACCTGTTTGCAAGTACGTATGTATGTGTGCGCTTGCAAAATAGAAATCATCAATCTTAGCGTACATAAATAGATAGGGATATTCCTGCCATCATTGCCAACGAAGTTAGGATTGCAATGTAGTTGTTATCTGAAACACTGAAGGGCTTAATAGCAAATGTTTAACTAAATCAAAATAACACCTTTTTAAGCGGACCGTTCCCTATAGCGTACAACACTAGTTCGACGGTCGTTCTCCGCCTATGGAAGATTTCACTGTATTAAGTTTTCTTCAGTAATCCGTAACTTTGTAATCCGCTAAATATAAGCAGATATTCTTCGGTCTTATACGTGTTTAGTGTTAACCGTTCACTCTCAATCTATGATATTGTAACGTAACTATGACATACTAAAATATTTTTGTGCAATCATTACAATATTGTTACGTTTTTACCCTTTTAAAAACGTTTAAAATATGAGTTCGCAGATTGCAAATAAAAATAAATTTGTGTTTACTTTTAAATAAATTCTTTATTGTTCGCACTATTCCGTAAGCCACTGTTCGCAACTTGATTTAAACAACAACAATTTGCTTTATTTGTTATTCTTCTTTACACTCTTCCACGTACACTAACAATTGTTGGTTAGATCTTTACGATGGAGTTCTTCAAATCATATTTATTCTCTTCACACGCAACGCGTCTTCACACAAGACTGACTGAATTCTTTCTGATCCATTGCTTGCTTTGTCTTGCCCAAGGCAAATTCATATAAGGTAGGACTAATATTACAATAAGTATGTACAACAATACAAAAACAACAGGGATTTTGTTTGTTGAAAAGTGATCATCTTGTCAAAAACAGCTGACTATAGAATGACGATGGGAAGAAAAATGTTAAAAAATGTAAATGATTTTAAAAGAAAAATAAGAGAAATATATATACAACAAGCGGCCTAAGAATGACGTTGGGAAGAAAAATGTAAATGATTTTAAAAGAAAAAGAAGAAAAATATACAAACTTCTGACACAATAAGAAACAACGAAATTGATTATTAAAACAAAATACACAAAAAACAAAAATTTTTTGACATTGTTATTTCCATCAGCTGGTCAATCGCTCCCACCTTCTATGAATTTGCCTTGGTCTTGCCTTTTATATCGCAGGGTAAACAGTCTGATGGATGATCTTAAAGGAGAATGTCTTTGCCTTCGCGAAATCTCTATAAATGTGGACATGTTGTTTACGTTATTGTTGTTTGTGTATTTCGTTTACGTTTGTCCTTGCTGTGTTGTTGTTGCCTGTTTGTTTACTTGTTTATCTCTTTTTTATACTGATGTTGTTGCTATATTTTTGTTTATTCGTTGATCATGTAAACAAGTTAATTTTTTTTGTTTTTATAGTTTTTGCTTATCATTTGAATAACACCATTTCCATTTTCGTCACAATATTTTATAATAGTTTTGAAAGCTTTTTATATCACAAACATTATTAACATTAACATTATTAACAATGCTATAATTTATCATTGTACCACACACAAAAGGATAATTTAATCTAAAATTCATCACATGAACTCCTCCTCAAATGTATATGATTGATTAAAGTAAAATATGTGATTGAAAGCCGCCGCCATTAAATTTAAAGCCAATTCGCTCATACTTATGCACGTCAAACGTAGTAAACATTAACATATTTACATATATAAATAAGTCATTTTGGTTGTTCGTGTATTTCTAATCAAATTAAATTTACCTTCTATGCCTAAGTTGCTAAATACTCTTTACGTTTGAATTAATTTGATTACTGCATGAAATTTTACATGCACCGTGTATTATTGTAATGAATGTGTTCACATTCCGTTACACGTACGCTTGTATGCGTATACATTACGTGATATTACTCAATTAAATAACACTCATACGCAACAGGACAACAGAAAAAGTGGTCATGTATGATAACCCGGTGCGACATGAATACACCCGAGTAATAACATAGTCTAAGTTATTCACTAGGTTTAGTAAAACTCAAAAATACTTTTTCGATTTTTCTCGAACCCTACAAGCTTGTTTTATTTGACAGAAACGGTATTTTGATCATTTCACACAAAATTATTGATTACCCAAATATGTTGAAACCTATTTTAAAAATCCAAAGTTTTTTAGAAGGGGGAGAGATTAGCCTTAGAACGGTATACATAATTTTGTTCAAACTTATATGTTATTAGTTTTGATGAGGTAAACATGTACATTTTTTTTTTTTTGTATATTTTCAAACTTAGCCATTCTTTATTGCAAAATTTGATTAACAAATATGAAATAAGTGGCGACATTCTGAAAGTGCTTTATATTGTGAAATGATTGACACATCGTTTGATCAAATTGGACAAACAATGGGTAATTTTGTGTGAAAAGATCAAAAAACCGTTTTTGTCAAATAAAACAAGTTTAGAGGGTTCGAGAAAAATAAAATAAATATTTTTCTGAGTTCTTCTCATCTAACTGAACAACTTAGACTAGGTAGTTACTCGGGTGTATTTAATTATTTTGTATTTGTCGCATAGTGTAATTATGCAGATGCTTTCGAGAGTAATGTAATGTAACATGAGTTGCGTGAAACCTAGCGCCGTCCTCTTGAATCCACGTGCCGCTGGTGTCCAGGTCATCCAATTTAGGCCAAAAGAGGTTGCTAATCATCGACCTGTAGTTGACTTTCGGCCAACAAGTGAAAGGTGAAGATGTTCTAATACTAGGCATCTCCATTATTCGCACTGAATTGTCATTTGGATTTAAACAATTACAGTTTCAGCAGATCCTGCCTTCCGTTGACTTACGGATGTTGGTCGTTCGTTTACTGATCAAGTGGACGCAAATTTATTTACCACATCGATTATGACGATCATAAAATAGACAAAGTGCCCGGAATATTGCTTTCACACAACACAATCAATACGATAAAATAATTTTTTTATTTGAAAGTATTGTTGAGTTCTATATCCGACCGCAGAAAATTGTCAAAGCAGATTTTATTTTGACAGATGTGAAGTCGCCATAGTAGGCACTAGATATGCGCAATTTGGAATTTTTTGAGCGAATAATGGATAAGAGAGAGTATTTAAGCATTCTAAAGGACAAATTCACTAATATTTCTGAAAATTAAGAAATTAAGAAAAATTAACATTCAATGGCAAAGAGGTTATATGAACGGCTTGACCTTGATAAAATTTTAATATGTTGTGACTTTGAGTTCTTCTTGGGGTTACCTACACTTTTGTGGTGCAAAAACATGGAAACAAATTTTCTTGTTTTTTCTTTCGGCTTGTGAAAAACATTAACTTTTTGTTTTGTTTTATATTAGAAATAAATTAACAAAACAAATATCAAAAACCATCAGTTTTTTGTAAATTGTAGTAGTACCCATAAGTTTTGCTTAATATTCATTTGTAAATATTTTGAGATACCCAGACTTTACCCAATGTATGTATAAGTGTGACCGTTGTTTTGTAGACATAAGATCCTAATTTTGAAAAGAAAAGTAAAAAATATTTTATCACATGTGTGACATTGGACATTGGCGGCTACACATTTTTCAAGCAATTAAACTGTTCGCCTTTTGAAGCAAACCAAATTGACACCCAATTTTCGACTTTGTAGTATGAAATGAGGTGCTGCTCAGTTCTATAAATTAAAACAATTAGTAGTCGAAAGGTGCCAAGTCTGGTTAACACAGCGGATGGGGTAGAAGATCCCAGCCTAATGCTTGATTTGCATGTTGTACCGAGTTTGTTTTGTGTGCAGTTGCATTGTCATGTTGCAAAATTACATTGTCGTGCATTGTCGTCTTTAGATCAATGCATGTTCAAAACGATTATTTGTTGTCGGTAGCGACCTGTGTTAACGGTTCCACCAGGTTCTAAATGCGTTGTCTCCCTACCGAATCAGTTTGATGTTGCAGCCGAAGTTTGCTTATTGTGCAAGAATTAAAATTTCTGCCCTTGATTTCTGACTCAAAGTTTTATCTTCATTCAGTATTGTTTGCAATATGGCGTCTTCAGACTTTATTGCAAACAATATTGCATCAAAGTACAAAATTACAGCAAGTGCTCGCATTTTAAAACCTTTTTATTCCTTAATGATTTAATAATTTGCAAGATATCTTCAACGTAGAAATACACTAAAAAAATGGAGTTACTTCGACTTCAGTCTTGACAACAGAATTAAAAACAAAAAAGAAAAATAAAGCCAGTGTTAATTAAATACATTACAATTCCCCATGTATCTACAATCACATATTTCATAATAATTTTAATTAAACAAATGTAATTGGCTTAAATTTTCTTTTCATATTTATCTGCTTTTCTTCATAAGTTTTAAACAAATAAACCACTCTAGAGTAGTTGAAGTTGAGAAACCGAAAAAATATTCATAACACCAGTGTACGCATTAATTTCAGATGATGAGCTGCCAGTATTTTTATTCTCCCATGTGCTAACAAGACAATAAAGCATGTTTTCACTTAAACACACACGAAGTCATTTTTTCGTATAGTGCGTTACAAACAAATGTGTTTTAACCTGATTGTGATTTTACATACATAATTGGCCATTACAACCCTTCAGTCAGGATTACGGCCTAGCTTCTCACACCACTCATGTTGTGTGCGTTAATTTTATACGTGAGTGGCGGGACCTACAGTTTAACGTCGACTCCGAACGACAAAATTTTGAGTAACTTTTTTTCATGGCAGTTTATTTTACTCTCAGAGTTTTTGCCAGAAATCTGCTGAAAGGAAGTCGCCGAAAAAATATTTTTTTTTTATATTTTATTTTTGATGTCTGACCTGGGATGCGAACCCGGGCTTTACGAATAGTAAGCCAACATACTACCTACTACACCACGGCGACTTCAATTTTTGTGATTTTGGTTATGCTAAAAATGGAAGATTGAAAAATATAATGCATCTCAAGTTAATTGCTTACACTTATCTTTCAAGAATAAATGGACACGTATTTCGTATTTATAAAATTTTGACGGACACCGTACTTTGTTTATATTCATATGGTCCTGTAAACATTTTCATAAGATGAATACTATGGCATCCGAATTTAAAACAGACAAGTAAGAAAATTTAAATCAAAAACGACTACTACATGCTTATACACGTAGAAAAGATAAATATTAAGACATGGTAATAAACTCTGTGATATTTCATATGTCAAAAACAAATTTGTTTTAAATCTAATCTTATGAATGACAACTTTACCGAAAGTCTAAAATTAAACTTTCTTACTATTATATGCTGGTTTACTGTAGTGACATAACGAATTATAAACCCATCTTGTTCAAACTAGAGTTGATACAACAGAGCGTACAAATTATATTTTCTGAAATTGAATTCCATCGTAACCAAATACAATTTATTGATACGATGAGTAGCAACCGAAGAAATATATAAAAAATTTTAACCGAACTCTGTATTGGCTTATTACACGTGAGGCCACGGTTCAAACTTCAGGACATCCTCAATAAAACGAAAGATGAAAAAATAGTTCTTCGGCGACTTCATCTCAGCAGATTTCTGGCAAAAACTCTGAGAGTAAATAAAATTGCCATGAAAAAGTTTTCAAAAACCTGTCACTCGGAGTCGACTTTAAACTGTAAGTACCGCCACTAATGTATAAAATTAACACACACAACATAAGTGGTGTGAGAAACTATGTCGTAATCCTCACTCCAAAGAAATACTTTTTGTACTTTTGTTTGGCCTGGGGCTCGAACCCTGGATTGACGTCTAGTAAAGCAACAAACTACCTACTAGACTACGGCCACGTATGATAATATTACCGAATTATCAACACCCTCAGTCCCGCTAAGGTTTACATTTTCTTAGATTCGGATTACTGCTGCACAACTCCACCCATAGAAAGCACCTAGAATTGACAAAATAAGTAAAAAGATACTTATATAACTACGAAGATTATTCTCTTTACATTCAATGCTATTTTATATTTTCTATAATACACTCAAGAATGAAAAGTGGAACTAGTTAACAAAAAAAAAAAAAAAAAAAAAAAAAAAACTGCTGGTGTCTTAACTTAACCAATTAAAAATGAGAGTAGGTGACCACCAATTTGGTTTCAAAATTTTTTGTGTAGGTCATAAGAAATTCATTCGAAATAAAGGCATAATGCTCTGCTTTACTCTTTTTTTTAAGTTTCCCAAGCATTTAATAGAGTATGACACGAAGGACTAGTACATAAATTGGAATAAAACTTTCATACTAATATTGAGATGGTGTGGATATGGTGGAAACTATATTATCGGTAGAAAATTTGTACAAGAAGAGCGACATGTAAGTGATTCCCAGCCTATAGTAGTCGGCGATCATTTACTTTTGCTGATGACTCTGTATTTCTTAGCACTCATGAGGAGGCCCACGGTATTTACAGGAGCACATTTTTCAGCTAGAGAAGTGGTTATATCTTTGGAGAATTGAAGTGAATGAAAACAAACCAACAATCGCCTATTAAAAATCTTAGCATTCACCTTCATATACTCCTGACTTGAAAATTGCGAATTGATAAAGAATTAACACAAATGAAATTGAAACTTTCTGATATACTTTGGCCGATTGCTGGAAACTCCTGCTCTTCCTGTATAATTCACTTTCAAAATTAATATGGTGTAATGGTATTCAGCTAAAGGAAACTTCCTCAGCTTTATACATCGAAAAGGGCTCTCAAAATGTGTCTACGCATGATTACAGCAGCTCAAAAACTATTATAATTTTAAGCAACTCAACGAGCTAACTATCAAATCAGATATTGAAAATCATTCTGAAAAATACTTGAAAAAGTTGGCATTCCAACCGAATTATGTTGACTTTAAAATATTAAAGTATCGAGAAATGTATTCTGCAAACATATAACGAATTAACGTTGACACCTCAAGCTGTATGATATTTTGTACAACTCACCTCAGAAGCTATTGCTGACGCCAAGAAAGTAGCTGGAGTTGTTTATAAAAAAAACTACCAAAAGCATTTTCAAAGTATTTCTAAAGATACAGTTACTCATAAGGTAAGCCTTAATCCTTAAACTAAGGTATAACGCATTAGTTAGATTTCAGAAGAAAATTAGTACCATCAAGCAGACTTATAGGATTGGTCAAGAAATCAGTAAAACTTTTAAAAATAAGACATAGTGTTGCGCAGAATTCGTCATGCGCTTTTTATAATGTATGGCTAAAATTATAAGCCTTCCTGTTTTTAAATTGGTGCAGCATATTATAAAGCTACTTGACTAACCGCTATTATAGTATTAAGAAGGATCATAATATTAGCAGCCCTCAGGTCTAGGAAGCAGGAGCCTCAGACAGAAGTGTTCCTATGCCGATACTATATTTTTTTTTTTCAATCATTACAGAGATTTTACTTTACGGCGAGAAACGTAGACTCAACTTCAAATAAAACATCCAGAAATTCAAATCCTAAATTTGCACGATTTCATACTTTTACATCTTCTGTATTTACTTTCATCGAAAAACATATTGTACTTAGATATCATCGACCGAAGTATCACATGAAAGACGAGACACAAAAATAGTCCTTTTAGGTTTAACTACAACCAATTCCCTTGGAGCAGAAGTATCTAAACTAGCGGACACTACAGATGAATACGAAACAGAAGACGGTTTAGAAGATGCATGAGAAGTGACATCACCTAGAGATAAAGGAGATAGAGTAGACTTTGGACTCAGTTCAACTAAATTTGCAGACTTCAGTATAGAGCTGCCAGTTGGGTTATCGGCAATAGATGGACAAATGTCCACAATAGGAGTAACAGTGGACAATGTGTTGATTGTCGCAGTTTCCCTTGGTACAGAAACTTGCGCCACATGCCCAGAAGCCTCAGAAGAAAGAGGGCCTGGAACCCTTTCCGATTCAAGCAATTCGTTTAAAAGGCCATATTTTGAAAATAATTCCTCAAACCGACGAAATCTAGCAAAAAGAGATGCAAATTCAGTGTGCATCTCAGTAAACTCACGACGAGTCCCCATAAAAAATTTATAAAATTGGATGTCCACCACCTTACACTTAGGACAACACCAACGTAGACCCAAGGAACTATCCACTAATTGGTCCGTGGTACGAGGAAGCAAACCAACACACTTAATGTGAAACAAATTATCACATAGCCAGCAAGAAATCTGGCGTTCACCCTCTTTCTTTACAATGCACTTTGCTGCCATACAATTATTCATTTTTATAAATTAAATATAATAATAAAAATAATATAAATTAAATAAATAAATAAAACAAACAGTATAAATTATCTATATAAAAAGAAATAAAAGAATAAAAATATATATAAAAGTTTAAAAACAAAAATAAATAATAAATAAGTAAGAATTACAAGCAAAAAAAAAATAATACACAAAGCAGCAAACAAAATAAAAAGAAAAAAAAAACAAAAGAGGAACACTGATAGAAAGAAAAAAGAAATAAACAAATAAACCGTAACCAGCTTACAAAAACCAAAAAGTAATTAAAACAAGCAATTTTTTGTTTTTGTTTTGCTAGAAATGATACAACTAATATTACAAATTAACAAATTAAAACTTACAATTTTAAGATAATAATTCAAAAAACAAGAAAACAACAAAAACAGCTTCCAACACACTTATATAAAAAATTTAAAACTTAATTTAAACAATTAAAAATCACAAATATAAAACTTTTACAAAGAGCACTTCAAAAAACACACACATTCTCAACAGAGTTGCCAGACTTTTTTGACTTACTTAGATGTCGTCGTATAATGATTGCAGTATTTGACCACTAACCCGAGCAATCCTATACCTTTTTGTAATAATTTTGAAATTTATAAATTACGAGACTCCCCTTTTGATAAGGGGTAGGAATCAAAGAGGAAAACTTTTCACTACTACACCCAATAAATCTTAACAGATGGTATTGTTTCTAGGCTGTAACAGTTGAAAAAACTTGCATATTAAGGTATAAACACCTGGATGACAGACGACAGATAATAGAAAGCTGCCAAGTCTAGAATACACATGTTTATATGAAAACGACTATATTGGAGGCAGACCAGAAAAAGCCAAGACAACAACCTAAGCAGTTTCTGTCCAAATTAAACTATTTTCTATTTTTGTGAGCAGCTAAAAGCAAATTAGTGATGCCATTACAATATAAAATCATAATAAAAAAAAACAGCTAAAATACTTATATTACTGAAGAGAAAGAACAATTCTAAAATTAAGAAATAAAAAGCAATCCATTGTATTCATAATAAATAAACTAGAATTATAGATTCAATTTTGTATCTGAGTTCATTTGATAAATGTTTAGTGTGTGCGGTTTTTTCATAAGTGAGTTTATTTTTGCGTACAAGAAACGTGATAGTGACAACACTGAAAAATATATTTAAATTCAATTGTTTTGATTTTGTGTGAGTCGTTTTTTTCTGCTCTGCTTTCAAAAAATTTAAGCAGGCGGCATGCGGCAGAAACAACAGTTGGCATAATTTTCTGTCGAACTGCCGAACTGTTGTCTGTCGTCTATGTGTATATACCTTTACACCATAGTTTACCATTTCATAGCACAGTTGTGCAAAGAGAACTCACACGCATTCTTGTGTTTTTTCATTTAGTTGTCGATCAGACTGGGACAAGAACACATGTGCGGCGGATGCTTTATCATTTTATTTCAGCATAACACTCAAAAAATATTTTATATTAAAAATGTTCTATGTTATTAGCTAGGCGTATTTCATATTCTTTTATTTTGTCGCATAGTATATTTTTTTTTAAATGCTTTTTTTATTTTAATAATAAGTGGGGGTTTTATTCTTTTAATCTTTATTATTCTAAAAAACATGGTCTGATTTTTAAGCCAAAGATGGATAGCTTTGTGTTCTTTTAATAAAAAGTGTATTTTTTATTTTATTTTTATTTATCTAAAATTATTAAGCCAAAGATCTATAGCTTTACATACGTATGTTGATGAAATGAAAATAAAAATAGCATATACTACTAACACTTTTCTATGGCTGTAAATAAATAAATTCTCTCAACTTATTTTCTCTCTCTTACTCACTAACACATAACCAAAAATTTTTTGACGAACCCTGCTTTACACTTACGTTGATTTAATTAGCTGGAAAGAACGATTTTTTTATATTTCGTTTTGTTCTACATACATGAGTATGACCTGCTATTTGAACCATGAGCTCTCGTCGAATATGCCACTGCCTACTTCACTATGGCAACATCAAAACGTTTGAATGATGAAACTGAAACAGAATAAAAAATGCTTTATATCTGATTATGTACTCAAAACGATTGAAAAAGGAATGAACCAATACATTTAAGCGTCAGTTATATTAACAAAAAGTAGAAAGTTTATTACATTCTGTTCAGTTACCGCGTGAACGAATGTATTCAACGATTCAAAGATGTGAAATCAATTGCTATCATTAACTGTGCCTACAGTAGAGTACAGCTAAATGAACGCAGCAAAATATGAATGCGTGTATTTAAAATTATATAATTTAAATATGGAAACTTACAGTTGAGAAATAAATATTTAGAATTAATAATATTCTAAATATTATATTCTAAAATAGAAAAACAAAAACAAGATTAATATTGTATATTTAATCATGTACGATAAGGTGAAAGTGTTTCTGCACTATATTTTTGTACACTACTAGCAATCTACATAAAAATGTTACTTCACTAATACATAAAACTCATATGCACATGGGATATGATAAAATTAAAGAACAAAAGCCAACTTCAACAATTTTTATTCAATTCGAAATAATTAAAAAAATGTTATTCAAGAATGTCTTATTAAGATAGCACACAACACATTATTCGGATGTATGGTACGTATGAAACTGGACAATATCAATCGACTTTCTTCATCATTGCATTTAAAATATGAAATAAATTCGAAAAAGTTGAAACTAATACAATTTAAGAAAAATTATGTGATTTAAGGCTGCAGCAAAAACAGGTTGTACTCGTATTAATAGTCGTTCAAATGATTAACAAATTATAATGAATTGAAATCAGTGGTGTTTTTGCAAAATTTTAGTTTTGTCGTATAGTTTTTATTGATTTACGCTTTGATTAAATGAAATTCCGTGCTAAACTTTAGCTTCCGAAAGTTTTAAATTTCCAAGCTCGTTGTAAACTTAACGTGGTTGTATAACTTGAACTATAACTTAGCTGTGGTAAGTTAAGTGCCGGTGTTAAATTTTAACATGAATTTAATTTACATTCCACATTAAGAATTTCGTCAATTGCTCAACGGTTTGTAGTAAATTGGATGGCGTTATAATGCAGATGTTGGTATATAAAGCAATAACGCTGTTGCATTTAATAAAATGTAAAACACTTTGATTCTGTAGTTTTGCAAATAATATAGGGTGGGCCATCTATTGGTTTAAATTTGAACCATCTGATACTTCGAATCTGACAGTACTGATGTCATTATATTCTGTCACAAAATTCATTATATTATCTCCATTGAACGTAATGAATCGATTTACGCTTGAGAACTGTTGGGATTTATTGGGCCAACAAGAAACTGCACTATGATGTCGATTTTGCCAAAAAAAATCGTCATTTCAGATTAAACTCATTCTCTTCGGGGGTCAGAAAATACACACGAGGAAGCCAAAGTACCCATTACCACCGACTGTTTTGTGCGGCTTGTGTAGCGGAGGAATCATTGCCCCATATTTCTCTGAAAATAAGGACGGTGCAACCATTACGGTCAATGCAGATACCTATCGAATGATGGTAATCGATTTTTAAATATACCTGCTCTTCATGGTATTGATGTGAACGATGTTTGGTTTCAATAGGATGGTGCAACTTGCCATACGTCAAACGTTTGATGGCCGTTTAATTAGCCGAATTGGTGATGTCGATTGGCAGCAAAGAAGCTGCGATTTGACACCATTGTCCTATTTTCTGTGGGGCGCTGTTTAAGAAAAATATTATGCCGACTAACCCCATACACTCGAAAAAGTGCACATAAATTGGTCCGATCGAATGAGGTCATGTGAGGTCAGTTATACTGAAGCCTTGCTGAAATCTAAGGAACATGAGTTGGATGCGAGAATTAGAATGGATGTTTAAACACCTCCTCAGATTTTGTTGCACAATCCGGATATGGATATAAAGGGCCAAATGGCCAGAGGGACTCCACTTCAAAGTAATACTACCGTAGTTCCGGAGAGGGCACAAAGAGTCCAAAAAGAAGAAGGGTAGATTTAGTGGGTCAGGGCCCCACACACGGGGGATAGTGACGACTTCCCCTATGGTGCGGTTAGGTACATTTAAAAAAAAATGGCGGAGTTAAGTTGAAAGCGTTGAGCGGCGGTGTTTTATTACGTACATTAAAAACTGTTTTGTACTCAGCATTTCTAGTTGGCTAGAGCAATCAGTGTTTATTCAACTTATTTTATTTCATCTTTGATTTTAGTTTTCATTACAATTTCTAACGAAAATTGTAATCTTTTTGAATTAAAGTGCAAATTATCAACTAAATTCCCAATTCTAATTAGAATTCTTTGAATACTTTTGTATTTCTCTTTATTGTACTTTTACATAATAACTATGTTTTATAATTGCCTCCTTGTACTGAATGTATGCACATATAAAATGCATCAAAGCAAAGGGTAAATGTCAAAAGTAATATATTCTATCTATTTTTTAAAATGTCACAATTTATATGCAAGTACTTAACAACATCTTTTTTTAATAGTATTAAGGTACCAACCTACCAACAGTAGAAATAATACTTTATTGCACAGGTTATCAACTTAAAAGACTAACATAGTAAACTAAGGCTTACATATGTATGTGATATATACTGTATACAGCAATATTAGTTTATCTTCCTTCTCTTTTTTATATACAATAGTTTTCTGTCATGCTTATTTTGTGTATTTAAAATGTATTCATTGATACATTAGCATAAAACCTTGGAAAAGTCAATTTTCAATTACGGTTAAAAGGTTCATCTTGATTGAAAAAGAAAAGGAAATACACCTGAATATATAATGAAAACCTATGTATGGCGCCAATGTCTGCGGTTTAGGATTGTAGTCCCCGGATATAATCAATTTCAACAATGCTTGCTTATAAGCGGGTAGTTCTGTACCGAAATCTCGCACCTGAGAGTAAGAAATGACGTGTCATTCATTCGGATAGAATTCTATTTCTCTATATTGACAGCGCTGGATTCGTATTTAATGAAATGACGGCTGGTCGATGAGGATAAAAGAAAAACGCCAGAATATGTAATTAAAACTTATGTATGGCTCAAATGTCTTTGGTTTTGGATCAAAGTTCGTTATAACCGTGTCTGATATAGCCGTGTTTTACTGTATTTGAACTTTTACCTATTCAGCTTTGATATATTGTTACGAAAATGGAAACGTTGTACAACGTTTAAAACTAAAATAAACAAAAGCTACACAAACAAATTCAACGAACTTGTTACAAGTAAACCAACAACATCAGTATGAAAGAAAAGGGGATAGACAAGTAAGCGAGAACGCAACAACAAGCAATGTGAAGAAAATACACAAACAAAAATGAAGTAGCGATTGAATTCTCGAAAAAGCGAATTCTCGAAAAAGCGAACGTTCGGCTTCAAGAACCTTCATCAGACTGATTACGTCGGCATATAAAAAGGCAAGACAAGGCAGGCAACGAGTAGTAAGAATTCAGTCAGACTTATATGAAGACGCGTTGCGTCTGAAGAAAACACTAGTCGTTTGAATATTGTCGTTGTAGAAGAATTTTTCGGCGGATAAAGAAATGAAAAGAGGGGACATAAGTAACTTCATGTCAGAAAGCATTTCCGTCGTCAAATGGATGGACAATCGTGGTGTCTACCTCCCCTCAAATTTTATTGACCCAACAGAGGTAATCAAGGTCAAGCGACGTGTTGCTGAACAAGCTAATAAAATAGATTTTGATTGCCCTCTGATTATACAGCACTACAACGAAGGAATGTGAGGCGTTGATCTAATGGACCAAAAAAAAGTTTATTATGAGTACGATCGCAGAAGTAAGTGGCGCTTTTATTTACGATTGTTCTTCGACCTATTTGAGCTATATGTTCATAATAGTTATATAATATATAAGAAACTCATATTGGCTAACAGTTCCTCAATCAATGAGACTTCAATTGAATTTCGAGCAGCTTTAGCCACAGATCTGATAAGTTGCTTCAATTCAAGAAAACGTGCCTTTTCAGCGTCAACCAAATTTGGAACTCATTTTATAACTCATTTTATAGTATAAGCCCAAATCTCTTCATAAAATGGAAAAGAGTTAATTTTTGGAAACGCTGCTGTCATTGTGCTTCCTATAAGAAATATAGTCGTACAAATGTTTTTTGCGTTCAATGCATCCCGTGATTACTTTGGAAACTATCACGAACAACACTAATTATAAATTTTTAAGATTTATTGTATCTTATTTTATATTTTTAATAAAAAAAACTCTTTTTAAATCATATCTAAAAATTAATAATTTAGGATAAAAAGATTGCTTTCAACCCATAGGCCATATATTTGCCAAACGAAATGGGGGACTTAGAGGATACCCAACAGGACAATTTTTTTTCGTCATTACTATTAGGCCACAGATTATTAAAATAAAACAAAAGGTTAAATCGCTTCAGCCGAAAATATTTGGTCGTCAAAGGGTTAAGCAAAACAAATAAAAAATAAACAGTTATTAATTATTTATCAATCGTGCCACTAAAACGTTGTTGCGCATTATACTTCATACATCGCGTTTTTAAAACCTCTATTACATGTTTGTTATTGTATTGACAGCATTAATCCTCGCAATGACAGAACAAATCGTCTTACTATGAGCACCAATTAGCACAATAGCAAAGTAACAGAATCTCTGCTTGTTGTCGCGCTGCCTTTAAAATAATCATTTCCGTATACATAAATGTATTCTATTTTCGAGAGATGGTTGTGTTGCGTTTATTGTGTTTATAGCATAAAATATAAAGGAATGTTTATTTGTAAGTGGAAAAAAAAGAATAGTCCATTACAGCATACTAAAAATTAACTTCCACTTTGGTAATTTTTTTCGAATTTTCAAGCACAATAATAATTTGGTTTTGAACCGTTAAACACGTTTACGATGACTTTGCGCTCGTAGGCACAATGCAGACTTTGAAAAATTTAGGTGATATTTAAAAATTATTTCAAAGGAACACCGATGAGTTCTTAGGTTAATGTGAAATGAAAGACGAAAGACGGAGAACTTAGCTCAGATGATAAATATTTTGCAGTAAATGCTGAACGAATGTTTTAATTTATATATTTCGTTTCATATAATAGTTTTAAATGGAATATCCGCGCACCGTTATTAGTTGCCTCTCGTTAACATAATATTTTAAATTTTATTGAGCGATAATTAGAACATGTTTTCAATATTAAGTTGCTTATGTTCTAAGCGCAAGACGAACTAATAAGGCAACGAAGTGTTTGCAGTTTAGAATTTAAATTCCGGTTCGTATCTGACGCGGTAAAAGTGATGTGAGGCGCAAATAAATTTAGCAATTTACAAAGCCACAATGTCTAAAGTTCGTTTATTTACTTTAAGCAACTAAAACATGGAATTAAAATATTTCTCATATTATCTATTGAATCATACGATTTATAGTGGAAAGATGCCAAAAGCAGAACTTTAAGTGTACAAAGGACAGCATGTTATGTTGCTTTTCATATTTTACAGTCAAAATTGACCCGAAGGAGTCCATATTCTGTATAACAGAACGTTGAACGTTGGAAAAACTACTGGTTATCGGATATATGCATACATAAATTACACTATGCGACAAAATAAAAAAACTGAAATACATCCAGCTAATGACATAGTGTAGGTCGTGAGTTTTGTTTAGTAAAAAAATATTTTTTTTATATTTCCCAAATCCTCCAAATTTTTTTTTATTTGACAAAAGCTGTTTTTTCCACTTTACACAGAAATTTATTGATTACCCAAATATTTCTTAACCGATTTACAAAATTTAAACTTTATTGGAAAGTTTTTAAAGTTTTGATAATAGGCCATTTACACTACACCGAAATCTAGTAGATTAGATTTCAAATCTAGCTCAAAATCTAGATCGTTTACACTGTATTTATTTGACAGTAGCAAGATTTCATTTTAATAACAAAAACAGCTGACTGAAATTTAAAAGAAAATAATAATATTTTAGTTTAACCCTAATCAAGTCGGGAAAAATTTTTTCAAATCCAGTCAAAATGTGTTTCAGAGGCACATACAAAGAATTTGCGTATTAATTTTAACTTATTTTCATTTTGTTAAATTTTTTCTTCTCAGTTACATAAATGAAATATTATTTATTTATTTTCGTATTTTAAGCAAACTAGAACTTTTGAACAATGCTCGCTGTAAGTATTTTTGTGGTAAATACTTTTGAAGTCGCCGTAGTCTAGTAGGTAGACGCAAAAGCCTGGGTTCGAGCCCCAGGCCAGGCATCAAAGACAATATACAAAAAGTATTTTTTCGGCGACTTCCTCTCCGTAGATTTCTGGCAAAAACTCTGAGAGTAAATAAAAATTGCCATGAAAAGTTTCTCAATAAATAAAAATCTGTCGTTCGGAGTCGACTTTAAACTGTAGGTCCCACCACTCATGTATAAAATTAACACACTCAACACTGTACTTGTCTTAAGTGACAAGTACACTTCCTCTAACCTAACCTAACCTAACCTAAATACTGCAAGACTGCTTACACATTCTGCATATCTTCGGTGGGCACATATAACATCTACGTCGCATATCTGTCTGCCTTGGCTGGTTTGAGAATTCATCCTCGTGTTGTAGGGACCGAACATTGGACAAATTATTTTTATTTAATTTTAGAAGACTGCGGCAAATAATGGGTGCCAGAACTCTTCGTAACTCATTATACCTCATTATATATTGTTACGTTTTTACCTTTTAAAAACGTTTAAATATGAGTTCGTTAATTGCAACCAAAGTAAAAACAAATGCGTCTTTAGTTTTTCTTAACTCTCTTTATTATTTACACTACTTTTGTGTACCACCGTATAGAACTTAACGATACAACAATAATAATCTGTTTATTCACTGTACTAGTTCACACAAGTATTCGCTAGATCTTTACAACCACGACTTATTTTGTTCACACGCAACTTCACACAAGGCTCACTAAATTAACTCTCTGACTGCTGCTTGCTTTGTCCAGCCCTTTTATAGTCCGCACGCACGTATGATCAGTATGATGAACGTTCTCGATGTGGAAAGTTCTCGCTCACGCCTTCTCGAGACTTCTGTTAGTACATTGTTGTTTGTGTACTTTGCTTATGTTGTCCGTTACATATTTGTCGTAGCTGGTTTACTTTATGTTGTTGTTGCTACCTGGTTCGTTGTACACATGTGTGTGTGTGCAGCTTTAGATAATCGTTGTATTCTTAGTGTTAGTGCGTATTTGTGTCGTGTGTATTGTGTTGGTGTAGCTGATAGCTTTTGTTTATCGTTTTTACTGTTAAACGATATTAGGTCGTTTCGCTTCGCGTAACACTGCCGCCCACTTAAGCCTGTTCGTCCCGAATAGGCTCATTATCTCCTTTCCCATATTTTGCCAGTCGCTCTTTATGTACGACCTTCATTTTTGTCCGGGGGCTGCCAGCTTTCTGTATTCTGTACACGACATCGTTTAACCGTTTAATTATTTTATACGGTCCATCCCAGCTACTTTGCGACTTGGGGAATAATCCTTTCTTCCGCGTTGGGTTGTAAAATAGCACCAGTTGTCCTTCATGGAAACCCTCCGTGTTTGCTGCACGATCATACCTGGCTTTCATTCCATTACTGACCTTCGCTTTAAACTCCAAATGTGCTCCCGACGTATGGTGTTGCAGCTGACCTTGAATTCTTTTTACTGGACCTTTAGATGCAATACACTGGGTACAGTTTGCTATCCAATCCGCCACTGCTTGCTGACATCCAACCCAGTAAAAACGTCGCTTTAATCTTTCCAACGTCTTTGTCACTCCCAGATGTCCTCCGCTAGCTCCATTATGGGAATCCTTTAGCACTTCTTTCGTCTTGGAGGAAGGCACTACTAATAGGTTGGATAAGGTCTTGCCGTCAGCACTTTCCCAACGTCGATATAAGCATCCGTTTATCAACCTTAGACTGTCCCATAGTGCCCAATATGCTTTTGTAAGAGGACCCTCTCCGGATATCTCATTGCTAGTAAGTCGTTTATCCTGTAGGATTGAATGATAAAGATTTTAAAAAGTTTTAGGTTTTTAAGGGCTCAATTGTAGAGCTCAATTTTCTTTATTGTATTCAATCCGAATGATTTTGATTTGGGAATTATTTCCTTTTTTATACAGTTTTTTAGCTGATCCGACAATTTCGAATCAACTCCCTTAATTCTATATAGTTCTATACTTATTACATATGTTTGCTTAAATGTTCTAGTGACCTATATTCTATCAATTAATAATACATTTGTTTGTGTGTATGCAACACGATCCAAGCCTTCAGCCCAACACCAGTAATGCAAACAAAGCATAATTCCCACGCTAGCCAGCGGAGAATACACAACAACAACAACATGCACATAATGTATTGACGACTTGAGCGCGCGTCAAAAGCAGCGAGAGTCAATACCCAGAATTATGTTAATGTTAATAATACATTTGTTTGTGTGTATGCAACACGATCCAAGCCTTCAGCCCAACACCAGTAATGCAAACAAAGCATAATTCCCACGCTAGCCAGCGGAGAATACACAACAACAACAACATGCACATAATGTATTGACGACTTGAGCGCGCGTCAAAAGCAGCGAGAGTCAATGCCCAGAATTATGTTAATGACACACTCGCTTATGTTATTTGATATTCATTTGTTTATACATGTTGTGCTGTTAATGATCATTAGCTTATACAGAACATTGTGTTGGCATAAACGGCAGTAGGGTCGTGCTACAATCCTCTTCCTTAGCTGCCATTATCTTCGCCAGTATTGGGTCACTCTTTTGTGCTTCGGACCAGTCTTCATTGGCTTCGATCTGCATTCGCCGGACATCAACTGTGGATTCCTTCTTCTCAGCCTTTACATCATTATGCTCCAAATTATGTGATCGTCTTGAGAGAGCATTCGCTTTTCCATATTTTATTCTTCTTTGTTTTGTCAGTGGCGATAATTCGGAATCAGCTCTGATCTTGCATCCTCTTCTAACTTTTATAACTTCAGTCTTTTCTGCAGCCGTGTAAGTGTCCGAGAACTTTTCGATTTTCATATTAGCCTCTATTTTCGGTATTTTTGACACAGGATGTTCCTCGATATTCTCAGGCTTTCCGCTCCGTCTCTTGGTACTACTCGTTTCAACGTACTGTTCATCAGAAGCCTTAGGCGTAGCAATGGCACGTCGTCTTGTTGGTGAGACCAGTCTTGATCTTTTACGTGGCGATTTACAGTTTCTTTGGAAATGGCCACCCTTGCCACAGTTGAAGCATTTAGGTTTACCCTTTTGTCCGTTTTCTCTCAAAATTTGCTTCACCATCTCTTTAAGTTTGTTTAACAAGCATTCTTTATCGTCCACGACTTCCATTTTTCGCACTTTACTGATTTGTGGTCTAGAAATCGTGCGAGCGGTCTCCCGGGCTAGTGCGAAGGCCAAGGTCTCTGCAAAAGTTGTCTTCTGTGTAGAGCATACCGCAAGTTTGATGTCAGGGTCACGTATACCATTGACAAACGCCTCGGTCTTAATGTTATCTATCAGCGGGTGGTTTTCTCCGGGGTATGTGAGCTGCACTAATCTCTCAACCTCCATTGCAAAGGCTTGTAATGACTCATTTGCCTTTTGCGCCCGGCATCTCAACTCCATGCGGTATAGTTCCCGTTTGTGCTCATCGCCAAATTTACGCTGCAACGCCACCATTAAATCGTTGTAGTTGTTTCTGCTGCTGGCTGACATGGTTTCTAGAATCTCAGCTGCGACACCTTTTAATGCCAGAATTAGTTCTAGAGCCTTCTCTCCATCGTCCCATCCGTTTCTGCTGGCTACTGTCTCAAATTGGAATTTGAATACGGATAGGGGTAAACTGCCATCAAAGCAAGGTGGTTTTATCCTGCCGGTACTTTCGGATACAACTCGCACTGGTTCCGGTCTCTGGCTCTGGATGTTGTTGATCTTCTCTTCCATTATCTCCAGTTTTCCGTCGACGGTCTTTCCCAAATCGTTCACTTTCGTGTCGACGGTCCTTTCTAAATGTGACATCCTTTCCTCCACACCAGTAATTCGTTTGCTGACCGACTCGTGTATTTCCTGCAGCTTCCCTGATGTCGCTTCGAGCTCCTTTTCGATTTTCGTCAAAATTGCTGCTTGCAGTTTCTGGTTTTCGGCTCTAGAAGCTTCTTGCACTTCAGCTAGAAGTTTTTGATTTTCGGTTCTAGAAGCTTCTTGCACTTCAGCTAACAGTTTTTGATTTTCGCTTCTAGAAGCTTCTTGCACTTCAGCTAGAAGTTTTTGATTTTCGCTTCTAGAAGCTTCTTGCACTTCAGCTAGAAGTTTTTGATTTTCGCTTCTAGAAGCTTCAAATAGTTTCTGGTTTTCGGCTCTAGAAGCTTCTTGCACTTCCGTTAATACTTGCATCTTTTCCATCATAGCGGCTAGCAACGAATTTATGTCGATACCGCTAGGGGTTACAGGGGCCTTTACCTCTCGTTCCTCTTCATCCTCGAACTCGTAGGAATCGATGTCGATGTCCTGAAGCTGCAGATGTTCCCTTAATCGCCTTTGCAGTTCATTTTTCGTGCCCATTGTTGGCAGCTCGAGTTTACCCAACTCCCGTTTAAGCCGTTCCACTTTTAGATCGCAGAGTTTCATTTTCTCCTTTTTTTTTATTTATTTATTTTTACTTTTGGATTTTGCAATCCCACTTCTGACACCAATTGTTACGTTTTTACCTTTTAAAAACGTTTAAATATGAGTTCGTTAATTGCAACCAAAGTAAAAACAAATGCGTCTTTAGTTTTTCTTAACTCTCTTTATTATTTACACTACTTTTGTGTACCACCGTATAGAACTTAACGATACAACAATAATAATCTGTTTATTCACTGTACTAGTTCACACAAGTATTCGCTAGATCTTTACAACCACGACTTATTTTGTTCACACGCAACTTCACACAAGGCTCACTAAATTAACTCTCTGACTGCTGCTTGCTTTGTCCAGCCCTTTTATAGTCCGCACGCACGTATGATCAGTATGATGAACGTTCTCGATGTGGAAAGTTCTCGCTCACGCCTTCTCGAGACTTCTGCTAGTACATTGTTGTTTGTGTACTTTGCTTATGTTGTCCGTTACATATTTGTCGTAGCTGGTTTACTTTATGTTGTTGTTGCTACCTGGTTCGTTGTACACATGTGTGTGTGTGCAGCTTTAGATAATCGTTGTATTCTTAGTGTTAGTGCGTATTTGTGTCGTGTGTATTGTGTTGGTGTAGCTGATAGCTTTTGTTTATCGTTTTTACTGTTAAACGATATTAGGTCGTTTCGCTTCGCGTAACAATATTTAATTTTGTTGTTCACCAACAATAGAAGTAATAGTTAGCGTTCCCATATGTGCCTCATAGACACATTTTGACATGATTAAGAACATTTTTGGTTGAAACAAAATAAAAAATAAAAAGAAATTAATTTATTACTTAAAATTTGTAAATTCTAAATAAAACAACTGAAAGTAGGAATTCAAGAAGCAGTAAGAACTAGAACCTATATTCAAGGAAGTTACAACATGACCAAGTGAAATATGTGTCGGAGAGGCACTTGTTGACTTGATTAGGGTTAAATTGAAATGTAATTTTTTTCCTGCTCAGCGTTGTGTTTTTAAGTACTATTTGGCAAAACGCATAGTTGCATTTGTATTTTTACTAGATTTTGAGTAGATTTTGCCGAAATCTACCAAATAAGTAGATTTTGTTTTGTATGGGAAATCTAGTTAAAATCAACTAGATTTGGCTCGAAATCTCATAAGTACTAGATTTCGTTGTAGTGTAAATGGCATATAAGATAACATATATAAAAAATAAAGCACGATTTTTACACTATTTAAATAATAACAACGGTAATTTTGGTCCAATTTTATCAAACGAAGTGTAAATCTCTTCATAAGAGAATGCACTTTAAGAATGTCACCACTTTTTAAATTAAATTTTGCAATTAAGAACAAAAAAATATGAAAAAATCATATTTTCCAAGTTTACCCGATCAAAAGTCATATCATGTATGTTTGAACATATATTTCGTAAATCGTTTTAAAGACCCTTTTCAAAAACCTTTGAATTTTTAAAAATAGATTAAAAAATATTTGGCTAATCAATAATCAATAAGTTCTAATAGTTATATTCATTCAATTTCATTGAATTCTACTCAACAAAACTCACAGCCTATACTATGTCATTAGCTGGGAGTATTTTGACTGTCGCAACCTGTTATTAGCTACTACAAGCCTTTAGTTAGGATAAAAGTGTAGTTTCTCGAACCACTCATTTTGTGTTTGTGTTAGTTTTCCATGAGACTTGGGAAGTTTTTTTCATGACAATTGGTTATTGGTATTGAAATAATACTTCTGTTAAGAAATCAGCGAAAGATTAATTTTCTATTTTCTTTTTTTCTTAGATTTTAGCTCTAGTTTAGTACTTCAATACAATGTCCATGACGTATCGAATTACTTATGTTACACAACCCGGGTGATACCTCCTACGTAAATATATATGTATTATCACTCATTATATTACTTACGATTTTTTCTGATTAATTTTATTAAATCAAAGAATATATACTATGTTATGTTATTCTTTCAGAACTAACTCCAAATAAGATAAGTATTGTACTATAATTTTCGTAACAACAAAATATTGAATAAGATTTATTGCCAGTAAATTACACGGTTAATGACATAGTGTAGGTTGTGAGTTTTGTGGAGCAGAACTCGAAAAAAAAATTTTTTATTTCTTGAACGCTCCAAACTTGTTTTATTTGACAAAAACTTTATTTTTGATCTTTTCACACAAAATTATTGGTTACCCAAATATTTTTCAACCTATTTTCAAAATTCATAGTGTTTTCAAAAGGCGACAGATGAGCCTTTAAAACGGTATACATAAACATATGGTTCAAGTTTATATGTTATGAGTTTTGATCGGGTAAACTTGGAAAACATGATTTTTTCAAGTTTAGCTATTCTTAATTGCGAAATTTAATTAAAAACGATAAAATAAGTGATGATATTTTGAAAGTGCATTATCTTCTAAAGAGATTAACACTTCGTTTGATCAAAGCGGAAAAAATTACCGTAGTTATAATTTCAATAGTATAATAGTGCGTTATATTTTTTATATATTTCAGCAATTTTCAATGAACCCTCAGTTCAAAAGTTTTCATGGATCTTGATTGTTTATCGCAAAATGTTTCAATTTCACTTTTGCACCACTACCAGAAGTCGGCTAATAGTATTATTTCTATTATTTCAAATAGTATTATTTCTATTTGCGCAAACATTGGCGAACTTCTGATGGTCGCTCAAATGTGAAATTGACACATTTGCCGATAAACAATCAAGATCCATAAAAAATTCTGAAAATTTTTGAACTAAGAGTTCATTTCCAAAACATATATATATATAAAAAGTATAACTCGACTATTAAACTCTTTAAGTAACAACACTCGGTAATTTTTGGCCAATTTGATCAAACGAGGTATGAATCTCTTCACAAGATAATGCACTTTCATAATGTCATCATTTCATATTTCATATTTTTTAATTAAGCCTGCTGTGAGGTTAAAAAAAATTTCGAATTTTAAGTTAAGGGACCATTTCGGTCCACTTTGTATTTTTCACAAATAATTCGATAGAAAACTCTTTTGAACAAACATTTTAAATAATTTAGGTTGTTACAAAAGTTCTGGGATTCTCCATTTCTATACAGATATGTATATCACGAGTATAAGTTTTACTTCAGTTTGTGTTCAGCTTTTGATGTGTTTACATTCTCAAAGAAAAAATGGAAAATCGACGAAATTCGGACAGCAGTGCTATTGCTGAAATTTTAAATTAAGCTGATTCAGATACTTTAATTTGTTCCATATTAGATGCAAATATTGAAAGTGAAGGTGATATTGATATGTGTCAATTTGATATGTCAAATAAGGAGCTTGTGGTGTAGATGTATTATACATTGCCAAGAACAAAATGCAATGGAGTTCAAATCCTTTACCGCGTCACATTGGAGCTTCAGCGGAGAATATTATATCATCATCACCAGGTCCAACACGTTTCGCGGTGTCCAGACACCGCGACGGAAAATACAACCGTACCTTGGAAACCAAAAAAATGATAAGCTTGATAAAAATCAAGGAGAGCGTGTTGTGTTGGAGTTGACAGAAGGATTGCAAGGGCAAAATATTACAGCTGATAACTTTTTTTTCATCTTTTGAATTGGTGAAAAAACGTTTACAAAGGAAACTGACGTATGTGGAAGCAGTTGTGAAAAACACAATTTTTATACCACCGAAATGTTCAAAAAAGTTCCTTTATATACATCCACATTTGCTTTTAGTGAAATCGCAACACTTGTTTCGTATACCGGCCATTAAAATAAAGGTACTATATTGATGAGCACCATGCACGAAACAGATGAATCCGATTTCAGCAATCATAAGAATAAACCTGCAATCGTTTCTTATTATAACTCTACTAAAGGTTTGTTATATTTTATCATTATTTATCGTTCTGCTGATCAAATGATTAGCTACTGCAGCACTAAAAGAAAAACAAATAGATGGTAAAATGTTCTGTTTTCAAATATTGTTGATATATCCGCATTGAATGCATTTATTTTATATTCAGAGATTGATTCTTTGTGGGCTGCAAATTATTCAAATCGAAGAAGATCTGAGTTTCGACGTCAGCCAGCTATGTGCCTATCAAAAAACACATGTTGAAAAGGACAGTCAAACCAAAAAATCCATTTGTGGCAGATCTATTGATTCAACAACAAGGATCGAGATAAAATAGTGTAGCATCTACAAGCGGTCAATTAGTTTGTGGCACTTAAAGTGTACGGACGTGCAGTCGGCAAATTATAAAAAATATTTGGAATACAAGTAAAATAAAAAAAGAATAATAAAAAAAAACAACTTAAACTTAATAAAGTTTAAAAAAAAGGAAACTGCATAAAGACAGACAACAATCAAATAAGTAAAAAAATATATAAAGGCCGTTAACCTAATTAATGAGTGAGCCAAGTGCAAGTGCTAATGAACGCAGACTGAGCTTTAATGATAGAAACGCTTACGTGATCATTACTGCAAAATAATGTGAAACAGTTAATATAAATAAAAAAATTGATGACTCGAGTTATTTGACAGCGAAGCCTGCAAATCGGGTACGCTACTTTAGCGACCCAACAAGTGAAAAAAAAATCAGCAATACTGCGAGTGGTCAAAATTTAAATAAGTGTGTTGGGCCAAATACGAATCTACCACATGCCCCTCTTTTGGGTAATCATAAGAAGGTATTTTGCAATCACCGGACGTAAATAAGGAAACTACGACAATTAAAAAAAGTGCAGCGAAGACTAAGAGCGGTGGAAAAGTCCTCACAGGTATGGACCGTTATATCACAATAACGAAACGTAAGTCCAGCCCTAGAGCAGCCTCCACGTTGGAACCGCATCCAAAACAGGCAAAAAATACCACTGACAACGCAAACCGTTTTGCAATTCTTGCAGAAAAAGAGAAGGAAGACAATACACCTTCAAAAAAGAACTTCAAAACCCCACCACTATACCTACGAGAGCCCACCACCAATGCCTTTGTAACCAAGTTGACACAGCTTGTTGGCAAACACAATTTCCACGTTGTTTCTCTACGAAAGGGTAATATTCAGGAAACCAAAATCCAAGCCAAAGATGAAAAGATTTTTAGAGCAATTGTGAACAAGTTCGATACTGAAAAGAAAAACTACTATACTTATTAACTCAAAAGTGCAAAAGGTTTAAATGTAATCATTAAAGGCATTGACAGTACTGTACCTATTAGCGATATTAAGAATGCCCTTCAATCTGAAGGGTATGAAGTCAAATCAATCCATAAAATTTTAATAAAAATAAAATTCCACAACCGCTTTTTACTGTCGAAATAGAATTTAACTCGAACAATATAAGGAAAAAAGGTGACAATCATCCTATATATGGATTACGGTATCTTCTAAACCGTCGAATATATGTAGAGGAACCCATTAAACGTAAAGGCCACCCTCAGTGTCAAAATTGTCAATTGAATTTGGGCACACAAAATCTTTCTGCAAATTACCGGTAGTATGCGTCAGGTGCGGCGACGTACACAGAAGCAGTGAATGTCCCCACCCGAAAACTGAAGTTAGCTGTAAAAAATGCAGTAACTGCGGTGAAAACCACACGGCTAATTATCGAGGATGCAAAGTATACTTGGAACTCAAAAATAAAGCGGTGGTCAAAAGACCTATATATAATCAGTACCGTGAATCAAACTTCCCAAGTTTACCTCAGCCCACCATTCCCCAACAGGCAAACTCCAAAAATGCTGCCCAAACCACGAGTAAATTTTCAGATGCTTTTTCTTATGCTGACGCCCTAAAAGAAGGCATTCCAACTGCACATTCGAATTCCCAAAATTCAATTGATACTCTAATCGAAACAATGAGTAATTTTATGGCTAACATGCAGAACAACAGCTGCTGCAAAACCAAAATATGCTTATGCAGATTTTAGTAAATAAGAAATGAACACCCTCAAGATGTGCTTTTGGAACGCTAACAGATTAAGCCATCATAAACACGAAGTACAAAACTTCTTATATACTTACCAAATTGATGTCATGCTAATATCGGAAACACACTTCTCGGACAAAAACTGCTTTAGAATTAATGACTACTACACATAAAAAAAACACAAAAAACCCTAGTGGTAGGGCATGCGGAGTGTCAGCTATTCTTATTCACAAGGACATTAGACACTTTCCATTGCCAGAATTCACCCAAGATTACATTCAAGCAACATCAATCAATTTACCCTACATTGGTGTTACAATATCAGCACTTTATTGTCCTCCAAGACACAACATTTGCAAAGAGCAATTCCTCGATTACTTCAACACGCTGGGTCCGAAATTTATTGCAGCAGGTGATTATAATGCAAAACACACATTCTGGGGATCACGTCTTATTACTCCGAGAGGAAGACAGCTATTGGACGCAGTATCTTCGAACAGAATGGATGCCTTGTCTACTGGTCATCCTACTTATTGGCCAACTGATATAAACAAAATTCCGTATGTAATAGATTTTGCCGTAGTAAGAAATATTAGACGTGAAAATCTTCGTATGCACCCGTCATTGGATCTGTCTTCTGATCACTCACCAACCAACATCAGACGAGGACAAATTGGCGAAAATACAAAATGTTCGTAAGCTCGCACCTGCCATCAAATATCTCTTTGAAGTGTGAACAGGAAATTGAATCCGGCGTCCGCCAGTTTACTAACATCTTAACTGAAGCTGCTAGGGTATCTACATCCTCTACCCCTTAATCAACTTAATCAGTGCCAAAGATTTCTGCGCGACGCTTTGCAGAAGGACTAAGAGTCGAACCTGCAAAAATACTTGCAAAATTTGGACGCAACGAAAGACTCGGACTACAGTTTATGGAAGGCAGTAAGGAAAATAAGAAGACCTACTTTGCACGAATCCCCTTTACGACTGCAGCACGGTGATTGGGCAAAAAGCGCAGAACAGAAAGTGGACGCGTTTGCCAACTACTTAGAGAATGTTTTTACACCAAACAATTCTGTTTCTAGTATTGCCCCAGTTACAATCGACGATGTGGTTAGTAGGCCGATCAAGTTCCGGCTGTCTGCAGTGATTGCCGTCATCCAGAGCCTAAAGACGAACAAATCACCTGGTTGTGACAAAATAACTGCAACAATGATTAACCCTTTCATGCCCGATGTTGCCTATAGGCAACATTGTACATTTTTGTTCATAAATTCCGTAATTTTTAATTTTTTTAAAATTTTTTTTTTGCAAACAATCTTGGTTAAAAAGGTGTAAAACCAGAATACGTAGGACTCTGAATTTAATATCACTTCATATTTAGGCCATGACTAACAAACACATGTCCTTAAAAAAATTTAAGCTCTGGCCCAAAAAATTCGGGCATGAAAGGGTTAAAAATTTGCCTACATCGGCCGTGCGTTTTATATTGTTCATGTTTAATTCTATGTTGCGAATAGGCTACTTTCCTACATATTGGAAATTATCTGATTTAGTGATGATACATAAACCAGACAAGGACATCACGCAAATATCATCATATCGTCCAATAAGTTTACTCCCAATACTTTCTAAGATGTTCGAAAAAATGCTGCTTAATAGTTTAATACCGCATATTGATGCCAACGCCATAGTTTCCAACCATCAGTTTGGTTATAGGCGAAAACATAGCACGATTCAGCAAGTGCACAGAATTACCAATTTAATTAGACGTGCTTCTGAGAACAAGCAGTATTGCTCTGCGCTATTTATTGATATATCTCAAGCCTTCGATAAGGTCTGGCACGAAGGACTTCTTTTTAAGATTACACAGTTTTTACCAACGAATCTACACAAATTGCTGAAAAGTTACTTGTGGAATAGATATTTCCAAATAAATTCAAAAGATGTCACCTCTTCCCGCAGAAAGATATCTGCTGGCGTACCACAAGGAAGTTTTCTAGGGCCGTTCCTGTATTTATTGTTCACTGCAGATATGCCTACAAGTTTAGTGACTCACGCGTCTACTTTTGCGGATGATACGGCGTTTTTAAGGATTCATGGAGATTCTACAGTTGCGTCACAAAGACTTCAATCTCATGTTAGTGATTTGGAAAATTGTACGTTGCAGTGGCAATAAAACTTTTATTATTGTATTATTTTAGGTTAAGATTTAAATACTTATTGTAAATTCCGAAAGGAAAGATTCAATAAATAATATATGAAAAAAAATCTACAATCGGTAATATACAAAAGTCAGGTCCTAGAAAACGGGGAATTTGCAATTGCTGCAAGTTCAAATTTGATGTCAAATGCATTATATGCAATAAATTTGTAATTTAAGCCAAAAACAATTTGTTCATCTTGCTGCGAAAATAGCAATAAGCCTTAATTATTTTTTTTTACTTTTACTGATATACAGAATAAAATAAATTGCATAGACCAAACTGGTCCATAACCTAAGATTTGTAACTTTTAATTTTGTTCTGTTCGATTTTATCCTATATAGCTAAAAACTAACTAAAACCAAGACGTCAGCTCAGCTCATATGTCTTATGTTGATACGATAAGCTATTGCAAACTTAAATAAAAATTAAAAAAAAATTTGACCAAAATGGTCCAAACCTAACAGCAGGGTTAAAATTTGCTAATATGAACGGACAAACTTGAGAAAATATGAAAAAAATACGTATTTGTCAAGTTTACTTCATCAAAACTCAGCATATTAAGTCAAATAATATATACATATATATGTATATCGTTTTAAAGGCCCACACCTCTCCTTTCTAATAAAGTTTAAGTTTTGGACATCGGTTCAGAAATGTTTGTGTAATCAATAAATTTGTGCGTAAATTAAAAAAAAAACAGTTTTTGTCAAATAAAACAAGTTTAGAGGGTTCAAGAAATATAAAAAAATATATTTGCGTTCTACTCAACAAAACTCACAACATACACTACATCATTAGCTGGGTGTATTTAATTTTTTTATTTTGTCGCATAGTCTTATTTATATACATATACTTTGAAGAATTTAATTTATTTCATTTATTTAAACTGTAATGGCCAACGAAGATAATCGGAAACGTTAAAGGAGTAAAAAATACAAAAGATACCGCATAAATACCGGTTAGGTTTTCCTTTGTTATTTAGAATTTTATGGTAAAGAAATGTTGAACTTTTAGCTTTTTGACAAATGAAATCTACGTTTATCTTTAAAATTCTTTTTTTCTGACAGATACAATTGAGCCAAAATTAAATTCCTTATTTTGGCTTACACGTTATTTCTACCGCACCAACAATAGGAACAACAATATTCCTGTCAATTCAATAAAACTGAAAACGAAACTGCATGAACAAAATCTTACACGCTTTTTCCTCTTTCGGCAAATTGAATTCCTTTTGCTGGTTTTACAAATGATTTTCAAAATATTTCTATACATTTTACGTAAAGCATTAAAAGGGAATATTAATTCGAAAATTCGTTTGAATACTTATTGCAGTGTACACTGAATGTACAGAAATGTAATCAAATTTAATTAATTAATTAGCAAGATGTTTTCAAAGGAAATAAGCTTCAGTTAACGTAAATGAACAATTTTTCGGTTGTTGAAAAATTTTACTATTAATATTTAATTTTTAACAACTCTAGCGAAGAGAAATTTTTGGAAACAAATCAAATATTTTCAATTCTGATTCAGCTTCTTGTTATTACGTTCTATTGGTTAACATATTGTTACGAAAATGGAAATGGTGTTACATCGTTTAACATTAGAATGATAAACAAAAGCTACAAAAACAAAAACTATGGACTTGTTTACATAATCAACAAATAAAGAAGTCGCCGTAGCCTATTAGGTGGTGTGTTGACTTATTAGACGTAAGGCCGAGCTTCAAACCCCATGTCACACATCAAAACGAAATATGAAAATACAAACGTAAACAACATACACAAACAACAATAACGCAAACAACATGTTTACATTTATAGAGATTTCGCGAAGGCGAAATAATTATCGTTCAAGAGCATCCATGAGATCCTGCGGTATAAAAGGCAACGGCAAAACGGGGTTAGAAAGTATTCAGTCAGTCTTGTGTGAAGACGCGTTGCGTGTGAAGAGTATAATCGTGGTTTGCAGATCTCCGTTATAAAGATCTGTCGCAGAAGAGTGTAAAGAAGAATAACAAACAAAGCAAATTTTTGTTGTTTACATCAAGTTGTGAACAGTGGCACACAGAATTTTGCGAACAATAAAGAATTTATTGAAAACTAAACACAAATTAATTTTTATTTGCAAGCTACGAGCTCATATTATAAACGTTTTTAAAAGGGTAAAAACGTAACAATATTATTTCATAGTGTCACTAAAGTCTTGATCATGTAGTTATAAAAATAAATTCTTAATTTTCATCTAATAAATGTTATGTTGTTCATATTTATGCTGTCAAGAAAATTGTTATTTTCTTTTCAGCATTAATACAGGAGAACGAGAAACAAACATGCCATCATCTCGGTAAGAATTTTGTTTCTCTAATTTATGAATTATTAGCTAATTAATTAGTATACATACTAAAATCTAGAAAACATCAATGTTTTCAATAACACAAACCTTTAAATTTTCCTCAATATTAAATTATGTGTTTAGTATTTAAGATTCAAAGAATATATTACTACCTAATGCTTATTAAAGTCAGCCGTATCCACCTTAATTATAAAGAAGCTTTTCAGCTTCTTATTAAATACTGGATAAAATGCAGAAGATATTTCTTTCTTTTAAAAATATTAATGCCAATTAAAATCCAGTGATTGAAAACATTTGGGTCTGAAGAGTTGGTATATGGTACAACCACAATCAGGGAGGAAGAACACAAGCTGAACACCCTTTTTATTTTATATGAAGGAATAATTCGGTTAGTTTTACCACTACAAGCATGAGAAAGAAAACTATAGACGGTGGGGGTGAAAATATATTGGATTTCTTTATAAAAAATATATACTTACAGATTTTTTGTTGTATATGTTGATTTCAACAGATTCAACCCCGATTAAATAAAATAAACGTAAAGGTTAGTAATTTAGCCCGATAAAATAAATTAATAAAGCAATAAATTGAAGCAAGAAATGTAGCGGCAAAACAAATTGGAAAAGACTGTTTGAGTATGAAAAATTTAATAAAAATGTCCATTATATTTCAACTGATCGGCATTTTTAGATTAATTTTGAAATAATTTCAATTACAAGTGCAGGGAAATGTCACTTTGTTTTACAAGGAATATAGAAGTGTGTTATGGTTCTAAAACAATTTTTTGTAACGAAAAAAAATAAAACTAGGGACCATTATTACAACTTCCCGTCTTAGACTTTATTAGTTGACTTAATTAAAGGTAACTTTAGCTAAAGTGAACTTTAAAGTCACCTTTAACTTTTCGTTATTACAACCTAATGATAAAATAAAGTAAACTTTTTCAAAAATATGGCAATGCCGGAGCAATGTCGATAACACTGCTCAATTAAACAAGTTTTATTTAAACGCAATGTCAACGACGGGCTTCGCTTTTTTGTTGTATATGCTCATTTTGTTTATATATAAAGTTGCCATATTGAAAATAATAATAATATGGCAAGCTCAAATATAAACTTAATTTTAAAAGTTACAGGTGGGATGATCGTCCCTTTAGCTTAATGCTCACTTCTACCTTATTATCCACTTATAATAATGAAAAACAATTTATCTTCTCTCCAAAATCCTACCTTTACGGCAAGTTGTAATAATGGCCTTAAGTTACTTTAAGAACTCATGGATTGATAAACACTAATGTGAATATAAATACTGGTGTGATTTATATGCAGTTATGTTCTAATGGGTGATTTTTTAAGAGCTATAGGAAAATTTTTCAAAAAAAAAAAACACATAAAATTCAGAAAAATGCATGAAGTCTTTATTTGAATCGATAGTACGGTCCATATAATTTAATGTTTGAAGATTATTTCATGCAAATGTTGACCGCGACTACGCCTCAAATGGTCCATCCGCTTAGTCCAATTTTGTCATACTCTTTTCAACATTTCGGCCGGTATCTCACGAATAAATGCTTCAATGTTGTCTTCCAATGCGTCAATTGAAGCGGGCTTGTCTGTATAGATATATAGCTTTAACATAGCTCCACAAAAAATAGTCTGAAGGCGTTAAATCGCACGATCTAGGCGGCCAATTGACCGGTCTCGAACGTGAAATAAAATGTTGACCGAACTCGCCTCTCTATAAGTCCATTGTAACGCGTGCTGTGTGACATGTGGCGCCGTCTTGTTGAAACCACATGTCATGCTTCGTCGCTGAACACAATTTTTCGATAAAGAAGTGGATCCTCGGCCAACTTTCCAAGAGACCATTCACCAAAAATTCTACGTTGCGGTAGGTCGTTCGGCTTCAATTCTTGCAACAGCTTTATTTGCAAAGGCTTCACACCTAAATCCTTCCGCAAAATTTTCCACGTTGTTGACCAACAGAGGCCCAATTGCTGCGAACGGCGACGATAATTGATGGTCATCGTTAACACTGGCCGATACAGGTGCGATATTTTCTTCAGTTCGCACTCTACGTAAGCGTGTTGGTGGTTTAATGTCCAACAATGCAAATTTGGTGCGAAATTTAGTCACATTTAGGCCGATTAAACTGACCATAAAATGGAAGAAGCGCGCGATGAACTTCCTTAACAGAGCACGCATTTTGATAATAAAATTCAATGATTTGCAAGCGTTGTTCGTTTGTAAGACCAAACTGAAGATGTTTGACAGTGAAACAAAACACGAAACGCGCGTGAACTGTTTAAAGCAGTGTTGCCAAAAAATAATAGCTAAAAAATCACCCGTTATAAAGAGTAATGCGTTTATATACACTGATGAGTTGTTAATCAGTGATGTGTATATACATAAGCATCGATGTGTTTATAATCATCGATGTGCTAACAATCATGGATATTTATATAAACAGTGTAGTGTTATATACAGCGATGTGTGGAGCGATTGTATACAGCGATATGTTTATAAACAGCAATGTGTTTAAAAACAGCGATGTGTTGTTAAACTATGATGTGTTTATACACAATGATGTGGGTATAAACAATGATGTGTTTATAAACAATGATGTGGGTATAAACTGTGATGTGATTATAAACAATGATGTGTTTATAAACAGTGATGTGATTATAAACAATGATGTATTTATAATCATTGATGTGTATATTAGCTGAAATGTACTTATAAGCAGTACTGTGTATATAAACAGTGTAAAAAAACAAAACGCTTTCAGAGAATTATCCGAGCAATATTTATTATGATAGAAGACTCTGTGACAATTATGTGTGAAGCATACTTTACTTCACATTTTCAATGACTTTGAAACATAATTCCCGTTAGCTCTTGAATTGTTCCTGGTTTATTGGCGTGCACTTTTTCTTTTAAATATCCCAAAAGAAAGAAGTTCAACGGCGTCAAACGGTGACGTGAGATAACACGATCTTTGAATTTATCGTTCAAATTACCACTGTTTCGTTGGCTATGTAGTGGAATCACATATCGTCCAAGTCCATATCTTATGTTTTGGCCGGAAGAAGTCGATGTGCATGTATAGATGTTTTTACATTTGCCACAAACGCAGTTTGCTGAAACTTGGACACAATTCTCTCGAGTGTAGACACATTTGCCTGACTGTGCAAACCAAAAAAAAACGTGAAGTGCAGGAAATTGCAACTTTATTTGAACGCCCATATCTCGCTGAACGCATTAATAATCTTAACGCGCTACTCAATTGTCGACCTCTCCATGATATTAATCAAACATTAAAACAAATAAATGTAAAATCAAGTTGGGAGAAAAACATGACGTTAATGTGTGATTCACCTTATCATGCTTTATGGCTGGACCAACCTTTATATAAACGTTATTGTCAATTTTAGATAAACAAGTAATAAGTAAATAAGCATTAAAGACGAACAAAACTATACAATTTCTTTTACAATCCTTGAATCAGTAAATAATTGACTTTAAAAATAAAAACACGTAACAAAATATTGAAATGCAGGATTGCGTATACGGAACTTTGTTTATTGAGTGCTACCATTTGTCATCAGATATTCAGACGCAACACAAGTGGTAGGAGAAGCTAGGTCATAACCCTGACTGAAGGGTTGCAATGACCAATTGTGTATGGTCATATGGCCTAACCATTCACACCTTAAGTTTTGACAGAAATGTGCTCGAACTTCAAAAACATTTACCTCTCCTGTCTATTTAAAATTGAATTAAAATTTGTATATAAATTGCGAATTAGTTTTGCTTTACCAACGCATTTTTCAGCTATAACATATGGTATACACTTGAGCACGTCTTATTCTTCAAATTGCAAAAAACTGATGTGTTGTGTTGCGGAATACTTTGTGGCACACTAGTCAATGCGATTTGCTACGTTTCTGGTATATGCAGCAGTGAATTTGTGAATTATGTGTGAAGGTTTGTATGTATGAAAATATTTCTGTTTACTTGTATTCTATTCAAAAATTAATGGCTTTCAATTTCAAGAATGAAAACGAAACAGCAATTACAACAGATCACGTAATATTGTAATCGTGGATAAGTGTTGTATTATATTCAAATACGGTCTGTCTGGTATGTGTGTAACATCACTCGTCTCTGTTACAAAAAATTTTCACAATTTTCCAAACGAAATGAAAATTAAAAAAAAATTCTTTCATACTTTTTGTTCTTATTGTGCTTTTGTATTATTTTGATGTATTTTTTGGATATGTGGTTGCAAGAATGTACACATTTCAATATTCGTAACATGTATGTAACACAATATAAATAATAAAAATATAAAAAACAAAAGTGTCTATAAAATAAATTTTTTAGCAGTTGGTTGCCAAATTTAAAATTTTTAATGTTTCTTCATGTGAAATTGTTTATGATTTATGTTCATTATCGGTAAAAGTTATTATTTGAATTTTTTTTTGTTTTTCCAAAGAAGTTAAGCCGACAAAGTTATTTAGTGTATATCCAGGTCAGACGTCTTCAACAATACAAAATATGAAAAAATATTTCTTCGGCAAAAAATAAAAAATAAAAATTGAAAAGTTTTTTAATTTAAAACTCTGTCGTTCGGAGTCGACTTTAAACTATCGGTCCCGACACTCATGTATAAAATTAAGACACACAACATAAGTGAAAGAAAGAGCAAACCGACAACAAGCCGGGAAACTTTAAGACCTTCGCATTCTCAAAATTACCTGAAACCATCTAACAGTATATATGTATATCCTCACAGGATATTTTCCAATCATAGGATTTTTCTGATGCTCCACGTTTTCAGACACTATTTTTAGCGCAACACTGGAAGTCCTTAACTGTCGTTATAATAAATGAAGATGAAGAAAGAGTAAAGCAGACTTTTTATAAAATCGATCATTTTAATCCGAGATCCTACCCTATTGAAAACCCAACGTTTGAGTTTTGAGAGAAAAAAGTTGATTATCCTTTTTAAATGATCTGGCGAAGGTGGTCCTAGCTTACTCAAGGAAGCGTAAAAAATCATTTTATGTTCTAAAGTTAGTTTTAAGTGACCTGTACGGTGAAATACTTCCGCAGAAAAGCTGTTTTAATGTTATGACGGATAAATAAAACTCTTTTTGCCTGTTTTTTGAACATTCTTACATACATAAATGGACCTTACAACCCTTTAGTCAGAATTACGAGTTAGCTTCTCATATGCTTCCTACGTTATTTACATTATATTTTTTGATTCAGACTCTGAAGGCATGAGATTTGTTTGGTTTGGTTTGAACTCGTAGCCTCTCCTCTAATAAGCCAATATACAGCCAAAATATATGTATGTTAGATTTATAAAAATAATCAGTTCTATCAATTATTGTATTGATGCTATTAATACCTACTTTCAGGATTAAAAAGGAATAAAGTAGAGAAACCCCAAACATACTATTTAACAGTGCATACCATATGTTCATCTCGTAGTATATCAGCCATTACTATTTATTTAATGAATATGAATGAGAATATGTTTCATATTTTGTTTATAAAGCTTAATGTCAGTTTTAAATACCATATGAATTCATACATTCCTATCCACGTTATAAAAGGTGAAGGTAATTTGTTGCGAACATTAATTTTTATTACAAAACTGAATTCACTTCCCATGCGATTACATTTTTATGAATTAATTTGAATATAAAAGTAATGTTTTCTCATGTACATATTTTTAAATCATAATGGAATATCCACCTGTCCATCTGCTTATTTTCAGTTCATTATTTATTTTATTTTTTTACTTTTTCATACCTACCTACGTCAATTGAGTTAAAATTTTCAATTAAATTTTATCAATAGCTTGCAGCACTTTTACTTGCTCAATGCGGGAGAAAATGATAGCAACGCTAATGTCCTACTAAATAAGACCGTATATCAATGATGTACTAATATTAAGGTGCTAAAACCATTCTGAGTCAACTACATTTGTCTTTAAGTTCGATTATAAAGGGTCCGCCAAATAACTTTTTTTTTGAAAATGCTTTAAAAAAAAACTACTGAATATTTTCTCAAATTTCTTTTTTTATTTGAAAATGCAATCCTTCCGGTTAATAATGGAAAATAATTTCATTCAAATGGCTGCCTCGGCTGGCCATGCAGTAGCCTACACGATCGGTCCAATTTTTAAGCACGTTATCGATTGTGTGCAGCTGTATTTCACCAATGGCTATTTGGCGAACCCTTTATTACTTATTCAATTGTTATTCATTCGGATAAGAAGTTGTCCGCCAATTATGTTGGGTATTCGAATAATTCAAATTACAAGTTGCAAGTAGATGACTTAAGAGCTTAACATCTACGGGAATACTAATTACTTCGCTTTGTTAGACAACTCGATTACAGTGTTAAGCAGATATAATCACCTTCAAAATGCTTGCAGACAGGGCTTATAAGCAGAGAATTCTACATTCAAGCTGATAGAATTCTTTTTTTTTCTCATTTACATCACTGTGTTCGCATTCGACGGCATGCCGGCTGCTCGGAGAGGGCTTTGATCATCTTGTAAATTTGATGTGATCAAGAAAGTTGTAATTTGCTGGGCCCCTGTGTGACTTCGAGATGAAGAAGAAATTACTGAAAAAGATGGATGAGCAGCAGACTTTATAGGCATAGTCAAGTGTCTAATTGCAGCATTAACTTGGCAGAGAGCCAGGTCGTTGTATTGCCTGAGACCAGAACCAGGCCAAATTAGTAGCTTTACAAATTACGAAAGGCGAACATTGGTGGATTGTAGGTTTTCTATCAAGAATTAATTATCCGAGATTGGGTTGCTTCAGCTTCAGTTATGTCTTCTGGCTTGACATATCCACACAAAAAAAATCCAAAAACTTCTAATTGCACGCATGAGGAAGGTAGTGAACAGGACCAATTTTGAAAAGAAAGTTATCACAAAGCAGGTGCATATAAACAAATTTTTTAAAGAATATATAAAGTTTGAAGTAATCTTTTTCGCATTTATAAGAGGGAAATACTCAACAGAGCGATGCATATATCGAATTAGTTTCAGTACACCTTGAAGCAAAAATTAAGATTGATACTTGAGAGCGGGACACATATTAGTGCCGGATAATGTAACGGCATGGTTTCTACGCATTACTTTTAGAAAAAGTTTTTGCTTTTGTTGAAATTAAATCGATTGTATGATGTCTACTTCTACCATTCAGATGTTAGCACAGAACACAACTTCTGAGCGAAATGTATTCATAAATAAAATATTTTAAAATACTAGGGCAGCTAAAAGAATTTGTGATGACACTGCAACTATAAAAAACATAAAAAATTTGCGTCTTTCCGATTTCATGATTTAGATGTTAAAGATGAAATTCTCTTTAGGCGTCCAATCGCTGAAGAAGTTATGATATCGTGGAAAAAACCGGAACATAGTCAGCATTGTATACGTTGCAGGTCTCAGCATTCACTTCCAAATCATATAAATACATACATAATTGGCCATTACAAACCTTCAGTCAGGATTACGACCTAGCTTCAAACACCACTCAATTTGTGTGTGTTAATTTTATACCTGACTGGCGGGACTTATAGTCGACTCCGAACTACAGATTTTTGAAAAAATTTTAATAGCAATTTTATTTACTCTCAGAGTTGTTGCCAGAAATCTGCTTAGAGGAAATCGCCGAAGAAATTTTTTTTCATATTTTCGTTTTGATGTCTGACCTGGGGTTTAAACCGTGGCCTTACGTCTAACAAGCCAACGTACTACCCACTAGACTACGGCGCCTTTCAATGTATCATGTCATATTAATTAAGAGTGAAGTATTGAGCAAATAAGTATGCAATGAGAAATGTATACAATTCGGTAAACGAAGCAATGTTAAGTTTGGCGACCGGTGACAAAACTTGTATTTACAAATAACAAACGTAATAAATAAAAAAATACACAATATTGAGTGTCTGGTGAAATTAATAGGGATTTGTTATCACGCAATATATTCTAGTAAAACTTTTGACTCCGATCATTAATGCCTACAATAATAAGATCGAAATAAGCAATTAAATTATAATGGCTGAATTGATCAAAAGAAAAAGTATTTTATTTATTTCAAATATTTTTTTATTTTAATTTATACTCTCGTTTGTATTTAATTTATACGATTTTCCATGTCATTGAATTTAAATTAATTTTTATTATTTTTTTAAAGAGAGATTAATTTAAAATACAACAAACTCAACTTATTAATAACTTAAGGGTTTAATGTAATTTTAATTGAGCGTTTACATTTATATTTGCATACAAAATTAATATATGAAATACAATATTGTATATAAAATAATTATGCGGAATGAGAGACCGCAAATAAATAGTAAAATAAAATATTAAATATGTAATCTATTAAATTTATAAAAATTTTAATAGTTTTTTTTAATTTTTCTCTTTTTTCTGAGCTTGTTATGAATTGATTATTCTTATTCATTAAAAGTACCACAATTGGAATTCGTAACTAGCATTTAAAACTACTTCACGGGTCGTTAGCCACATCACTATTGGTCTAGTATTCTCCCTTTTTCGAATGGGTTGTATAGCATTATAGATTTTATCATTACTCATTAACAGCTGTAATGCCCTTGTTGATCGCGTCTCAGTTTTTCTAAATCAGCAGCATCAGTTCTAAAACATTCAACATCGCTTGATTTGGTCCTGCCTATCGCGCACTCAGTTCTTGCTCAGAATTCTTCAACTGAAAAGTGGTTAAAATGTAGATTAGGTTCAATACGTAAGAGTGGTGAGCAGATTTACTCTAACAGGTGTGCAAAGAAGTGCTTGTCTTCGCAAATAATACACCAGTTTAGGAGGAAACCATGAAACGTAAATGGACGTTATTTTTTATATTCTGAGGATTGTCGTTGGTGATATTGCGAAAACTTTAATGTTAAGATTTTAAAAAACAGTATGTATGTATATTAGCTAATGTAGAACCGTCTACATTAATTAAATGGTCTTAAAACAAAATCTTAAGTAAGAAATGAAGAAAAAATACATTATAAACCTGAATTAACCCCTTTCGTTGTATTTCTGCAAATTAGATCGATGTTGTAGATTAGTATTATTGCATTTTAACGGCTTAGATGCTAACAAGCTTTCTAGATTGCACCAATATTGCATATACTATATATTCATACTATGTATATATACATTGTCTGTTGAGTTGTATTATTTTATTATATTCCACCAACGTAAATACTTCTTCCACCACTGCGAACCTGCAGAGTACATACATACATAATTGATCATTACAACTCTTCAGTCAGAATTACAACCTATCTTCACACACCAATTGTATTCTGTCCGTTAATTTTATACAAGGATTTGAACCGTGGCCCCATGTCTAATAAGGCAGGACACTACCTAGTAAACTACGACGACCTACAAAATATTTTAGCAAAATTGGAAGATAAGCTAACTTTCAAAATGTATCTATACAAAGTTTGTATGCGGTTCTACTACGGTGTATAAATTATGTAGATATGCAAAGTTACCAAACAATGCATCAACTATAAATCCGATGCCTGATTGATTTTTGACTACGTTAAAAATACACATTGACGATGTTTCGAAATAGTATACATTGTAAACATTATGTATAGTGGCTTTATGAATTTTTAAATTAATAAATACAAAAAACAAAGGAATTGTTTACATGATCAACGAATAAACAAAAATATAGCAACGACGTCAGTATAAAAAAGGGGTTAAACAAGTAAGTAAAAAGCAACAACAATACTGTAAGGACAAACTTAAACAAAATACACAAACAACAATAACATAAACAACATATTTACATTTATAGAGATTTCGCGAAGGCGAAGTGATTCTCCTTCAAGAGCATTCATCAGACTGTTTACCCAGCGAAATAAAAGACAAGACAAAACAGGCAACGAATCAGAAAGAAGATCTCTGTTATAAAGATCTATTGAACAATTGTTATTGTGTACGCGGAAGAGTGTAGAGAAGAATAAAAAACAAAGCAAATTGTTGTTGTTTAAATCAAGTCGTGAAAGTTGGCACACGGAATTGTGCGTACAGTAAAGAATTGATTTAAAACTAAATACAAATTTATTTTTATTTTATTTGCAATCTACTAACTCATATTTTTAATGTTTTTAAAAGGGTAAAAACGTAACAATACAATTAAGAGCGAATGAGAATGAAAGCAATGATGACGAATTGGATGCTTTGAGTTGATGAACAAATGTGTGCTACAAAAGTTAGCAGCGTGTATAGTATTTACCGGAGAAGCTTCATAAATTCGGTTTCAAACTGTTATATGTGGGGTAGTGGTCAAAGAGCTTGTTAACAAGCTGACAAGCCTATGTTCGCGAATATTCTGCTCAAATTCTTCTAAAAAAATTACTAAATATCGTCGGAAATTTCTACGTTGTGGGTACTCAATGCATTGGTTAAGGTTTCCTTGGAGCATGTGTTGTATTATATGTCGGATGAAATCAGACGGAAATCTAGAGTACACCTGCCATATCGCTTGAAGAATAATCGTATTCATTTATCAATAAAAAAGTATGAATATGCTAAAGATCTTTACGCAGACAAAAAGAGAGAATAAAATTATGCAGCTTCAAATTGTTCAACAACATTTGAAACTTAAATAACAAACTTTAACAATTTGAAATTGAAACACACTGCACAAGAAGAACGAACTAAATAAAATCATTTAAACTTGTTTACCTTCTGTTCCTTTTCTTTACTTTTCATTCACTTTCTGATAAAATATAAGCATTTAACTATGACATTTTGTTGTTTCCTTTTTTAGATTATACTCTTGTTATTTTGTCTATTGTTTCAGCTTTTTACCGTTTCTTTCTTTTCTAATGATTTATCATTTTGTTCATTCATCGGTGGAATGAAAATAAATACGAAAGTATAAAGTTTCGTTGAACATTATTTTGCATTAAATTGACATTTTCATTTAAAATTCATGGAAGCGCAGAAAAAGTTTTATTTTCAATTTTCTTTCTGAGTATTATGCCGTTATATTTGTGTTGAAAAATTCAATTTTCATCATAAATTAAAGAAGAAAGCAGAAATAAAAGTTCTTCTCCGTGGAATCAAAGTTTAATTCATTATGTTTTGAAATTGTTACCCGGAAACGCTATATGTTGCCTTAAAATCAACATCTTATTTGGTCACTACAACTCTTTAGTAAGGTTTACCCCTAGTTTCTCCCACCATGCACGTTGTGAGTTGCTGAGAAGAAATTCTCAAAGAACCAACTCCTGCATCTCCGTCAAGGTAGGAATGGAGCTCTACAAGCCTGTTAATACCGTGCGATGTTTGAGATAAGACGAGCTCTTATCATCCCCTCTTCAACTACGTTATGGTGAGCGTTCTGAGGAAGGCGGGAGTGCATCGTAATCACGCTATTTTCCAGAAAAGTGTCCAGTTGCTTGCGTACTCTGAAGATATTGTCATCACAGGGCGCACCAAGCGAGATGTTACTGCAACATTTAGAGCTATTGAATGGGAGTCTATTAAGGTGGGTCTGGCAGTAAATCAGGGTAAAACGAACTATATGCTGTCGACAAGTAGGAACATGCAGCGAATTGTATTCCAGATTACGGCCGATAATTATATATTTGATAAAATCATTGAATTTTTTATCTTGGCTCCGCCATTATCACCAAAAATGATGTCAGTATGGAGATCAAGCGTAGTATCACTTTTGCCAACTGGTATTACTATGGTCTCAATTGGTAGTTGAGTAGCAGAGACCTCTCTCGCACGAAACTAATACTCTACAATATATCTTTATGGCGCAGAAGCATGGACCCTATTAAGCACTGATGCAGCAGCCTTGACAGTATTCGAGAGAATACGCAAGCCCTTCGGTCCACTGCTAGTAGACGATGATTTCTGCAGTCGATCTAACAATGAGCTGTATGAGCTCTTCAATGATTAGCTGCATGAGCTCCTCAGCTTATAAACATGCTCCGGCGAGACGGGTATTTGATGTGGGTATTAGCGGAAGTCAGCGAAGAGGACGACATTGTTTGCGTTGGAAGGACCAATTCGAGGAAGCCCTGTCATTGATTGATGTGACCAACTGGCGAAGGCTCGTAAGAAGTAGAACAGCTGGATGTGCTAAAGACGGCCGAAATCCGATAATCGGGTTGTTAATGGCTAATTAAGTAAGTATGTATTCGAACCGAAAACATTAGTAATGATTGTAAGCTTTGCTGCAGAATTCTTAATTCTTTTTTGGGAGATAAACTACACATTGCAAACCATACCTGTTAAGTAATGATTAGTAATCGTAATGATTAGTAATTTGATTACTTTTTTTGAATGGTGAAATAGTGATTACAATTACGATTCTTTTCGGTTAAAATAGTTAATAATTGATTACGATTACAAAATAATCAAAAAATAATCAGGCTTACAGGTGATTAGTCTAATAATCAAAAAGAATCAAAAGTAATCCAAAAGTAATCAATTTATTTTCAATAATTACTTTGAATTCTTTTTGAATATTTGAAAATAATCAAAAAGAATTATTGAAAACAATTTAATTACTTTCGGATTACTTTTGAATATTTGAAAATAGTCAAAAATAATTATTTAAAACAATTTGATTATTTTTTAGACATCTTCCGATTCTTTTTGATTATTAGACTAATCGTCAGTAATCCTGATTATTATTTGATTCTTGGGTAATCGTAATCAATTAGTAATTCGAAAAAATTTTTCATAGAATTATATAATAATATAATAATATAATATAATAATAATTATGTTGCAAACCTATATCTGCGCAGTAGACCTTTAGGTTGTCATAATACTCCATAATACATACATAATTGGTCATAACAACCCTTCAGATTATGACTTAGCTTCTCACACCACTTATGTTGTGTGTGTTAATTTTTTACATGAGTAGCGGGACATACAGTTTAAAGTCGACTCCCAACGAGAGATTTTTGAGAAACGTTTTATGGCTATTTTATTTTAGTCTCAGAGTTTTTGCCAGATATCTTCTGATGGAAGTCGCCGAAGAAATATTTTTTCATATTGCATTTTAATATCTGACGTGGGATTTGAACCGTGGCCTTACGTCTGATAAGCCAACGCACTACCTACTAGACTACGGCTACTAGTTAATAACTTTCAATGTATTGTGTATACACAAATCCATTTTTTTAATGGTATATTCCCCATGACTACTACTTGAATGATATCAATACGTTTATCCTGTTGCACCTTGAAGAGTACTTCTCTTACCGCATACAAAACTGTTGCCCGAAATACAAGAAGGCCGAGAATGCAATTAGCATGAAGTCAGACCAAAAAAAACGCGATTAGATGGAATTCAGTTTTATTAAGTTCTGCAACATCTACCGACTCGAAAGAGCTTGAAGATGAATGGCATTGAGCTTGATTAGTCTCTAATTGCAGAGCGAAATCAATAACTACATCATCTGGACGTCATATTGTATAGAACAACTGTTCCTCTTCGTCTAATATAGGTACGGCTTCAGTGTTGCCAGTCATTGTATATCTTTCTATTCTTGAACACTTTATTTATACAAACATACAAACACATGAACGTAGTATATTATTCGCCAGTAAAACATACTGGGTTAATCTAGTTGCTTATAAAATGTATTGAACAATTTTTTTCTTTGATTATCTTAAATGCTTCAATCCATTGAAATAGTTTATTACATAAGAAATGAAATTTAGCTGCTAAAATTTCTTTATTGCAACCTTTCGAAACCAAATCAAAAGGTAATGTTATTACAAGCCACAAACCAAAACAAAGTAAAACAACAAACTTAAGTGGTTTGAGTATCAAAAGCTGGTAAAATAAATATGAAAGTAACATGTACGGATTATCAACATTCGTATGACTCTCCCAATGAAGGTAGTAAAACAGACTGTTACAGCTGCAGCAGCATGTTTGGTGATTTATTGAGTGATTTCTGTATTGGAAATGTGTAATATTTGTTCGTTGGCATTACTTTGATTCATTTCTTTGCTTCTAATTGGCTCTTCAGTTAACTGACTCTGCATTGATACGAACCGCAATATACGAACTCTGCAATATACGAACCGTGAACATTTCAGTAATACAAAAAATTGTATAAAAACGAACACAAATATGTATACAGTAATACTATGTTCAGATATGCACTTTTATTGGGTCAATATTGGGTATTAATAATATTATACGCAGTTCAGCTGGTTATTAAATATTCGTTTGTCGTTGTTGACATTTGAGTTGTCAAATATCAACAGAAAGTTTTAGGTTAATTGTAATATGCTCTCTTAACACACTTATGACAGTGCTGCATTTTAAGTTTTACTCAATATTATAACAATTTGCGTATTTATTGCGCAATCATTAATTGAAACTTTATATGAATTTTTGAGCTCAATAATAGCGTTTATTGCGATTTAGGCAATAAAGGTGCATACCTTAACACCGTATAAGGTACACAACTACATAATTAAAAAATTGTTTAAAAACACTAACAAAATAAAAATTATGGAATCGATAGCCCATATCCAACCGATAGCATACTCACCACAATTATCTTACACATCTTGCATGATGGAAACCACCAATTCAGGACCAATATTAAAAAAACTGTACTAAGAGCAGAAAAATTTAAACACCTTATGTTAAACAAAATTTGGTTCAAATAACTTTGAGACTCGAGTTTATATCTGATTAATATACAACCTGATATCCACTTTTGATGAGTACGTACGTTTACTTACGCCAAACTATGTAATATAGTATTGGTATTGTAAAAATAAGAGTATTAGCGAACCACATGATTAATACAACTAAGGATACACTGGTTTTTGTATCGTGTCTTTCATTAAGTGCTTCGTATCTTTAGATTTAAATAAAACAAAGTATGCGAAGATTCTTATTTGCTTGGAAAACCTATTACTGCCACTATGTGTGGAATAAAAACTCGTTGACCAATAGTTAGGTTGGCTTTGAGTAACGCTGTGTTTACAATAAAAAGTCTAACGAGCAGAATATCCAATATGGCATGGCTGTGTTACACTTAACGGCGTCCTATTGAAACCACATGTCGTTATAGTCCAGACCCTTCAACTCAGGCCAAAAGTTACTTACTTAACTCGTCGTTAATAGTAATGACATGGACAACGTCGAGCTGAAACAAATATGGCCCAAACAGTGAATTTTCGGGACTTATTTGATGCATGTGAATTGGTATCATCCCAAATTAAGCAATTTTGTTTGTGCACGCTTCCATTCATAGGAACTCCTCTCTGAAGATGGTACGTCGCAGTACGTCGCCCAAATAGAATGTTTGATAAAACAAATTTGTTATTTGCTACTGTGTGCAACCTTCACGTTAGTAGTTTAGCATACACTAGACCACTAGGGCACTCACTTTTTAATACTTATAGGGAGGCATTTGAACAAATTAACAACTTCGTGTTATGCCACATGTAATGTAAATATTTAAAAAAGTTTAAATGAACAGCTTCTTTTGTTGTTGATTATTTTAGATATGCTGTATGCCGTAAGGAATACTTAAGGCTAAGCAGAATACTATGGTCTAGATGGTAGTGCGCAAAACTTCATCTACCGAGGCCGTGGGTTCGATTCTGGCAAGAGACTCTGGGTGCTTGTGATTGTCTGATTGTTGGTGTAATTTGCGTAAACATATTGATAGTTGAAGATATCTCTCTTCTGGCTCATAATTTTTTTATATATATATATAATTTCGTGTCAAGTGACCCAATTTTTAAAATCGAAGTTTTCCGATTTGGATGAAATAATAATTTTTTTGATAGATATCCCACTCGTATCCCATTAAGCGATTATAAAGGTGTTTGGGATTTTTTTCCATAATCTTTTACTATGAAAAAACATTGACCGCAAACACTACAAAATAAAAAAATAGATGACATCCATCCACGTTTTATAAAACTTATACTGCCTTATATAATACGTCATATCAATCACATTTTCAACACGATTTTAACAACTAGCACTTTTCCAATTGAGTGGAAGGCGGCGAAAATTATTCCAGTGCCTAAAAATGATGGTGACTACCGGCCAATATCTATCCTTCCCTACATGTCAAAAGTTTTTGAGAAAATTCTTCATGGACAAATTTATAAACACATACCCGACAATAATCTACTAACAGACCGTCAGTCTGGTTTTAGACCTCAACACAGCTGCACTACAGCATTAACTGAGGTGGTTGAGAATATTCGTGACAATTTAGATGAGAGTAAGTTAACATTTTTGTCTTACTTGATCACTCCAAGGCATTTGACACTGTTGACCATCAAATGCTGCTATTGAAGCTTGGCAATATGTTTAAATTTTCTTCAACCGCAACAAAATTAATATCTTCATATCTAATTGGTAGATCACAGATAGTTGTCAACGGTAGTTTTGTTTCTTCACCCTTATTTACAAGCAGAGGTGTTCCACAGGGGTCCATACTTGGCCCACTTTTTTACTCCATGTATGCAAATGACCTTCCTTTGCAGATTAGATATTCCAAAATTCAAATGTATGCTGATGACGTACAACTTTATCTAAGTTGTTCGAAAACGACTATGAATTCTGCTATTAATGAAATAAATTTTGATTTAGATAGAATTTATCAATGGGCATCTGCTAATGGACTACTTCTTAATCCTATTAAGTCCAAGTTTTTATTAATTGGCAAAATTCCGGCGGTATTGAAAGGGAATTTGAATATTTCTCTTAATGGGACAAAAATTCAATTGATAAATACAGCCAAGAATTTGGGCGTTACTTTTAATAGCTCGCTGACATGGTCGGATCACATTAATCAAGCATGTGGCATAGTTTATGGGAAGATTAGAACCCTATGGCAGACTCAACACTTTACGCCCATGAGGATAAGGATGCTGATTGCAAAAACGTATTTAATTCCTTCTCTTTTATATGCCTCTGAGATTTTTGCTGGATGCAATATGACTTTGAAACGAAAGCTCAACATAAAGTTTAATAATATTGTTCGATATATTTTTGCTTTGAAAAGATTTGACCATATGTCTCCGTATTTAGTACATGTCCTTGGAATGCACCTCGATGACTATATGAAGCTTAAAAATCTTATTTTTATACATAAAATTATAACAACAAAAAAACCTGACTCTCTTTATAACAAATTGGTATTCACTTCTTCTGCGAGGAACAATAATATTCGAACATTCAAATACCGAAAGAGTGCTTCTTTTCACCAGTTTTATATATATACCATTTATCTCTGGAACCATCTCCCCCCAAATATTCAATTTACTAGCAACGCAGTGCGATTTAAAAGCTTGTTAAGGAATTATTACAAAAATTCATAAATTTATCGTTTCAATTTTCATTTGACTTTGTTATATTACCTCTTATTTATTCTTTTGTTTATTTTTTTTTTTTTTTTGATTAATATAATTTTTTGATTAATATAATTTTTTGATTAATATAATTTTAATGTATTATGTAACTTATTTGATTCTGGTGCTGTAATTTATAAGATAATTGATCTTGTTGCATCAGAAAAACAATCATTATAATAAATAAATAAAATAAATAAATAAATAAAAGTTTTAAGTCTCCAAGGTTACTTTTACTTATTCCTTTTTATATTCTCATTTGTTTACTAAAAATGTTTAAAATACCTAACTGTTAATTCCTTTTATTACAAGAAGTAAATTCAAGGGCATTGGAAATAATATTTGCATAAGTCGATCTCAAACAGCTTTTGTAAGAATTAGAAAATGTAAATTAGTTGAGTTCAATTTTATCTTCCGCAAGAAGCGGACTTATTTCTAAAGTTAAATTATATGTGAATTTTAAATAAAGTAAAAAAAAAATAAATATCTTCATGAACATAAAGTAAAATTATAAATTTAAAATAAATATTTTTAAAATAAAGAAATAAAATCTAGAGTGTAAAATCTTAAAGTGTTCTTAAGTTTATCTTAAAGTTTAATTAATTCTCTTACATAAAAATGGTGCCGAAATCCGGGAACATCCCTACTGAATAAGAATATTCCTTGCTGAATAAAAATATTGTTTGTTAACTGAAAACCTTCCCTGCTGAAGAAAAACTAACAGAATTCTACTGAACCTTCCGTACTGAAGAAAAAGAACAACAACACTTATTATAAATGCTTTGATGTCTACGTAGCTTTAAAAACGAATCTTCTTTAATTTTCGAACTTGATTCTCCACAGACTCCTACCGTCCACTCAAGTACCTTCTCAGCCACTAGCCACATTGAATCATTTTCCGCTGGAGCAAGACTTCCGAAGATTGATTTACCAACTTTTTCGGGGGATTATCTAGAATGGATTTCCTACCGCGACATGTTTAAAACACTAGTGCATCAAAATCATTCCCTCACAAAGGTGCAAAAATATTTTTACCTAAAGTCATCGTGTACTGGAACACCACTCAGTTTGGTCAACGAATATCCGGCAGCAGGCTCCAGCTATGACTTGGCATGGAATGCTCTCGAGAAGAGATTCCATAATGAGAGGAAGCTTGTAGAACAACTATTGAAACGTCTATTTTCATTAAAGCCCTCCAACGGGTCATTTAAAAATATAACAAAAATCAAAACTAAAATCACTGGATATAGATATTTCAACTTGGGACTCAATTCTGGTGTATTTAATTACCCAAAAACTGGATATGCAGACTAGAAAAGAATGGCAGCAGTCACTCAAGGCAAGCACTTCGATTCCTCCCATGTCTGACATGCTAAATTTTCTGGAAACTACCTTTCGCACTATGGAGTCTATAGAGGAAGAAGCTGCTCAACTGCACGTCACTGTGGCAAGGATATTAGCAGGAGACTTACAAAATGTATACGAGTTCACACTGCTTCAACTATAACTGACAACAACTGCCTTTTCTGCCAGAAACGTCATCCTCTTTATAAATGCTTCCGATTTACAACATTGTCTTCAATGGAGAAGAAGGACTTCGTAAATCAGCAACGCCTCTGTCGAAACTGCCTCAATACCGGGCATATGCAATCATCTTGCCGTTTAAATACCAGATGCCATATTTGCAGTGAACCCCATCATACTATTCTGCACAACGAATTTTGTAAAAATATTTCCGTGTCCATACCCTCACCTGTGCCTACCGACAAAGGAAATAACATGACATTCCAGCCACCTGCTACAGCGTCAACCCCCACTTCGGCTATTGTAAGTACAAATATGTCTAATCTGAGTGATAAAACTCTAAACCCTGCCCTGCTGCCTACAGTAAAAGTTTATATAAATACCGTTGAGAAAACTTATTGTGTCAGAGCTCTTGTAGACCAAGGCTCGCAACTTTCATTTATTTCAGAAGGGCTGTCACAACTATTACCCATACCAAAATGCAAAACACGAGTCGATGTGTCTGGTATTGGTGGAAGCCAAGCAGTTACAATTAAGAAATCTGTAAGATTTACGATTCATTCACGATATGACAAACAATTTGAATTACCTATAACTGCTCTAGTTATTCCTAGCGTCACATCATATATTCCAAACAGAATTACCTCTGATTTTATTCCAGATCTCTCTGAGTTCTTTTTGGCTGATCCAGATTTTCTTGATCCACAAAAGATTGATATCCTCCTTGGAAATGATGTCTAGAATGAAAAAATTCGAAAATAGTTTTCTTTTGCAAGAAACTAATTTGGGTTGGATGATATCCGGATCACCAAGATCACATCTAACAGCAAATAAAATCTCAGCAAACGTCTGTTCTATAGATGAGCAACTTCGTATGTTTTGGGAACAAGAGGAAGTGCTTGACGCAAAACCATGGTCTACTGAAGAAGAGCTTTGTGAAAAGTTGTTTAAGGAAACCCAGACCCGTGATGAAGAGGGTCGTTACACAGTCCAATTACCATTTAAAAGGTTACTACAAGGTCAAGAGCTGCCAACGCTTTCTCACACGGACTACAAGGCAATGAAACGGTTAAAACAATTGGAATTGTCTTTTAAACAAAAGCCGAAGAATACAAAAAGTTTATGCTAGAAAATGAAGTCCTTAATCATATGACTAATCTTGGTGAGTACCCAACAGCTATATCTGATAACGCATATTTATTTCCTCATCATGGGGTGCTTAGATAGAGCAGTTCAACAACAAAATTGCGTGTTGTGTTCGATGGAGGAAATCGTAGGCCACCTCAAACTTCTATTAATGAAGAATTATCAGCTGGCCCTGCATTACAAAACGATCTGCCTACAATCATCACTCGCTGGAGAAAACATTCTGTTGCATTTACAGCAAACCTGGAGAAAATGTTCAGGCAAATAAACGTGTCTCCTGAACACCAGCACTTTCAATGCATTCTTTGGAGAAATACTACAAATAAAATATGTGTATATGCGCTTCGAACAGTGACATACGGCACAACTTCTGCGCCTTATCTAGCAATTAGAGTACTGCAGCAACTAGCAGACGATGAAGAAGCCAACTTTCCAGAAGCTAGTCAAATACTTCGAACAGACACCTACGTGGATGACGTGATATCAGGAGCGGATACTCTACAAGAGGCTATTAAGCTACAAAAACAACTTTCTACACTTCTAAAATCAGGAGGATTTCATTTAAGGAAGTGGAACTCAAATTCGTTGGAGCTCATGAAGAAAGTTCCTGAAGAAGATAGGGAAATTAAAAATTCATTTTCTATTTACCAACCCAATATGTCAAAGACACTCGGTATAAATTGGAATACTTATAACGATTACTTCTGTTTTTCTATTAACTTTACATTTTCCGAACAAATAACTAAGAATAGTTTGCTTTCAGAAGCGTCTAAATTGTTTGATCCCTTAGGTTGGCTGTCCGCTACGACTGTAATAGCGAAAATAATCTTTCAAAAATTGTGGAAACTAAAGCTTGATTGGAAAGATATTCTACCAGAAGAAATACAACATGAATGGGTTCATTTTCGAACTAAATTAAAGGTTCTTAAGGAGATAAGAATCCCACAATGGATTGGTTACCAGTCTAGTAACTACAATGTTGAACTCCATGCCTTCAGCGATGCATCTAAAGTAGCTTTTGCGGCCGTCGTTTATGCTCGTGTGACAAATGAATTAGGTGAGGTATTAGTAAACTTATTACAGGCAAAAACAAAGGTGGTCCCATTGAAAGGTGAAACAATACCTCGGCTAGAATTAAATGCTGCAACCCTCATGGCTAAATTGGTTGCAAAGATAAAAGCCAGCGTGGATTTTAAAATCGACAGAATTATATACTGGACGGATAGTACTATAGTTCTTGCGTGGCTGAAAAATAAATCAACACGGTTGGAAGTCTACTTGGCAAATCGAGTCGCAGTGATTAAAACTTTATCTAACGTTAATGATTGGAGGTACGTACCGACCACAGATAATCCAGCAGACTGTGCGTCTAGAGGTTTAATGCCTGAGCAACTAGTAAATCATGAATTGTGGTGGAAGGGACCACAATGGCTACAAAGTACATCTGATTCTTGGCCTACTTGCCCTAACCAAATATTTCGAGAAGAAATTATCAGCACTAACGTTTCTGCTCACATTACAAAAACAAAAGAAATTACTGCATATCCAGAAATACTTAAAAGATTTTCAAAGCTATCTGTATTGATACGTGTGACGTCATATGTCTTCCATTTCTACAACAATATCAAATTAAAACGAGGCAAAAGAGAAGTTGGTTATCTTAAAACATATGAGCTTAAGGAAACATTATATTTACTAATCAAACTAACACAGGAGGTGTCTTTTCGAGATGAAATCAAAACGCTTAAATTGGGAAATAGGATTTCCAATCAAAGCAATCTAGTTAAATTTTCTCCGTTTTTGGATAAAACGGGAATTCTACGAGTTGGTGGTAGAATATTGAATGCTCCTATTGCCTACAACACTAAACACCCGATTTTGTTGTCAAAACAGAATCCCCTATCTTTGCTTATATTTTTAGATGCTCATTTGAAAACGTATCATGGAAGCCTCCAGCTTATGCAGTCTTACGTTTCTCGTAACTACTGGATAGTGTCAGCTCGAAACTTAGCTAAACGCGTGTAGCGTGAATGCATGGTATGCCTTAAATATAAAGCCCAATCCTGCCAGCAGCTTATGGGTAACCTTCCATCAGTTCGCCTGCAGCCCACTCGAGCGTTCAAACATAGTGGATTGGACTATGCTGGGCCCATCAATATGAAAACTTCATCTTTACGAACAGCATCTACATCCAAAGGCTATATATCTCTATTCATCTGTATGACTACGAAGGCGATACATTTAGAAGCAGTCACAAGTCTTAGCGTAGACTCTTTTCTGGCTGTATTTCGACGATTTATTGCACGTAGAGGTTTATGCACAGATTTGTACTCCGACTGTGGTACCAATTTCGTGGGTGCGAACAAAGAACTTCAAGTCCTTTATCATCGAAATAAGACGTCCATTCCCGAACACCTGGCTGAAACTCTTGCAAATCAGGGTACAACATGGCATTTCATTCCTCCAGCCTCACCACATTTTGGAGGACTCTGGGAGGCCGGTGTAAAATCCACAAAGTATCACTTGCGGCGCATAATGAAAGATCGCATACTTACGTTTGAAGAGTTAAGTACCCTCTTGGCACAAATTGAGAGCTGCCTGAACTCCAGACCTTTATGTCAACTATCTACCGATCCTGCAGATGTTGATGTACTAACACCAGCACATTAGAAGTCGCCGTAGTCTAGTAGGTAGTGTGTTGGCTTATTAGACGCATAAGCCTGGGTTCGAGCCCCAGGCCAGGCATCAATGACAAAATACAAAAAGTATTTTTTCGTCGACTTCCTCTCAGTAGATTTCTGGCAAAAACTCTGAGAGTAAATAAAAATTGCCATGAAAAGTTTCTCACTAAATAAAAATCTGTCGTTCGGAGTCGACTTTAAACTGTAGGTCCAACCACTCATGTATAAAATTAACACACACAACATAAGTGGTGTGAGAAACTACGACGTTGTACTGTGGGTCAATTCGACCTCCGGGTACTGTACTTGTCTTAATTGACAAGTACACGTCCTCTAACCTAACCTAACACCAGCACATTTTCTCATTGGAGAACCAACAAATTGCATCCCCGATGATGATTTACTTGATAATAATGTTGATCGTTTAAGCCGTTGGAAATTGGTTGATCATCTCTAGCAACACTTTTGGAATCGCTGGAACAAAGAATACTTATGTCGCCTTCAAGCACGACCAAAGTGGAATAGAGTCGAAAGAAATATAAAAATAGGTGACATAGTTCTTCTTCTTCATGAGAAAAGTATTCCAGGTCAGTGGCCACTTGAAGGTTGCAGCTATACATCCTGGTTCAGACGGAATAGTACGAGTAGTGACACTTTATTGCAATGGTAAATACATAAAGCGCCCTATATCAAAAATTTGTCTTTTACCATCTAATGTTATCAACAATGATGACAAGGATCTTGCTGCTTAAGAACAACCGTTCTTTGTGGGGGAGAATGTTTGGGATTTTTTCCCACAACCTATTACTATGAAAAAACATTGAGCGCAAACCCTACAAAAGTTTTAACTCTCCAAGATTACTTTTACTTATTCCTTTTTATATTCTCATTTGTTTACTAAAAATGTTTAAAATACCTAACTGTTAATTCCTTTCATTACAAGAAGTAAATTCAAGGGCATTGGAAATATTATTTGTATAAGTCGATCTCAAACAGCTTTTGTAAGAATTAGAAAATGTAAATTAGCTGAGTTCAATTTTATCTTCCGCAAGAAGCGGACTGATTTCTAAAGTTAAATTATATATGAATTTTAAATAAAGTAAAAAAATAAATATCTTCATGAACATAAAGTAAAATTATAAATTTAAAATAAATATTTTTAAAATAAAGAAATAAAATCTAGAGTGTAAAATCTTAAAGTATTCTTTTACTTGATCATGAGGATCTTAAAGTTTAATTAATTCTTTTACAAAAGGCTTTAAAGGAAATTGTATAAGCTTTCTTTTGAGCAAAAAAAAGGCCCATTTTGAAAAAAAAAAAAATTTAAAAATTAAAGAAAAGAAAATAAAATAAAGAAATAGCTATTTAATACCCTTTGGAAAATTTTTGCTAGGACCAATAGGTGAAAAGTTACACACATTTAAAAAAAAACCCTGTATGACCAAAATGTCCAACTTTGGCCCCTCTAACTCCGGCAGTTCTTGACTGATAGAGCTGGCCTACTATACAATTGTACTAACATTGGTGCAAATTTCATCCAAATCGGAAGACCTCGATTTTAAAAATTGGGTCACTTGACACGAAGTTCCCCATATGTATATTACATGTGGATACATCCATCATATTTACAATAGGCAGCATCCAAATAGTGCGAACCTGAAATCGGAATATGTTTGCTCAATTTGTTGTTGTTGCTATACAATGGTAATATACATATTTAAATTGCTTGTAGGGGATTAAAATCCGTAGATAAATAAACATTCAATAAGTTTCAGTCTCCAGTAGAATAGAATTGTTTTGACTACATAGTTATTTAGCCAGTATACGTATTTAGGGTTAATGTTCCAGATTAGGCGTTTATTGGAATAACTGCAGTTGAATTTTAGAACTTAGTTTTAAATGTTTACTTTTAAATGTTTAATAGGTTATGACAATAAATTTAAACTCATTTAGCTCATAACTTAGTAACGGTATTATCCAGTTGAGCCATTAAAAAGTTCTTAATGCAACAAATCACGGTTTTAGGTTTAAAAACAAAATAATTTTGCGCTTATCAGCACACTTTTATGTCGTATTCTTCCTTTAGAACACTTCATCACTGTCATTACCCTCTCTTCATAGTTCTCATTACTTCTATCTATTTTTGTGCGGTCTTCATAAGTAAATTGAGACTATGAAACTAAAAGTCTGAATGTGTGGGTATCGGAGTGAACGATAGAATATTTTTTTATTTTTTTAATTTTTTGAGAGAATTCTTTTGAAAGAGTTTGTCATTGTAGTATTAGTCAAAATATTACATTGCAACAGAAGTAGCAGCAGAATTGTATTATTATATTTTCACTCTATTTGAAGAACTTCTTGTTATTCAGAGAAATAAAGCAAAGAAGGTTCTTTCCGAACAACAACATATACAATTACTTTTACTCCTGTTGATTGTTTAAAAGAGTTTTGTTACTTTAGATCAGCGTTTACCATTTTATAGAACAACTGCGCAGAGAGAACTCACAGGCATTTTTGTGTTTTTCATTTAGTTGTCGATCAGACATGTGTAGCGGATGCTTTATTATTTTATTTCAGAATGACACTCAGAAAATTTTTTATGTTAAGACTGGTCTATGTCATTAGCTGGGAGTATTTCATTTTTTTATTTTATCGTATAGTATAATTTTTTTTAAATGCTTTGGAATGCTCGCTTTTTTCTTTTAATAAAAAATGGTTTTTTATTCTTTTTATTTTTATTTATCTGAAAAACATGACCTAATTTTTAAGCCAAAGATGGATAGCTTTGTGTTCTTTTAATAAGAAATGGATTTTTTACTTTATTTTTATTTATTTAAAATTATTAAGCCAAAGATATATAGCTTTACATATGTATGTTGATGAAATGAAAATAAAAATAGCGTATATTACTAGCACTTTTCTATGGCTGTAACATAATAAATTCTCTCAACTTATTTTCTCTCCTTTACTCACTAATACATAACCAAAAAATTTTTAGTAAACCCTGCTTTAGATGCACTATTTACAAAACAAAAGCACATAATGCTCCGTAAAGGCTAGAAAAGAAAAGGAAGAAGAAAGTACTAAAATGTTGGTTTTCCAAATGAAAGAATTCGCATGCAATGTAAACACTAAAGAAATACTGTGAGCGTCAAAAGGAACTAAACACCTTACATTATTTTAACAACGTGCGTATTTTTTGTATTTTGTTTTAGGTTTGAAGTAAAATTAATTTCAAAACAGACAAAAAGGGAAAGCAAATTTCAATTCACAAACCACAGACCTCCATAAGAAAGGGAAATTCTTGCGAGGAATAAACGAAATTTTTGATAGCTATAATTGCAGCATTAAAAATATTGGACAATTACGCAGAATATAAAACATTAGAGAATTTACTGCATGGAAGGGAACCGAAGCATTTTGCAGACACGGAGGTAATAGTTACTATGAGAGAAATATAGGTCCACATCTCGTAAAAATCTAGAATGTCAGGAAGTGCTAGTATCCCTACATGATCTCGGATTATATGGCAGAGTACCACATAAAAAACCTTACATATCCAAACCCAACCATAGTAAAGCGTATAAATGACGCAAAAAATATAACGTTAACCTAAAGCTGGCATTGCAGGATGAATGGAATAAAGTAAACCCAGAATTCACTTTAAAACTTGTGGATGTAATACATAGCAGATTAGGACCATAATTAAATCAAAATGATGACAGGAAACAAATTAAATAGTTTTTGAGTATTTGATTAAGATTTCTGTCTACATTCATTTGATGCTAAAAAATCGTAATATTTTTATAAAGAGTGAAATATTTTCTAAGTTAGTGAACTTTTGTTTTTCCTTTTTTGTTATTAATTCTTCTTCAAGTTACAATGAACTACAAAATATTAATTTGCATAAAAAAATGAATACACACAGCTAATGAAATAGTGTAAGTTGTGAGTTTATTTCTTGAATCCTTAAAACTTGTTTTATTTGACAAAAACTGTTTTTCTTTTTTGACTTTAGATTTGCATTTCTGAACCGATGTCCAAAATTTGAAGCTTGCTAGAAAATAAAGAGATAGGCCTTTTTATTTTTATTTATTTATTTTATTTATTAATCATAGCACAACAAGATAATAATCTTATAAATGAAAGTGCTATGGGAGGACATCAAATAGGAAAAAGTAATAACAAATCGCTCATTATATGAGTAATGAATTGTTTGAAGTACAGTATAAATAAAAATGAATAAGAATAAGAACATGATTTAACCTCAGGAAATAGCAATCGATACAAAAAAATTAGGATAAGAAAATGAGTATATGTAAAAAACTAAATTAGGAAAGATACAAATATAAAGAAAAATACAAACAAGGAAATATATTCATATAATGAGATACAATGAAACTTAAATAATAAATTAGAAAAATGAAAATAATTAATCACTAATAAAAATGAAGAGTAAAAATGTATAAACAATCAAAATATGTTACAAACTACTTAAACAGATTGTATAACTCCTTATTGAACTTAATTGCATTGCCTATGTTCTGAATATAATTAGGTAGTGCATTCCAAAGACTGATGGTGTGTATAAAGAACTGTCGTTTCGACAAAAGAGTCCTATGCCTTAATTGGATAATTTTCCTACCGCGGTTGGATCTAGCAAATCTAATCCTGCTAAATAAGTATACTGGCTGTTCCAAAGTAATAATCTTATGGAGGAGAATTAGGCACTTAATATTCAATAGATTATCAAAATGAATACCACATATCTGGTAAGAAAATTGTGATATATGGTCCCGACGTCCCTTAATAAATACAAATCTGGCTATGTTATTATAAGCCAAGTTGAGTTTCCGCCTATCATCCGCATCACAGTTTGCGAAAATTTCCGATCCATATAAAAGAACAGGAATCAAAAACGTTTTTGCCAGTTGCAGGCGTATAGCAAAAGGAGTCGAATCTATAACAGCCCATAAGTTCCTAAGCATACCATAAACTTTACCAACGATGACATTAATGTGGCTAGACCACGTTAGCCGACCATTAAAGATAACACCCAGATTAGATGCCGATTCAACAAAATCAATTTTATTCCCCCTGATAATAATTTCCGGCACGTCAAACGCTCTCTTAGACCTGGAGAGCAATAAACATTTCGATTTAGAGGGATTAATACAAAGTCCATTAGCACTAGCCCAGTTGTCAATTTTCCGTAAATCATCGTTAATCGTATCTACACATAGTCGGATATTATCAATACAAGCGCTCCTATAGAGCTGAAAGTCATCAGCGTACATATGTACGCTACAATTATCCAAAACATCAGGTAGGTCGTTAATGTATATACAGAACAAAAGGGGCCCTAGAATTGATGCCTGAGGAATACCTCTTCCAACGTGTACCGAATTCGAGATGTTGCCGTTTAGGTAAACTCGTTGAGATCTGTTAATGAGATAGGAACGTATAAGGCTGCAAGCTGAATTAGAAAAATGAAAGAGGGTCTGTAGCTTTCTCAATAATATTCTGTGATCAACTGTATCAAAAGCCTTAGTGTGATCCAAAAGAACCAAGAACGCCATGTAATTTTCATCCAGCTTCAACCTAAGGTCATCAACTACTTTGACTAAAGCAGTAGTGCAGCTCCTAGCTTTGTTTGTTTGATTAAATTGAAAAAATTTACCGTAGTTATTATTTAAAGGGCCTAACAGTCATGTTATATTTTTCATGTTTTTTTTTTTCAAATGAACTTCTAGTTCAAAAATTTTCAGAATTTTTAATGGATCTTGATTGTTTATCGAAAAATGTGTCAATTTCACGTTTCAGCGATCTCCAGAAGTGTTTGCAAAAAACACAATATTAACCGACTTCTGGTAGTTGTGCATCAATACTTTTGAAAATTTTTGTACTGTAAGTTCATTTGATAAGATATATGTATAAAAAATATAACACGACTGTTATACTATCTAGCTTCTCATGCGACTTATGTTGTGTGGTAATTTTATTCAAACGTACCAGGACCTACAGTTTAAAGTCAATTCTAAAGGACAGATTTTTTGAGAAACTTTTGATTGGTAATTTTTATTTACTGCCAGATTTTGCAAGAAATCTGCTAAGGGGAAATTACCGAAGGAATATTTTCTCATATTTCGTTTTGTCGGACTTGTCTGACCTGGAAATAGAACCGTGTCCTGACGTTAATAACACAGCACCTATTAGACTATAGCAACATAGCGACGAATAGTGTATCGTCTGCAAGCACTGAGGTGATGAACCAACCAGAGCCGCAAATCTTACTACGAGATTATTATTGCAGCTTGACGCACAGTTATCCGACACGCCAATTACATCAGTCTAATACCAGGTCGACTTTTTCGGTCAAACGATTAAAAAGATTAAAAGTCGTAATTAAAGGTTTTAAGAATCTGCCTACAAATAAAATAAACGCTATGCAGTAACCGCAGCAAGCTCTCAAAAATAGTATACATGTGTGCATATGGAAATGATAATTTTAAAGGCAGCGCGACAACAAGCAAAAATTACTGGCAAGAAATAGTAGTAATAATAATAAAGATTTGAATTTGAACAGTCAATTTAAAATAAGTGGTAATTTTAGCTTCACCAGGTATACCGATATGAAATTAGCAATTTTATGTGAAAACTAAAAAAACTAAGTTTTAATAAGAAAGTAGAAAAGAGAAAGTGTGGTGGTCCATCATTACAACGGTATGCCACATATATCCTTGTAACCCACCAAAAATTTACTTAAATTGTACGCTGAGTTCTCGCAAAATTCATTTGTTCATAAAAATAATAGATAGATAGTCGAAAGCCTGCTGGAAATCAGGGTATGTTCAACAGCGATGAACTTATGAAGTTACACAAAAAAGAGAATGCCGAAGATAATACAAATTTCAGGCATCAAATTTAATTGAGCCAATATTCGTTTAATTGACAAAATTATTTTAAGTGTTCAGGCATACGCAAATCAGCTTATACAATAATCATTTGACAGTTGGAAAACAACAACATTTTTTTATTCTTTATAACAAATCATAAATTTGACACAAAACATACTGTAACGGGAAAAATTACTCATTTAAATTTTTTATCGGAATTTCTTGAATATAACTTTATAACACCGCTATTTGTCTTTACAACTTCTATTAAAAAATACATCGAATATATTTTTGAAGATTTACTCCTATCTTGTATTTTTTACTTCATGTCATATGCTCTAACTACTGCGGGAAGTTATTTGCCCTGAGCACAGGTTCTGTATCTTGAATTGCATATTTTGTGACATTTTGGACATTTTTGGCATTGCCTGGTATGATTCGGTATTTTGAGGTATATTGTTTGTTTTTTGGCGAGTATTACAGTAAAAATTTCTAGTGCTATTTTGTTAATAAAAATTCGTATTTCAATGTTTTGTTATAGTCCTTATCCCCAAATTTTCCCAAAATTTCGAAACATTCAAAATATTTGAAATCATTAGAAATTTTAAATAATATATAGTAGAAAGATAATGGAATAGGAATAAAAATACAAGGAGTATCGGTAGATTTAGTTTTAATATAAATAAACATACCTTCCACCTCACTCGCCATATTTATTTGACGTTGTTGATATTTGTATATTCAAATATCAACAAAATTTTTTCGCTTAAGTTGTAACGTTCTCACTGAACATACTTATGACAGTGTTGCATTTTAAGTTTTACTCCATATTATAACAATTTGCGTATTTATTTATAGTGTTTATTGCAATTTACGTAATAAGGCTGCATATCTGAACACCGTATAATAATGAAAAATATTTACCAAATAAATTTGATTTTCAATAAAAAATATTTAATTAAAATATGTATAAAATTGAATTTTTGAATATTATACGAAGGGACAAATGTTTTAATACTACACATATTTTACTCAAGTGGTTTGTACTAATTATACTTCAGTGAATGCTCCTTTAGTAAGTTTTCATTATTACTCCCTACATTCTATAAGAGCATTGTGTTTTGTTCTATATATCCTTCGCTAATCTTTTATTTGTATTTCTTTTGTCTCTTGGCCTTGTAAACACTGTTCCATAAATGTTTTAATTTTTTGTTTTATCTGGTATTTTATTAAGTGCTTTAAATATGTGGAATATGGTCTGAAACTTTTTATTCATTTGAAAGACCAATGGATGCCATTATGTGTGGAAAATAAAACCGTTTAAATGTCTCTAGGTATGAGCTTTTTGAAAACAAATGGCGTTGGTGTACAGCTTATCCAATTCAGGCCAAAAGAAGTTGTTAATCATTGACCCATAGCGTTTACTGTTGACAGTCAGTGATAGTAAAACAGAGTTTACGTGACACGCTACATTCACCTGAAAATGGGCCTCAACGATCAAGATGATTTCTTGCCAGCTGCTCTACAGTGCGAATACACGTTGTTATCCATGGTCGTTTATCTGAAAATCCTGGCTTTTTTGAATTTTTCAAGTACCGATCCAAGTACATGCATACATAATTGATTATTACAACCCTTCAGTCAGGATTGCGACCTAACTTCTCACACCACTTATGTTGTGTGCGTTAATTTTATACATGAGTGGCGGGACCTACAGTTTAAAGTCGGCTCCGAATGACAGATGTTTGAGAAACTTTTCATGGCAATTTTATTTACTCTCAGACTTCTTTTGCCAGAAATCTGCAGAGAGCAAGTCGCCGAAGAAATATTTTTCCATATTTTCGTTTTGATGTCTGACCCGGGATTTAAATCGAGGCCTTACATCTAATAAGCCGGCATACCACCTACTAGACTACGGCGACTACAACCAAGTCCCGACGCAAAATTCGCCAGTGCATGTTTACAAAAGACTGAGTTCTTGTGAGCAGTGAGAAATCGTCTGCGTCGAATTCTTTTGCACAATCTCACGGACAGCGGCGATGTCTGCGGCAGATCTTACTTGTAAGAGTGTTGGTCAATCGTTTACTGAGCCAATCGACTTGAATTTAGCCAACCGACAAATTTCGTAAGTCCCTGCTGGAAGACCCGATACATTTTCAGTACTTTTCAAATTTCTTACCATGAATATGGCAATGACATTCTGTTAAATATAATTTGATTTGACTACACAGCACTCCATGTTTAGTACAAGTATTATAATTGCTTTTAACAATTTTTGTTGCGTGTTACTTTAACTTCACGAGCTGTCTGGAACAAATTTTTGTCATCTGTCTGACGCAGAGTACTTTTGTTTTCTTAATTTTTTATTTAAATTGTTCTTTTACTGGTTGTATCTGTTTGTACTGAAAAGAATTTGTTTGTTTTTGTAGTACAGCGACTGTGTATGTGTATCCCTAATGCATATCTAAATGATGATGGAAATGTCATTAAAGAAATGGAATTCATTCTAACAAGGAGATTGAATTTTTTTAATACTAAAATTGTGTATTACAGATCACATAAAATATAGGGCAATAAGAAGTAAAATGTTCGTTTGGGCGCTATTAAGCATACATACATATATCCAAAAATACATTCTTTGTATCGATATAAATGGAAATCAGTAAAATTAATCTTTATACTTCGTATTCTGTATTCTAATATCAGTAATTTCTACTAAGAAATATGTCGTAATTTATGTTAAGGGTATTAAGAAAATGGAATTATCCATCGTCACTTCTCTCTTTTCCATAAGAATATATTGCATAAGTAGCGGCCAAACTCTTACTGATTTATTTATTTATTGTTACAGAAATTTAAACTCAGAATGAGAAATCTCGAGTTCTGCCTTACACTCTTCTTCCCGATTTCATACTTAGGAACTGTTTCTATGTTTTTCACGGGTTAACTTTATTTTTCTAGCTCTATGACATTTAAGGGCAAAATGTTGAGATAGTCGCCGACAATAATCACGCATATCGAATACAATAAAATTTCAACCCACATTTCTCTTTGTTTTGTGGTGTTTCTTGATCGCATGTTTGGAAAAGCATGGATGGAAGTGATAGCTTTTATTCTATATCTAGAATTCTCGCCCGAGCTCACGCAATTTAAAGTGTTATTGCAGATCTTAACCTATACTATGGTTTGGCCCACTTGGCTTGAGCCAAATGTTATTTCTGCACTGGTCTAAAGATAAAGTCCTTCGAACTCCACTGATTTATTAGTGAACGTTACCAGAGTTTCATAACCAGCCGAAATTTTTCTATTTAACTAGCAGGTTATTAATGTTGTGTCAATCCCTACAAAAGTTGCAGCTAATACCCCTGACAACTAACATTTTTCCTGGGCTTACTGAAAGAATAATTTATCCACTTGCACAATATCTATAGTCAAACAATCTGACAGTACGTTTTCCATAACGCAACATCTACTTGTAACTAATTTGTTACTATGGAACAGAGAGAATTTAAAAATTTATCTTGAAGTCGCCGTAGTTTAGTAGTGTGTTGGAAAAGAGCCCGTGATTCAACACCCGGCTCAAACATCTCAAAATAAAATTAAATTTGAAAAAATATTTTTTCAGCGGTATTCTGCTAAAACTCCAACAGTAAATAAAACTGCCAGATCTGTTGCTCAGGGTCGTCATTGATATGGAGAAATTAAAAGACACAATACGATGGTGTAAGAATCTAGATTGTAATTCTGGCCAATTAAGTAAGTAGCTGCCGGAGCTGTACGTCTGAGGACGAAGAAGAAACTGTTTTTCACTTCATATGACAAAGCCCTAGTCTTGTCATAGAGAGATATCTTTAACCGAGCTCTCTAACATAAGATTTGCAATATTTATTTTGGACTCGGGATGGTTTCTTGCATGGCTGTATCACAATAGGTACAAATGCTGGCCTAAGTGGGACCACTTCATTTAAGATGACTCCGACCCATAGCTAAACTAGCATAAGTTACTTCCCTCGAATCATATCGCGATATCTCAAAGATATGGTCAGTTTGAACTCACAGTTACCAAATATCAAAACTATTTCTAATTTATTTGAATGATCATTTCACAAGATTTCCAATCTTACCTAATGCTTGTCATGTCATTATTATTGAGCATATGAATGCTCGAGGGTGACCTACAGACAATCTCCATTTGCAATTATACCAATAGGGTCAGCACTGATTACCTTAATACGTTAACAGCTGTGATAAATAATGTTCATACGGTTGTAGAATTGAACCACAATGACCTTATTCAAGAACCAAAATAGAGCCAAGCGCTAAAAACTTTTATTGTACATCAAGGTTTCACTTACGTATATCTTCACTGAATAAATAATTCAAGTAAATTTACTTGCCTTAAATCAATAACATTGTGTATTTGCAAATGTTCAATTAAGAAACGTTTTGTTTTAAAATGGTTCTGTCTTGAAACTCTTGCGTTAGAAATGTCTAAATGAATCCGATAAACCGAAACAAGTTAAAAATAATGTAGAAACAGGAGCAAAGTTGTAATAAATCATAATCTCTAAAAAAAGAAATCTTTACAAATATATGTATATACAATATAAAAATATTTTTACTAAAATGGAAAGGGTGTACCATCGTTTAACATTAAAACGATAAACAAAAGCTACACGAACAAATACAACGAACCTGTTAAAAGTATACCAACAGCATCAGTATGAAGGGAAAGGGTACAGAACAAGTAAGCGAGAACAAAACAACGACCAATGTGAACAAAATACACAAACAACGATGAAGTCGAGATAGAGTTCTCGAGAAGTCGAAACCCCGAACGTTCGACTTCAAGAACCTTCACCAGATGTTTACGTGGGCATATAAAAAGCTAAGACAAAGCAGGCAACGAGTAGTAAGAATTCAGCCAGTCAGACGCGTTTCATGTGAAGAAAACAGTCGTGGTTTGAAGATCGTCGTTGTACAGACCTACCGAATATTTTTTAGTGCGTACACGAACAGACGTGTAAAGAAGAATAACGAACAAGTAAATTATTGTTGGATACATCAAGTTGTAAATAGTGGCACATAAAATTGTGCGAACAATAAAGTTTAATTAAAACTAAACAAATTTTTTTTTATTTTGTTTGCAATCGTACGTACGTAATTGGTCATTACAACCCTTCAGTCGGGATTACGACCTAGTTTCTCACACTACTTATGTTGTGTGTGTTAATTTTATACATGAGTGGCGAGACCTACAGTTTTTTGAGAAACTTTTCATGGCAATTTTATTTATTATCAGAGTTTTTGCCAGAAATCTGCTGAGAGGAAGTCGCCGAAGAAATACTTTTTGTATTTTATTTTGATGTCTCTCCTGGGGCTCGAACCCTCGCTTTTCGTCTAATAAGCCAACACACTACCTACTAGACCACGGCGACTCTTTGTTTGCAATCAACGAACTCATATTTAAACGTTTTTAAAAAGGTAAACATTTAACAATATTATTTAGGCCTACAATAGGCACAATTTTTAATTGCAAATTTGTGCGAAGAGCTGTAAAATTCTGTTTTATTTCAAATAATACTTAAGTTTTTGGTTTGGTTGGCTTGAAAGTTTAAGAGCTTTCCTAAAAGTTCTTTTTGTCAATCAATTAGTGCCTCAAATATGCAACGTATATTGAATTTAATTGAGACAGATTGAAGAAAGACTTCAGAATATTAAAATTCAACATATATACATACATATGTACCCACTTACATATAGTATACGATGGCACATAATATAGGAAGGCACAATTACTGTCAAACGCATACATCTTTGCACGAGTAACTTTATCAAATCTTTTTTTCGAACTATTGAAAGGGATGTTAGTATGTCAACGCGTGGTCTGGACTTTCTAATTACACCAACACCCAGGGGTATTGTATTACATTTTGCTGGTAGAAAAGTAAAGTATATCGTGTGCAGTCTTAACAATTCGTGGCATTTGAATGTTTCTTTTGACACTTGAAAATATGTGCCGGCAACACTTTGAATTTTTGTATCGAGAACATCAAGACATTCTGACTCATTGTCACTCATTGTTATAGATGACATATAATTACACGGTGCGACAGTGAAAATACACCCACTAATGACATAGTGTAGGTTGTGAGTTTTGTTGCAAAAACAGTATTTTTAATCTTTTCACACAAAATTACTGATTACACAAATATTTTTTAACCTATTTTCAAATTCTAAAATCTTTTGAAAATGTGTCATTTAAGCCTTTAAAACGATATACATAAACATATGGTTCAAACTTACATGTTATAAATTTTGATCGGGTCATCTTGAACAATATGATTTTTTCTCATTTTTTCAAGTTTAGCTGTTCTTAATTGCAAAATTTAATTAAAAAATATAAAATTAGTGATAACATTCTGAAAGTGCATTATCTTGTGAAGAGATTGGTTGATTAAAAATTACCGTAGATATTATTTAAATAGTATAACAGTCGTGTTATATTTATGTCATCTTATCAAATGAAGTTTCAGTTCAAACATTTTCGAAAGTTTTGATGGATCTTTACTGTTTATTGGAAAATGTGCCAATTTCACAACTTGTCTGAACTTGTCATATCATATACTATTTTCAATATGGCAACTTCAGATATAAACAAAATGAGCAAACACAACAAAAAAAAAAAAGAAGCCCGTCGTTGCCACTGCGTTTAAAAAATCTTGTTGCTCCTATGTCATTAACTGGGTATCTTGCATTTTTTTTATTTGCATAGTGTTATTTTTTATTTAAAAATGTTACAAAAAAATATATTATTTGGTTATAAACTGTATTTAATATACGTACTACTTATCAATTAAATATTGGTAATACGAAACAAATAACTTTCCTATCACACTAGAGTGTGAAATCGCAAATTATGAAAACTAATGGAAACGCTTAAAAATAAAATACAAAAGATTTATAAAAATTATAAATGTGTGTACAAAAATCTAAACTCTTCTATTTTGGAATAAAAATTTGACAAAACGTCTAGTCTAGAACACTACCCACTAGAATACCAGGGTACCCATTTTGCATTAATATATCATCCAGAACTATTAAACGACGGCTTCAGTTTCTTCATTTCATTTTCCTTACCTTTCATATCAAAAAAACAAAAAAAGTTTAAATCCAACCTCTATTTTTGGCAAACAAGACATAAAGATGGGGATCAGATGAAAAACGGTACTAATGGCGTACCGCCAAACAACTTAATTACCTTTATCCCAATCAAAACAATTAAGCATGATGGCGGGAACAGTATTTTATATGGCATGGTATTGGAGGTCAGTTTAAGAATGGACCCACATACTTACAAAACATTCGACAAAATGCAACGATACTATACACTGAGGAAAATTTACCGTTAGTGTGGCACGTTCATGACAATTACCCTATGTGTACTTCTCGACTTGCGAAAAGCTGCTTAGAGGAACAAAATGTAAATGTTTTAAAAAGGACAGCGAAATCTCATGATCGTAATCAAATTGAGAACTTGTGGACTGAAGTCGAAAAGTGAATGAAATACAAAAATTCTAAGGAATTGTGGCAAAACGTCTAAATTTGTTGGAGGACTATGCCTAACTCTTGCCATTACTCTTTTTATTGAATTTTCCATGACTTTTTCACAGAGATGTGGCTGAATCTCATCGATGGCGTGTTAGATGTTGGATTTGGGTTCAGGAATTGTTTCACATATATTCGCGAAATTGCGCAATACCACAACAAAAAGAAAAATTCCTCGGTGTTCAATCGCATGATATTTGTAGACAGTTGACATCAGAGCAAATCTTTGCTGTAGTAAAGCGATTGTTAAATAGACAGTCCGGCAGATGGAGCCGTCTTGTTACAACTACATGTCGCCTAGATTAATGCCGTCTAGTTGATACCACAAATGTTGTATGTGTCAAATGTATGAATATACATAATTTAGTTTCATAAAAGAAAAAACTAATCATGCCGCCTGACCAAAATACTCACCAAATATGTCGACATTTGCATTTGTTTCTCATGGACTGTATGACGATGTTCTGAACTCAAAATACGACAGCTTTTCACTTCAGATGGAAATGAGCTTCTTCAGAAAATATGACATTAAAAAGGGCATTGACATTATGAACGCATTCTCGACGCTTTCTATGATCTGCCTGTCTGAAACCCTGTGTAAGCTGATTTTTTTTTTGCACGCATGAATATGATGGAATTTTATCACAATATATATATATATATATATATACGGACCAAGTTTCTCAAAATGTTTTGATTACATTTCTAATGGTTGACAAAATAGGTCCAATTTATGGACTGAAATTTATTTGAATTTTGTGGCCGATAACTCATCAAATTTTCATCATCAACTTTAACGATTGTAACGCGTTGTTATTTCGTAAAACGCTGCATTTTTAACTATCGAATATCGTATTGACAGCAGCCAAATTACAAAGCTGCTACTTACACAAAAAAATTACTTTTTAACTTACTTAATTGGTAATTACAACCTTTTAGTCAGAACCACAACCTAGCATCTCACACCATTCATGTTGTGTGTGTAAACTTGAATGAGTGGTGGGACTGATTTGATAAACTTTTCATTCCACTTTTATTTTATTCTCAGGGTTTTTGCCAGAAGACTGCAGAGTGAAATTCATCGAAAGTATTATTTTTTTATATTTCGTTTGTTTGAGATGTCTGAGACAGAGGTTGAACCACGGGCTCTCATCTACTAGATTACGGCAACTACAAAAAATTATACTGTATTTAAAAAGCGCATTCTTACTTGGTCAACCTTTATTACATGGGTTTACAATTAATATTAGGTACAAACGATATAAAAAATTTCGAACGAAGCAAAAGCAAATGATGAGGAATACCTTGTATAAATTTTTCAATTTCTCTGCATAATACTTACTTTTTAAAAATGAATTTATTTTCCTTCATACATACATATGTAATTTTATAAAAACGACACAAAGCTAAATCTATTTGAAAATTAAGTTACTGACTTCCTTTTAATTCCCTTTTTTCACAATTTTAGTTTGTAACATATCTAATGGTCAACAAAAAGTTAAAAACGTTCATAGTATTTATCCCAATTGAGTGGTCATATGTAAAATACAAAGAAGACGAGCAGGTGAAGTATACACCCCTCCTGTCTGCAAAAATTTGGAAAAAATGAAGGACCAAAGCCATGCGGAAACCTAAATTTTTTGCTACGTTTTACATAAAAAACGAATGAAAAATAAAAACAGGAACAAAAAAAAAAAAAAGGATAAGAAAACACAAATACTTTTTTCTCATCATAGTTTACTTATTTAATTTTTTTGTCTTGCATAAAAACAAGCGTGCGAAAATAAAGCTGACAGTTAACAAACCAATTGTGTTGAATCAAATAAAGAGAAACAGCTGGCCACAATAGAAACAAAAACTATTTAGTCAGCAACTGTAACAGGGTTTCAATTAGATTCTTTATTTTTCCCACTACTTTTGTGAGCCACGGTTTATAACTTGACGTATACAACAATAATTGCTTGTTCGCTATTCTTCTTTGCTTACTGAGATCTTCTGAATTCTTACTGCTCGTTGCCAGCTGTGTCTTGCCTTTTCATATTCCCACGTAATCAGTCTGATGAAGGTTCATGAAGTCGAACGTTCGGGTTTTCGCCTTCTCGAGAACTCTATCGCGACATCATTGTTGTTTGTGTATTTTGTCCACATTGCTGTTGTTGTGTTCTTGCACTTGTCCATCCTCTTTTCTTTCATAATATACACACTACATTCAAAAACATATATTTTTTTTTTCGCCGTGGAGGGGTAAATGTACCTAACCGCACCATAGAGGAAGTCGTCACATCCTCCGTGTGTGGGGCCCTCACCCACTAAATCCCCCTCGTCTCCTGTGGACTTGTTTGTACCCACTCCGGAACTACGGTGGTATTACTTCGAAGTGGAGTCCTTTTGGCCCTTTGGCCCCTTCATGTTCATATCCGCGTCCGGATTGCGAATCGAAAGTTGAGGAGTCATCTAAGCGTCTCCACTATTCCTTTCGTCTAGATCATCGTCTCGGTTACGCCCGGCCCGTGTGACAGTATTACCTATGCCGACATGCTTACTCGTTCTGCAGCTTCAAGATCTATCTTCTTCCGTCTCAGAATGCGCTCTATGTAATTCACTACCGAGGTCCAATTTTCACTACTCGCAGTCATAACGCCGACAATATTAGCGGCTGTGATCGTTCCGACTATTGACGTCAGTACAGAGCGATAGCTCTGCCAGCGTGCACACTCGAAAACAGTGTGCTCTGCGTCATCAATTACCTCCCCTTCCTCGTACAGGCAGTCAGGGGAGGCGGCCTTGCCCATTCTGTGCAGATATTTCCTAAAATATCCGTGACCCGATAGCATCTGTGTAACGTAGTAGTTTATTTCTCCAAATTTCCGACCGATCCATGGCCTTATGTCCGGGATAAGTCTCGCGGTCCATCTTCCTCTATCCTCCTCGTTCCATCGTTGTTGCCATTTTGAAATGGTGTTTTCCCTGAAGTAACCGGTTATATGATTTCCAGCCGATTTCGCCTTATAAATCTCCATCCGCTCTGCCGCCAGCAGATCCACAGGGATTATACCCGCTATCACCAGTACGGCCGGAGCGGACATTGTACGGTACGCCGACGCGACACGCAATGCAGCCGTTCTCTGTACCGATACAAGTGAGTTTGCCCTCTTCTTAACATCTAGTGTTTCGGCCCAAATTTCGCTCCCATAAAGCATAAAGCTGTTTCCAACATCCATCAGGAGTCTCCGTCTCGCCGGTAGCGGTCCTCCTATATTCGCCATTAATCTGCTGAGCTGTCCGACGATGTTCTGGGCCTTGTTAGCCGAGTACTGAATCTGATACGAGAATGTCAGTCTGGGGTCCAGCCTTATTCCTAGGTATTTCACCGAGCTCTCGGTCCTAATTGTCTCGTTTCCAAAGCTCATGTCCACATGCAAGGGGATACGACGACCAGTGTTTAGCAGCAATTCCGTTTTATGCATGGCCAGGTCTAGGCCGTGGGAATCCAACCATGCTTTTGTCCTTAGCATAACGCGTCTCAATTTTCGTTGTGCCTCTTCCATGTTCCTGGCCGTGATAACAGCTGTGATATCGTCTGCGTATCCAACCAAGAAAGTTCCGTCCGGCATATCCTCCTTCAGAATTCCATCATAGCTAACGTTCCACAGGTCGGGGCCGAGGATAGATCCTTGTGCCGCTCCAGATGTTACTTGTTTCACCCTTAATCCCGAGCTTGTGTTATACACCAGCTGCCTGTTACTCAAATAACTACTTATCATGGCCAGAATGTAATGTTGCACAGAGAAATTGTTCTCCAAAGCATCCAGTACATCGCTCCATCTAAGGCTGTTAAAGGCGTTTTGACGTCCAAAGTGGCAAGCAGTACCACAGGCCTCGTAAAGTGACTCCCACGCTGTGTGACCATAGCTGCTTCAGTCACCTCTCTCAAAGCGCCAATTGTTGACCGACCGGGTCGAAAACCATATTGCCGGGCAGACAGTCCTACTCTATTCTCAATAGCAGCGGTAAGCCGTGGCTTCAAAAGCCTCTCGAGCAGCTTTCCTGAGGTATCCAGCATGCACAGTGGCCTGTACGCGGATGGGTTCTCCGGATCGCCCTTTCCCTTGCTTATTAAGACCAGTCGTTGTTTCTTCCATATTTCGGGGAAAATACATTCTCTTAGGCACGCGTTGTACATTCCCAGTAAGAGTTGCGGTCTTTGATCGGCAATTTCCCGCACTACCTCAGGCGGGATGCCATCGGGCCCCGGTGCCTTGCCGGGTTGCAGCTATTTTCAGCTCCTCTTCGGTAAATGGTAAGAATTCTATACCGAGTGTATTCTGCCGTTGTTCGATCCTCGATTCATGAGTAGGGAATAGTGTATCCACTGTATTTCTCATCACTCGTTCGTCCATAATTCCCACTGGTTTCCTCCTGTTCAGTTTGTCCATTACAATTTTGTATCCTAATCCGTAAGGGTTTAGGTTTATGTCATCGCGTAGTTCCTGGAACGCCTGGTTTTTTTTGCACGATATCGCCTCCTTCAGAGATTTCTTTGCCTCTTTGTATAATCGCATTTCGTCAACGGCCGGTCCGTTGGGTCTAGCTCTAGTGTACCTCCGTCGTAGTCGTAGACACTCTCGCCTGAGTGCTGCAATATTTTCGTCCCACCAGTACACAGCCTTCCTCCTGCTATTCGGGGGTCTCAACAAGGGCATTGCCTTCCTACATCCGCGTCCTATTATCTTCATAGTTTGTTCTACTCTCGTCCTCGCGTCGTCCGAGAGCTCAATACATCCCATCCTCTACTGTTCGGAGTGTAATTGTTCTCCTCTCCTCTATTTCTCGAAGCAAAGGTGTACGATATGTACTGATGATCACTACCCGTATATATTTCCAATACCTTCCAGTCCCTGACTCTGTGACATATGCTCTCCGAGACCATAGTTATATCAGGGATAGTGCCCTCGCATTCCGGTCGCCTAAAGGTAGATACGTTCCCCAAATTCGCGAAGATCAGGCCGGTTCGAGCTGCCATCTCCACAATTCGTCTTCCTCTTGGGTTGGTATTCCGCGTTCCCCACTCGACAGCTCTGGAGTTAAAGTCGCCTGCCACTATGAGGTTGCCACCAATCTGCGTTATTGTATCCTCGATTCTGGCCAATTTCTTCTCAAACCCACGTCATCATTGGGAGTCAGATAACAACTCATTAGAGTAATATCGTCAAACTGTATCCAGGTGAAACAATCCCCCCTACCAGATCTTCTCGGTCGGGGGCCCTGGTTATCCGTTATCCATATAGCCGCTGTAGATGTTTCATCACCCAGCCAGAATCCGCTATTTTTAGCTGCATACTGTTCGCTTATAACAGCTAAGTCAACTTCCTGCTCCCTGACTATCTGCGATAGCCAAGAAAAAGCCACCCTCCCTCTATGCATATTTAGCTGCAATATCTTCATGCTGCCTTCCGTAAGGTCCTCTCACAACCCCGCGATCCCGGGATGTAATCCAGAGATCTTCCCGACTCGGCAGAGCAAATACAACATTTCATTTCGTTTCGGCCCCTTTTCTCCACATTCCATACATAGGTCTGACCTGTCCGGTCCACCACACTCCCACCGTCTGTGCCCTATTCCGAAGCATCGAAAACAGCGTGTCGGTTCTTCCCTGATAGTTATTCTACAGCTTGTCCAGCCTATTTTGATCCTCTGTAGTTTCAGAAGCGCATTCGCACAATCTGCAAAGGTTGTTACGAAGGCTCTTTTCTGCTCCCGGCTGTTCGCCCCGGTTATACGAACGGATATATCCGGATTCATTTCGCCCGCTTCTCTTTGTACCGCTGCCAAAACTGCCTCAGTGGTTGTGAGGGCATCCAGGTCCCGAATTTCTAAAGTGACCGTAGGCACAAGGTCCTTTACGGTTGCCTCTTGATTTAGGACGCTCTTTAGGTTCTCCCTGAACTCGTCTCTTTTGCCTCCTTTACCCATTTCAATGAGAATAGCACCTGTTTTCGTCTTCCGGACGGCTCGTATCGCTATCTCCGATTCCTCTGGTTTTATTTTGCTCCGCATGTTCCTCAGAAAGTCAGCGTAGCTGCGCCCCTCGGTTGGGTGGATGATTACAGCCTCTGGACGTTCTTTCACAATTTATTGCCGCTCCTTTTTCTCCTTCCTTGCCGTTTTCTTGCTCTTCACTGTTTTCCATTCCTCGTTCACTGTTTCCTTGAGCTGTGCCGTGTCCGTCGGGTTTCCTCTCGGTCTCTTTTCCGGGCAGGTATCCGCGGGGCTTGAGGCGCCTCTCTTATTGAGGGAACTAACAGGTGTGGAGACAACGTCGTTCCTGTTATTCCTGGTAATCTCAAGAGCCCTACTCGCTTCCTTTTCCATTTCTGCAGCCTTCCAGTTTTCCCTGTAGCTCCTCATTATATCGATGAGATCCTCTAATTCTGATACTCCGCTCTGAACATCCATGCTGATGTTCCTTGCTCTCGTCATTGCCGCTCTTATCCTGCGGATAACACTTTGGCACTTAGTAAAGGTTTCCTCCTTTGAGTTTCTCATCTTACATATGAACTCCTGTCTAGGGGAACTGTGCCCCAAAAGCGGTTCTCCTGTTCCACCATGCCCTGGTTGTGGTGCATGCGATTGCGCACCCTCCTGCGCAGATTTTGGTGTCGTGCCACCCTTCTCTAGCCCAGTGCTCCTCGCAGATGTGCTCTGAGAGTTCGCCGTTGTCTGGGATTTTTTCACCGGTGATCGCCTGATTTTCGGACTGCTCATAAAGGCAAAAACGTATATAATTCACAGCTTTTATTGATATCTTCAATAAGATAAGCAACAGAGAACATATTGTTATTTTTAAAGAAAAAATTTTGAAGTGTTTATATTGAATGGTTTTCAAAGACTTTTGGCAAAGTCGCAACATTGTATCTCAAGTAATCAAAATGTTTTGTAAAAGTTAACAAATAAAAGGACATGTCGCTACAACCCAAACTCCCACCTACAGAAAAAATATCTATATTCCGCCGTTTTGCAGCATCATAGCACATTTTGTGTTGCCGTTATTGAATATTTAAACACATCTGTTGAGTTGAATAGAAATCTTTTGGCAAAGTACTTCGATCAGATTATATCCTAAAATAACAACGAGAAAAAAAATAAATAAACACTATTAGAGAGGATGTTTGTTATGTTTTTAAGTCCTTAAAAGTAAATATATTTTAAATAACAATACTAAACAATATACAGAGAAAGAATAGAAAATAACACAATAGAATATTTAGTTCTTAATGTATTTCGCATTCCCTTCTTGAAATCAATACGACAGTCCATTTGGTGATAATTGCAGTTGAACTTTAAATACGATTCAATTAAGTGTCCCACGTGATCATCATTATAGGTGTACCGAATAATCATGGTAAGGATAAAAGCAAGCATGATTTAGATTCTTATCATCCTACACATCTTCCGAAGAGGACGTCATTGATTTCTATTATTGTCGAATTTACCTGTTGGACCCATAACGGGTTTTTCCTATAAATAAACAAAAATTTGTAAGTAGGCAGTTCATCCCTCAAACTAAATTGTGCTTAAATTGCCCTATGTTCGTCTTTTTATACCTTGAAAACTACCATATCGATTAAGGAAGTAATACTCGAGCTCGAAAGGCATATTTTTGCTTAAAACAAGTGTGTGTGTGAGATATCATAGAAATTTTTTATTCGTTGGAAAGGCATGTTGATGCCATTATGTGTGAAAAATATAATCGTTTTGCCTCGGTTTCTCTAGTAGTGCGTATTCCATGCCTCTGACGCATAAATCAGCCTGAAGTTGGCCGATGGCATGGGTTATGTTGGGCTTAAGGACCACTGTAAGTCTGACCACGTCAAACGATCTCAGTGAACAGTTTACATCACAACCACGTGAGACAAAGATATCCTGAAATTACATTTACATTACATCCATAGAGATGGTATTTTTGATAAGCACCTGGTAGTATATATATTTGAGAGATACCCGCATTCTTCTCGTTTTTGTCCTATGAGCAAGTAAACAGGATAATATTTGATACTGAGGCTTAAACTGTCTTGTCATGTTAATGGTCTTATACTTAAAATTTCTACCTTCAAAACTATTACCATATTCACATATTGTTACGAAAATGGAACAGTGTAGTATCGTTTAACATTAAAATGAGCAAAAGCTGCACAAACGAATGCAACGAGCTTTTTACAGATGAACTGTCAGCATCGGTGTGAAAGAGAAGGATATAGAAAATTAAGCGAGAACGCAACAACAACAACAACAATGAAGTCGCTATAGAACTCTCGAGAAGGCAACTTCAAGAACATTCATCAGACTGGTTACGAGGGCATATAGAAAGCCAAGACAAAGCAAGCAACGAGTAGTAAGGATTCAGTCAGTTTTGTGAGAACAATCGTGGTTTGAAGATCGCCTTTGAAAAGATCTGCGTTGTAAGCAAATAAGAATAGCGAACAAGCAATTATTGTTGTATTCATCAAGTTTTAAACGGTGGCACACAAAAGTAGTGCAAACAATAAAGAGTTTAATTAAAACTAAACACATATATGTTTTTACTTTGTTTGCAATCAACGAACTCATACTTTAAACGTTTCAAAAAAGGTAAAAACGTAACAATATTTATTTGATATCCATTTTATGTCATTCAATATTTATTTCGACCTTAGTTTTGCTTTTAGGGATACTGTTAACATCGCAAGCCATAAGTTTTAAACAATGCTCATTCCAATGTTTCGATATTATCCACAAGCTTATGGTAAAAGTATATGTAACCATTTCGATAGGTAGTTAAAATATACATATGTAAGTTGTAACTACGATTTGGACGGAAAAAACATAAAATTTTTCTTCCGTATACTGTTCTATCCAACAACAAAATTTTGTTTTATGAATTTTTCACATGAAAGTTTTTGTTCAAGACTTTAACGTCCAGCGTGTTGTCATCATATTTTTGTGTCCATCTTAACCAAAATAAAAATTGTTTTTCAAATTTAAATGAAATTCATACTTGAATACTTCGTTAAATGATTTATTATTCATTCGCACAAATGTTTCACTTACCGTCATCTCACTACACATATGGCCATTAATTCCTCAGAGCATATAAATTTCAATAAACTTGTCATAATCCATTTTATTCGATTTATTTATTACAAAATTTATAAACAATTTTTTGAAAATTATTGTTTGACAAAAACAAAAAGTAAAAATTTGTTACATTTTGGTTTACAGTTGGCTAAATTCGCTAACTAATCCAAAATGTCATAAAATTCATATTCATATTAAAATTTAATTTAAAATTTTAATTCCTTTCACACATGAGAGCAAGTATTTAGTGTATAGGGTTCTCCAACAGGGATATTGATCATTTGATCAGTCTGGTTTGACAACTCACAGTGGAGGGATATACTCGTAGCATTCAGCAGCACGAGCAAATAATAAATTTGTTTATTCAAACTGGGTAATAGTCGCCGTAATCTAGTAGGTAGTGTGTTGGCTTGTTAGACGTGAGGCCACGGTTCAAACCCCATGTAAGATATCTCCAATAAAACGAGATATAAAAAATATTTCTTCGGTGACTTCCTCTCAGCAGATTTCTGGCAAAAACTCAGAAAGAAAACAAAATTCCCATGAAAAGTTTTTCAAAAATCTGTCAGTCATAGTCGGCTTTCAGCTATAGGTCCCTCCACTCATGTATAAAATTAAACTAGGTCGTAATCCTGACTAAACGGTTGTAATGACCAATTATATATGTTATGTTATGTATTCAAAATGATCGTTTTTCGTCGAAAATCAACTTCAGCCATGACACCCATTTCTGGATGAATGTGTACTAAGCAAGCAAACCTGTGAAATTTGGTACGATAACAACCCACATGAATTCCTGAAGCATCCAATGCATCCTGAAAAGGTAACTGTTTTAGGTTGGTGGCATCTTTTGTCCATGTATCTTTGAGAACGATTTTTGTCAGACCATTACTGTCAACAGTGTTCTATATAGGTCGATTATTACCAATTTCCTTTAGCTTTAATTGAATATACGTTTATGAACGACATGTGGATTTAATCGGACGTGCCACGCAGCTCATGCCAAATTAAATACTCTGAAGTAGTGATTTGATGGCATGGTCACGTCTCTTGGAAATCATGTGAACTGGCATATTGAGATCGTTCGACCTAAGGTCTCTTAAGTCGTGGTCACAATGGTCCACATAGCCAACATAACATAAGTCATCGGTCAAATTCGGCTTGATTTATCCGCTAGAGTCATCGACAATTATATTCCACACATAAGTCTTTCAAACGAATGAAATATTTCGATGATATCTCACACACACTTTGTTTTATTTAAATTTAAGGATAGAAAGCGCTTAATAAAGGATCACATATACAATAGAAATTAAAGGTATATTCAACAGAATGAAATTAATTTCATTGCAATAATAGAATTTATTTCCTTATTGGGATTTAAAATTTAAGAAACGAATTTTAAAAATCAAATAAAGCATATTTTTTATTCCCGTAAGTTTTATGTAATCCTTAATACGTAATTTAAGTCTTTAAAAATCCAAATTTAATATTAAAAAGAATTCCATTTTTTTAATGAAATTTTAATCACAGATACATAACTAACACAAACATATTCATTTAAAATAAAATAAAATAAAAGAAGAATTAAAAAATTCTACGCCAGACAGATGAAGAAAATCTGTTCCAGACAGCTTGTGAAGTAGAAGAAAAGGGAAATAAAAATGAAATAATAAATTACAATACTTATACAAAACATAGTGTGTTGTAGTCAAAGCACACCCCATTACATTCAACATGATATCAGTGCCATATTCATATAAGAGAAACGGAAAGTAATAAAAATTTTATTTTTAAAAGAATTTTAAAATAAAAACAGAATTTATGAAAATATTGTTTACAAGACAGCAATTGATAGAAACTAAAGAATTTCAAAGGCGTAATATATGAGTCTTTTATTTTGAAAGTGGTTTAAGTCCATTTTTAAAAAAATTAAAAAAAAAATTTAACAATAATCACACACCTATATAATCTTTTTTTATAAACAATTTTGATTTGGGGCTCTTGAAAATTAGCTAGTTAACGAAATGGACAAAAATTTATACTGAAACTGGTTTAAGTCTATTGAAATCCATAAAATTGGCAGTAACATGGTTGAAAATTGCGCAATCGGGGGCAAATAATGTAGATATTATTGACCATAAGTTTTTACTATCAGGACATTCATATTTGGCAAATGATACTGATTTTGGAGTGATAGAAATGGCTTTGAGGAAAAATAATTTAATGTATGTCCCAAAGGGTTACTATGAAACCATAAAAACATGTCGAAAGAGTAACAAATTTATATTAACCAAATTCCAAAGAAATTCATAACAGATTAAAAAATTAAAGTGGTGAACCTGTAAATTGGCTAAGGATATTTTGGATGGGATTTATAAAAAGTGAATACTATAAAATGATTTATAAAGAATCTATGGAAGTTAATACAGAGTTGAAAATACTTGTTTTATTACCTTGTCGGGGAAGTCCATGGAACTTCAGCAAAATAAAATTAACACCATCATACAAAAATGTACATCCCATTCCAACTTCTAAGTATAAGGATAACTATTTAGATTAATCACTATCACTAGTGGAGTAACTTTAAGTGAAAAAATTAACTTATAATAAAATTAAACAAAGAACACAAAGTGGACTTATTCCTTTCCACAAACCAAAAAGTCATTTTATTAATTTTGAAAGCGGTTTAAGTCCATTTGAGGTTCTGAAACGCAGCTTATTTTTCTAGTAAAGTTTACAAAACGTATCCCGTTATATATTATAACCTGTTTTGGTCACAAAGCCATAAAAACAACTTAATACCAGTTAACAATATTTTTGAAACAAATCAAACACAAACCCTTAAAAATTTCTCAATATAAGAAAAAATGGATTTAAACCACTTTGAAAAAAAACGGCTCATATAAAATGGAAATGGTGTAACATCGTTTAATATTAAAATAATAAACAAAAGCTACAAAAACAAAAACAATAGACTTGTTTACATGGTCAACAAATAAACAAAAATATAGCAACAACATCAGTATATAAAAAAGCGATAAACAAGTAAACAAATAGGCAACAACAACACTGCCAGGATAAACGTAAACAAAATACACAAACAGCAATAACGTAATCAACATGTTCACTTTTCACAAGAATTCGCGAAGACAAAGTCATTCTCCTTCAAGAGCGTGCAACAGACTGCAATATAAAAGGCAAGACAAAGCAGGCAACGGGGTTAGTAAAAATTCAGTCAGTCTTGTTTAAAGACACGTTGCGTGTGAAGAGAATAATAATCTCTGTTATAAAAATCTCTTGAACAATTGTTAGTGTTTACGCAGAAGAGTGTAAAGAAGAAGGCAAACAAAGGAAATTGTTGTTGTTTAATTCAGTGGCACCCGGAATTGGGCGAACAATAAGGAATTGAATTAAAGCTGAACATAAATTTATTTTTATTTTTATTTGCAATCTACAAGCTCATATTTTGAATGTTTTTAAAAGGAAAAAACGTAACAATATATACACACGTCATTGACCAAACTCTACAACATTTCTTCTAAGACTAGAAGAACAAAAAATGTTAAAAAACTTATGCAGATTTTCTTCAAATAAATTCCAATTAATAAATATATTTAAAAAATCACAAGAGAAAAGTAAGAAATATTATAAAACAATATTCAATGAGAAAAGTGTACGTGTACGGTTTATTAACCGTAAGCGTGTGGTGCAAACCCCAGTCCAGACATCTCTAACAAAACGAAATATGAAAAAATTTCTTCGGCGACTTCCTCTCAGCAGTAACCTGGTAAGTTTTTAAAAAAATCTGTCGTTTAGAATCGAATTTAAACTGGAGGTCCTATCACATACAATATTGTTGGTTTGAGAAGCTATGTTGTAATACTGACTAAAAGGTTGTAATGACAAATTAAGTCGATGTAGTGTAGAATGCTGTAGAAATAATAAACATCTTAATAGGTCTCTCTTTCTTCGTCTTCTAAAATTTAAATAAAACAAAGTCTGTTTGAGATATCATCGAAATTTTTATCTTTCCATGACTGACATAAATCAGGCTGAATTTTTGTTTATGTATGGGTTATATTGACTTTGAGGACTACTGAGGGTTGTGGATCATGCGCATACACTTGCGTTTTAAGAATATCTTAGAATAAAAGTCTAACGGGGTATAATCGCATGATATCGGTGGCCAGATCACATTACTTCTACGTAAGATGAGCATCCTATCAAATCGCTCGTGCAGAATATCAAATCCGGCATGAACTGTATGGTGTGTATGTATGAAATCGCATGTAGTTGGCGTAAAGGTCATCCATTTCAAGCCAAAAGAAGTTGGTAATCATATAGCTATAGTGCTCGCCGTTCACAGTGACGGCCTGGCCAATGTTGTTCTCCAGAATTATAAACAAATGACGTCCTCAACCCAAAAAGCACATAGCTTTGTATTTCCTTATATTCAAATCATTGATTACAATATTTTCTATGACTCATTTTTTTAATATTTATTCTACATTTACTGCTTTAACTTTGATAATTGAATAAGAGATTCCATGCTCTAATCAAAGATTTATTCATATTCTTAATTTTATTTTTAAGAAGTTTTTATTTATTTATTTATTTATTAGAATACATTGCAAATTATATCTAATCATTACGAGCTGAGTATGTTAGTCCAGAGTCTCTCGACCATCCGGCAAATAGTCTAGCAAACTACCCACTAGATTACAAGGTATACAAGGGCATTACAAGGGATTGCATAGATGTTTCACGATGTTTCATCGATGTTTTCTGTGTATCGATTGATTGTTGCTTGGAAGCACTTTCCTTAATCTATATTGATTATCTCTATAATGTCTCCCCCAACCCTTTTGTCCAACAAAATGTTCGGTGTTAGTAAGAATAACTGCCTACCTAGTACATGACATGCACCCATGTGTTGCTCCTTGAAATGCAATATCGACAATCAGATTTCAGGAAGATTCATTATGCTCCTCACAGAATTTGCATATTGGGATTGAATTGATTTATATTCTGTACGATGTTCTTTTACTCTACTATAATACTCCTATAATATTTTTAGACTATTTCTGAGCGGTCAAAAGTAAAAGCATGTCCGCTGATATAAATTACTACTTGGAAGATATCCTTGCCCAACAATATGTATCAATACATCTGTATACAACAGAGAGGTACGTTTCTTAATACAGCAAACAAATTGCTGCATTTAGTTTTATTTCTTTGTCGAGGGGACAGTCAGACAGAGAGCTTTCAGCCATTCGATTTATCACTTCAAAGGTCTGGTCTTCACTAGACAATGTGCAACTAACCTATATCCCTCAGAAAACTGGCTCCCACGACAGAGCGTACACCAACTCGTTTCATGTCATGTAAAGTAATCGAATAAAAAGGATCGATAACTCATCGATGTTGATGAATGAAAAAAAAACATTTGTCTTGATGTGTTTTTAAAACATTGATATATATCGTCCATCGCTAATTCTGACGCCGTTACATTATTGTTATTGTTTTGGTTTGTCAGCATTTATAAAATGTCTTAGAATTTGAGAATAAAATATTTTGTCCTTAAGATAATTCCAGATCTTCATAATTATAACTCAAAACAGTTTATGCATTCTATTCCTTAGTTTTATTCTAAAATTGCGAACATAACAGTTTAAAATAAAAATTAAAATTTTCAGCATTTATTCTTACAATTCACTGCTTTTATTCAAATTTTCCAACCTAAACATAATAACGGGATATGATAACAAAGGCAGGTGAACAATCAAAAAGTTGGAATGAAATGGTATGAAAGAAACTACATCATAAACTTCATTCACTTTGTCTTTTTGCCCTCATGCATATGCGAAGAAAAGTAAACACACATCAACTTATAAAAATATGTATTCAAATGCATGATTTTGCTGTTGTACATATGCATCTATACGATACATATTCATGAACATGAGTACATAAAAGCCAAAGATCGTAAATATTTTGGTCAACAACCAGGAAATTGTAGAAGAACAGGACGAAAAATTAAACTTGATATTATAAACGGTATTAACAGACCAACTGAAAACTACACCAAATGTTCAACTTTAGTACGTATGAGTTCTAGAATTAAAACAACTTAATAACCGCAGTCTTGACTAAAGGGTTGTAATGATCACACAATTGAGTAAGTAAATTGAGAGTAAGTAAAACAAACTCCTTTCATAAAATTTTTTACGCAGGCCAACAAGTTGAGAATGACACCATTTCGACATTTTGCCATCTACTTCAAGATTTCGCATAATATTCCTTCGGTACGAACATTTCTTTGTCTTGCAGATGGTTTTGCATCAAGAAGAGTAAAATTAGTACAACAACGATCAATAACTTGTTCACTTGGATTATGTTGAAATGGACGAACTTAAGCAGTCACGAAGCATTGTTTTGGCGTTAAACTATTCATGATAACTTAAATCTCAACTGCCAAACCATAGTTATCAATAATTCTCACTTAGCCGAAAGTAAAAACAGCCAATGTATTCAAAATATTGTTAAACGAAACACCATACAGGTTTCTTGGACAACGGGAAACGTGTTCGGGTTATTCTCCGCCGTTGCCAAATCTAACAATATTACTGTGTCACAAGTTCAACTTTCATTTTTTAATTGAACAACAATTTGCAAAAATTTCATAGTCACCTAGAAAATCTGGAAGAAAGAAGAATTTTTAATAAATTTTCTAACGAGTAGTGGATTAAAATATTGTGCAGCTAATATTTTTATAGGTTTAGGGCCATTATCACAACTTGGCGTTAACTAAAGGGATTATTTTAAAGGGCAAATACATTTTTTTTTTTTCATTATTATAAGTGAACAATAAGGTAGAAGTGAAAGTTAAGCTTTAACTTTTAAAGTTAAGTTTATGTTTGAACTTGCATACATATATATTACTTTCAATGTGGCAATTTCAAATATAAACAAAATAAGCAAATACAACAAAAAAGAAGCCCGTCGTTGCCACTGAGTTTAAAACAAACTTGTTTAATTGAGCAGTGTTATCGACATTGCTCCGGTACTGCCACATTTTTGAAAAAGTTAACTTTATTTTATCTGTAGGTTGTAATAACGAAAAGCAGTTAAAGGTGACTTTAAAGTTCACTTTAGCTAAATTTACCTTTAAACCCAACTTTAATGTCAAGTTGTAATAATGGCCATTAGTCTGTTAGTAACTTGATTTTTCATGTATGGCTGTAGTTGATGATTATTACAAAATTATCGACAATAATTCTTTGTATTAGTTTCAAGCCCGTTTATTACAATTTGTGCACTGGTATTAGACTAGTGTCCTTTTCTATTTATTACGAACTTATATACGAGTGTGTCCAAACATAATGCATTCCATGTGACCCAAACATTAATTGTATTTAATAGAGTATTAAGTCCCGCAATTTTTTCAGCAAAGGATTGTAGTGGACTACTTAAGGACAACTTTATATCACTTGCGTATATATACATCATCCAGGTATCTAATAAGAACACTACAGATTTGATGAGAACGTGAGTAAATGAGAAAATTGTGGATAAGTAACTGAAGTTATACTATAAACACAATAAACTCAACACAACAATCTCTCTAAAATAGAATACATGTGTGTATATCATAGTTTACCATTTCATAGCACAGTTGTGCAAAGAGAACTCACACGCATTCTTGTGTATTTTAATTTAGTTGTCGATCAGACTGGGACAAGAACACATGTGCGGCGGATGCTTTATCATTTTATTTCAGCATAACACTCAAAAAATATTTTATATTAAAAATGTTCTATGTTATTAGCTAGGCGTATTTCATATTTTTTTATTTTGTCGCATAGTATATTTTTTTTTAAATGCTTTAGAATGTTCGCTTTTTTTTATTTTAATAATAAGTGGGGGTTTTATTCTTTTAATCTTTATTATTCTAAAAAACATGGTCTGATTTTTAAGCCAAAGATGGATAGCTTTGTGTTCTTTTAATAAAAAGTGTATTTTTTATTTTATTTTTATTTATCTAAAATTATTAAGCCAAAGATCTATAGCTTTACATACGTATGTTGATGAAATGAAAATAAAAATAGCATATACTACTAACACTTTTCTATGGCTGTAAATAAATAAATTCTCTCAACTTATTTTCTCTCTCTTACTCACTAACACATAACCAAAAATTTTTTGACGAACCCTGGTGTATATGGAAGTGATTATTTTAAAGGCAGCGCGACAACAAGCAACGTTTATGCCTCTTTGCATTTAAGCTAATTTCTATTGTTATTCGCAGCAATGAGAGAATTAGTGCTTACAGTGAGAGGATTTGTGTTGGCAGTGCGAAGATTAATGCTGTCAATACTTTTAAAAACGCGATGAATGAAATATAACGCGAAAGAACGTTTTAGTGGCTCCATTGATAAAGAATTTATAAACTGTTTATTTTTCATTAGTTTTGCTTATGCTGCCTTCATTACTATTAATGCGCATGCAGCTTAACTTAGGCTGCAATTGCAAAATTGTTGTGTTTGCTGTTTTGCTTTTATTGTGTTTATGGTATTATTCTCAGCTTATGTATATCAAAAACAAATTTAAAATGCCTTTTATTTAGTTAAATTTTTTTATTAAATTGAGATAAAAGTTCCAAGTGTGAATAAAATTAAGACACCCCTCTTATTTTCAAAATAGTTATTAGAATAATTATAAAAAGCTTTAATGGTGTTTTTTTTTGTTGAAATTAAACTAATAGGCATCGTCTAACCATAAGGTCAAGGAGATTTTTTTCAATGCATTTTCATTTTTCATTTTCGCATCAAATATCTAAGCATCTCTTTGTCGTTCTTATAATTTTTCACATCATTGTATAGGCACTTTGCTCATTTATCCCTTGAGCCGTTAATGAAGTGCCGAACTCTCTTCGTCAACAATGTTCGCTGTTGGTATTGCCCCATTTTGGGAATTAGGAGGCTTCCTTAAGAGTTATTTGGTGAGAAATTAAGGCCACTTGTAATGTAGACTTAAAGGTGTCACTGTAATTCCACGAGATATACAAACAAATATACCTTGTTATATATACTGCTAGCTAGTATATGTATATGATTGCAATATGATTCGTGACGTTGTAAAGACTATCCATTTTATTTATTATCTTTACACTATGTGGTCTGGATAGTATAGATAAGACAAATCAAGGTTTCTCTGGTCTTTTTGAGGAAACACGCTTCCTTAAGAGTTATTTGGTGAGAAATTAATGCCACTTGTAATGTAGACTTAAAGGTGTCACTGTAATTCCACGAGATATACAAACAAATATACCTTGTTATATATACTGCTAGCTAGTATATGTATATGATTGCAATATGATTCGTGACGTTGTAAAGACTATCCATTTTATTTATTATCTTTACACTATGTGGTCTGCATAGTATAGATAAGACAAATCAAGGTTTCTCTGGTCTTTTTGAGGAAACACGCTTCTTAACCCTCCCTAAGCCCGTATCTTATGAGCGTAACTTGTTAGTAGGACCCCTAAATTAGACTAGAATATTTTAGTTGATCCATATAAGAGAATTTACATAACCGTTCAACTATTCATTTTGAATTCATTAAGACTTTATTATATACTCAATATATATGTATATAAAATCAGGATTAACTTCGTTTGGCTTAAACTGAGTTAACTCATTTTTAAACGATCATTAAAGACATCAGTATTACAAGTATGAAAACGAAATCAAATCTTAGAAAAATAAACTCTTAATAGAATTTATATTAACCGAAGTATAAATGAAATACATATAAATAATTGGCCATTACAACCCTTCAGTCAGAATTACGGCCTAGCTTCTCACATCACTCATGTTGGGTGTGTTAATTTTATATATAAGAGGCGGTATCTACAGTTTCCGACTCCGAACCATGTTTGGTAGAGTATTATTATTTAATTTTATCTAAACATAAAAACTTTTTAATGAACAGTCTTTCTCAGCATTTTCCTTCTGTCGTTTTTTATAACCTACCGAAAATAATTTTAATCCACAAATAACGATTTATGGCGTTTTATGGCGTCTGTTCATTAATAACCTTTTACATTTATGGAACTTATATCTATGGAATGTGTTATAAAGGAACAAAGTAATACTCTAAACATCTACATATACGCAAAATATATTTTCATACTCAAAAAATTCAAATAGTGAAATTGGACTTACCGCTATTGCAGCAGCGCTGACGGTGAGGCCTCTTCGTGTCGATGCTGGTGTCTCTAATTGAGAGGAGTATATTATGTTATTGTTCTTGCATATAAACCCACCACTCATTTATAAAATTAACACACACAACATAAGTGGTGTGAGAAACTAGGTCGTAATCCTGACTGAATATGAGTTCGTAAATTACAAATAAAAATAAATTTGTGTTTAGTTTTAAATCAATTATTTATTGTGCGCACAATTTCGTGTGCCACCTTTGGCAACTTGATTTAAACAACAACAATTTGCTTTATTTGTTATTCTTCTTTACACTCTTCCGCCTATACACTAACAATTGTTGGTTAGTTCTTTATAACGGAGATCTCCAAAAGACAATAATTCTCTTCAAACGCAACGCGTCTTTACGCAAGACTGACTGAATTCTTTCTTATCTCGTTGCCTGCTTTGTCTTGCCTTTTATATCACTGGGTAAACAGTCTGATGAATGCTCTTGAAGGAGAATGACTTTGCCTTCGTGAAATCTCTATAAATGTGAACATGTTGTTTTGCGTTATTGTTGTTTGTGTACCTTGTTTACTTTTGTTCTTGTAGTGTTAAACCCCTTTTTTATACTGACGTTGTCGCTATATTTTTGTTTATTCGTTGATCATGTAAGCAAGTCCTTTGTTTTTGTAGCTTTTATTTATTATTTTAATGTTAAACGATAACACCACTTCCATTTTCATAACAATATGTATTTCTTATAATTAAAAAATACTATTAAAAGAAGGAAGTTGGTGTTGTTAAAGCTTATGTTGGGTATATGTGGGGTTGAGTATAGATGACGTTGGGTATAGATGAGATTGAGAAAAAAAAAAAAACGATATAGATGGTTGATCACTCTGTCGATAGTATAGATGTTGCAAATCTGAGAAGTTTCTGGAGCTGAGAAATACCGTTTTCTAAACTACACCACCTTTTAGCTTTACCAGACTATTCCGTTATCCTAACAGTCAAACTCCTCTAGGATCATTGTACCGTTACTCTCACAAGTATCACAATCTTCTTTTGATTCGGGAAAAATCTGAACGTGCACGTGCCCTTAATAGGCAAAGGCACGTGATATCTAACTTCCCGTAAGGTTATTTTCTTTTTCCGTAAAATTTTTTCACAATCTAACAAAATTATGTCATTAAATAGATGCTAACTTACAAAAAAAAAACTATATAAGAAATTTATTTCAAACTCACCTCGGTGAAAAATATGTATTTATTTATTGAAGCTTTGGACAACCAAAGCCAAAGGACAGAAGCACTATTTTTTTTAATGTTCTTTTTAACTTGATTAAAAATAGCTCTAGTATTTACACTTTCTTTATATTTAAATACATTTTTATAATTTCTTCTGATTGTTATGGTCTGAATGCGACTAATTATCGCTTGAAGACACAAAGAAAGAGAACGTTCCCACATATGGTTGAAAGCCTAGGTAACTTTCTGAGAAGATTATATTTGGATAGAACGAAAGCTGTTGGAATTTTACAGTTAATTAAGGTTGCATGTTAAATATTCGATCAGTCAGTGACAACATTACTAATTGACTGGCCGAATATTAATAAAAAATATGTATAACATTGCATTGCAATGGAATTTTTTGGTTAAAAGAAAGATTTAAAATGTCAAACAAATTTATTTAAATTAATTTCATCATAAAAACATCCATTCCTGCAAAGTAGACAATGTCAACATTGTTTATAAACTCTCTCAACTTTATACATGTAAGAGAACAATGTAACAATACATGTTTAACGAGATGCTTATTGTCAGAAGTATTTAAGCTTGGCATTTACGCAACATGTTTATCTGATGTGGATGTTATATCATGATCGAATATACATAATACAGTTTGAACACAATGGGGTGGGTGTTATAATTTTAATAAGAAAAAAAGATTAAAAAAATTTCGAGTTTTACCTTTAACAGAATCGTTCACAACACTCATTTTTCAAATTTCAAAGATCAATACGTAAGGTTTTTCGAAACCTTCGGGCTTATATTCGGGCGTTTTTACCATTACAACTCGCCAACTAATATACCTACTGATTTTTGTAAAAATTAAACGGCCAGTTGGTCAATTTTGACCTTGTTCAACTCAATGTGAATTACATTGAATATACTTTCATTTGAGTTATTCACGAATCAAGTCGGTGTAATAGATTTTTTCGATTAGGTCTTCTATTCCAGGCTCAGGTAGATGATTTTTGAAAATAAAATAGTTTGAATGCGGATGTTAAAGATTTTTAATTGATATTTTAATAAATTTTAGTGCAGTTTTCAATTTTTACCAAAATGTTTGCATAATTTACGTCTCAGACGTAAAACTACAAAAATTTTTACTTTTTTATTTCATTTGTTTTGCATAAAATTTAATTTCTATAATATTTGTTTATAATTTTTTTCTCCATTTGTTGCTACTTGCAAAGTAAACAATTTCGTAATAAAAAAACCACTTAACATGCAATACAAATATAATACATATACACAAGCCTGCATGTAATTATTTTGTTATTCTTTATATTAAAAAATAAAATAAATAAATAAAAATAAAATAATAATAAAATAAAATAAAAAGTTATTTAAGCTATAACAATAAAAAATAATTAAAAATTAAAACTGTGATATAAAATTTAAATCAATAGAAATGCAAAATAAAATTTTTTTTCCAATTCAAAGATGTATTCCATCCACTTTTAATTTTCCAATTAATATTAAAAAGAAATCAACAATCCACAAACAAATCATATGAAAATGTTTTTGTTTTTTACATTTCAATTGTAAATTGTATTTAAAGAAGAAAAAGGCTCAAAAAATTTATAAAATTTTCATTTTATTTATATTATCCACAGTTAACAAAAAAAAACACTTGTACACTCCTCGAAATCAAATGTATATCCTTTTTAATTAATTTAATTTTTTAGACTTTATTATTTATATTTCTTCGTATATTTTTACCTAATGTAACATATTCTGAAGATATGAAAGAAAATTCGTGTTGGCTATGACAGTAAGGGTGGTGTAGATATAATGGTTTGAAGCTAAATGAGTGCGAAGCAAGTAGGCAGCATTCTGTTTCTTAACCCTAATCTTACTGCCATGTGCCTCTAAGGCTAAAAACTAGGAGTTTCTTCTTACGAAAACTTTTCAGCACTTTTTTTATAACAAACAGTTCCATTCCTTAGAAAATCTAAGCGGAACCATTATATTCAAAAATACGAATCGCTTAACTTTTAATTTAAATAAGAAGGGATTTCCCAACTTTAAAGAAACCAGACCAGAGAAATCAGCTTTTTTATATGAAAGGTTATTTTGTATATAAAAGATACATATTTTCATAAATGGAAGATTCCTTATAAATATATGTAGAATGCTTTATTCAGTCAAAAACTTAAATAAAATAGGCTCTGAAGTTCATATCAGTAGTTAACGTTATTATTTTTATATTCCGGTCTCTAACAGCTGCAAATATTTAATAATTCTGAATTTTTTTCACCGAATATTCAAAAACGTATGTAAAATAAATAAATCCATTTTGTGGGGGCATTTGCATGCTTACCAAAAGGACATTGGCTCCTGGGAATAACTGGTGTATTATGAAAGGCAAAGTGATTTAAGGATGAAAGTGTGTCGGTCCTCTGCTTATCCATATGTTCCCAGCAGAGTCCACCAGTATTGTAAGTACCCTCTTCCTGATTGAGCCTCTCTGTAAAACGAGTGGAAAATGTCAAATTATCAAATTATCGAAAAACCTATTCTGTTCTGTAAGATTGCAAGCTTCGGAATGGCAATCTCTACTGATATTTAAACCCCGGAATCCATATAACAGTTCTTTCGAATGATCCGAAATTATTTAAAAAAATATTGGCATTCATGGACAACATTGGCGATTGAAAATACGTTTGTTAGGAACTCAGTCGCTGCCTGGATGTCCGAGTAAAGCAAAATATATTCATGAAAATATTAAATCACCCAACAAGAATTGCGCCGCTTTTAAAATGACCACGATCGCTGGACCTGGAACACAATGCAGTGATCAGGCAGCATACAATAAAGTTAAATATCAGAACCCTTTGTGAAAATAGTACAGCTCACCCTGTCACTTTTTTTACTTGTAAATGGTGTAAATTGACAGGAGGTGTGATGAATTGTCCTGACCATAACTTTAAAATCTATTGACTTTAATATATTAACATTACGTTTAGCTACAGATGACAACTTATTTGTACGACTTTTACGAGCCAATTGCGTTAATTGAAATCCACCTTGTTAACAGGACATTTTCTGTGATTGCCTAATTAACCCTTTCATGCCCGAATTTTTTGGGCCAGAGCCAAAATTTTTTTAAGGACATGTGTTTGTTAGTCATGGCCTAAATATGAAGTGATATTAAATTTGCAGTCCTACGTCTTCTGGTTATACATGTTTTTAACCAAGCTTGTTTGCAAAAAAAAATGTTTTAAAAAAATTAAAAATTACGGAATTTATGAACAAAAATGTACAATGTTGCCTATAGGCAACATCGGGCATGAAAGGGTTAAGGTATTTCGACTTAATCTTCACAATATAATAAGACCTGTAAAGGAATATTGTTACAATACAATTTCAGAATCCAACATATTTTCTAGTTAAATAAAGACTGCAAGCTCTGCTATAACTGCGTGTTTCTGTATGTATGTCATTCAACTCTTATTGTTATACGACTTATAACCACCAAAACTTAAAACAAAAAAGTGAAATATAAAAGGAAAAATAAAATAAAAGGAATAATTTATTGATACCGTCTATTGCACAATTAAACAAATATAACCGAAGGCGTGAACATGAACCGATTGTTTGAAAAATTATAAAAAAAATAAACAACACCACGAGAAAATTACCAACAATTATTAAACTCAGAAAAAGCAAAAGAATAAACCAATAAATTCTTATAAAAAACGATGCATATTCTTATGCGATATTTTATATTATTTGCTACATTGGTGTACTCTATACACACGTACATTTTAAGCAATTTTTTCCTTATGGTCCACAGAATGCAACTTTTCTCACTGTTAAATTGTTCAATAACAAAATTATCACAAATAATATTTTTTACTTTTTATAAATTAATTAATTTGTGTTACTCTAACGTTAAGTTTTTTATCCAACTTTGGACGTTTCTTTGTTTCGGTGTTTGACAAATTCAACCATGGAGAAGTACACAATTGAACACGGCTTTAAAATTGCTGAAGACCTTTTGGAAAACGGACCTTCAAATCGAAATGTCTTTTGTTCACTTTGTATTTTTTTTGGTCAGCATAATCAACCGAATGTGTCCTCAATTGGGAAAATTTTGTGCAAATTTCAGTGAACTGGGTCTGAGGAAATTTAAAACCATCTTTCCATGCACGCCGAAAACCCTATACCTCGACTTGTTATCGTACCCAACAAATGAACATCTCACGAACATCAATGAATTAAAACTCTAACAAAGTTCAATTGACTCAAGAGCTGAAGCCTACGGACCATTTTAAGCGCTGAAAATACGCCAAATTGTTGGTTGGTTGTTGGTTATCAACTTCAGCGACAACTTCAGCCTGTTAAATTGGTGGTTAAATAAAACTGAGTTGCCAAACGCCCATTACCTATTCGAATTCAGATTAATTTGCTAATAAGCTTTTTTGCCGCCGACATCCACTTGATGATGAAAATATTTTATTTTTACTAATTTTCATTTATTCACTTTTATTGTTTATTTGACAGAAACTAATTTCATTAATCATTATAATATTAAACATTAGTCAAATATTTACATTGGGATACTTCCCATTAAAAGTCTTAAAATCGCAAATTCTTAAAATAGCAAATATTCCCTAACTGTAATTATATTTTGTATTATTTACATTCATTTTTTCTGATATGCAAAAGAGAAGTTGTTATTAATTATAACGGTCCCTATTTATGTATCACATTGGCATCTGAAGTTACCAGTTATCAATTAGAAAATTTGTTTTTTAATCGGTTAAAGGTACGCAAGCCTACAAAATTGTTTTAAAGCGCTCAACGCTCAGGCTAAAAATTAATAAATTATTAAATTAATGCAATTAATGCAGTTAAAAATTTTGTGTTTTATTTAAAGCCGACTCTTTTATAGCGTGCCGTAACAAGCTTGTTGGTCAGTATGATCCAGTTTTGTGAGATCCATGCCTAACTTCGTTATCACTTTCATCAGTGTAACCCTCCAATCACGACTGAAATATTTATGTCGTAAAATAGCTAAAAAATTTGAATAACAGTCTTTATTGAGCTGCTCCAACTCTATAGACACCTTCTTAATATTTATACCAGATTTTTTGGTTTGGTTTTCTGAATCTCTCAAAAAGTATAATATGTCTGCTGTAGCAGCAATTATTTGAGGTTGTGCCACATTTTGTGAGTCCAGGACTCCTGTGTGCCTTTCTGGATATTTCTTATGAACTAATTTCATATTGACATGTAGTCTGCTGAAAATACTGTCTTTGAGTTGTTTTTTAAATTTGATATTTGCATATCTACGGAATAGAAATTTTATTAAATCTAATCTGGGAATAGCTTACAGTGGATACTGAGCAGCTTGTCTGTATATTTTCACAAAAGTTGGATATCAACAAACGTCAATATCCAGTTTTGAAGTAACGGGTAAATTAAAACAGGTTAATAATTTATTTACTAAAATTCAGGCTAAATTTTACTAAAACTCTATAAACATGTTCTTATGTATTGTTACACATTTATTGTTGTTTTTACACTTTTAAAATCATTTAAAATATGAGTACGCAGATTGTAAATAAATTTGTGTTTAGTTTTACATAAATTTTTAATTGTTCGCACATTTCTATGTGCCACTGTTCACAACTTGATGTAAACAACAACAATTGCTTTGGTTTTTATCCTTCCTTACACTTTTTTGCGTAAACACTAGAAATTATTCGGCAGATCTTTATAACGGAGATCTTGAAACCACGATTAATCTCTTCACATGCAACGTGTCTTCAAGACTGACTGACTTTTACTGACCCGTTGCCTGCTTTGTCTTGCCTTTCATATGTGATGTTTTGTAGAATGTAATGAAAGTAAGAATTTCAGATACTAAATTTAATTCTCTTGGTAATATCCAACTGAGTTGTAATGATCTTCAGATATGCGGTGTTCTAAAATTAACGACAAAATGTATTAATTATACAAATTTATTACGCCTGCAGAACAGAATTCCACGACGTTGCCATGTTAATCACATATTTATTTCAAAAGCTATTAACAAATCATAGAGTAAGCGCATTGGCACTGTTTCAATTTCATTCAATTTTTTTAAATTTGCTTAATTAAACCAGAATTAGAGAAATTGCGTTGAGACAATAAAATCTGACTAAAGTGTCTCTGGTTGAAAAAATAAATCCCTGGAAACATTAAAGGAAGAATTTATGATGATGATGACAAAAAACAAAAACTAAAAGACCCATAAGTGGAATGAAGCTGCGAACATTTTAAAGAATATTGTTTGCAACATGTACAATCGAAATTCTCACTTTACCGCTATGGATGACAGAATACAAAATGGATTGCAACATGAAAAAACTTTTTCTTAAAATTTCGTATTATAGGTGTTTTTCATGTATTTTTTCTTCTTTCTTTTATATTTTTTGTTTTCTTTTGGTCAATGTAGTGAAAAAGTTTTAGTTTAGGAGTGAATTTTATATTCCACCAAATAATAAAGGTAGTCCTTTCATTAGTCTCTACGTCATTCATTCATATACGCTGGCAAGCAAAAGTGAGTACATAATATTATAAAAATAATATGAAGATATTTGTATTTTATTTACTAAAATAAGACACAATCTATATGTTAACTATTAACTTTGACTATTCTCGAATTAAAAAAAAACTATTAATGTAACTTATTTCCTTTTAAATATAAAAGACAGCTTAAATGTTATGTAACAGCATTTATCCAGTTTTGCTCCTTTCTCATTTCTGTTTAAATGCTGATACTACGACGGTTCCTCTCAACGTGCGTAGCGCAAACTTTTCCCTTACACTCGTGTTTATAGCATTGCTGCTGCTTTCGAAGAATTAACTTCATATTTTCGTAACAATCTCACCAGTTGCCGTGTGCCCTCATCATTCAGAGATCTTGGGCGGCCTCCAGGATATTTGGATAGCTTTGCATTTCTATTTTTATGGTTGATGAGAAACACCAACTTTTGGAAAAATTTTTCTTAAAGAATATTCTTTTTCAACAAGAGCGACTATGTTGTTTTCAATTTCAATTGAAATTTTCTTCAATTTCGTTTTTTTTTACAAATTGGAAGAAAAAGTTTCACAAAAAATTTGAAAATATATTCCGCTTACCTTGAGCTTGCATACTAAATTTTACTATTTTGTCAATAGTTTAGTTAGTCGATAGCGTAAGAAGTTATTTTACACAATTCCTTACTCATTGGATTTAAAATATTTTGTCTATATTATGTAGCCATTTATGCTCGTCAGTGTATTTCTGTAACCTTTGCGATTTGGCATATATTACAACTTCTATTCTTTTTTTATTACTACTTTAACCGAAAATGGGGAAAAACAACACAGTTTCTTTTATTTTCTTACCTTCGCATACAGTTCCTCATCTTTTGTAATTTGTTTTTCGTAAGAAATTTTAGTAGGCTATGGTCTGTTTGATGCAATTCAGCTTCAATTGAAAATAAAGTGATGAAAAAAATTGTACATTTGTACAACTTTGAAACATACATTTTGTCTGTAGAGGATATTTTATTTATATTCATATCAAATTAAAGCTTGAATGCATTTGTAAAGAGAAAAATCTTCAAAACTAACGAACACCAATATACATGTGAAAAAAAAACAGATGTAAAGAAAAGAACTTGTTCGGGTAGCTACAAAAATTTAAGATTAAGGCCCCAGATATTTCCAAAGCTTTTGATAGGATATGGCACGCGGCACTCTCTCAAAACTGTAGTACTGTGGTAGTCACTACTCTCGATTTATATCGAGATACGGGTTATTACAGGTGGGATCCCATTAAACGAGTTTAGGTAAAATTCAGGGGTCCCACAAGGTTCTGCTCTATCTCCAACTCTTCTAATCCTATCTACTCTTTTGTAGACGACAGCAATATTTGCCATTCATATTCTTTTAATGGTAGTCCGAGCATTCTGGAGACTGATCAAAAAAAACTTAATATCACATCTGTCCTACAGTCAATCTCCGAATGGGGTCGTATGAATAGGGTTGATTTCTAATGCGCTAAACGCAATGCTGTTTATTAGCACACAAACTCAGCAATAATATTGCCTCACCTTTACTTATGGCTGGTGTAAGTATTAATGAGTCAGACGCTCTTGAAGTTCTGTAAACGAAAATTCAGTGTGATTTTCGCTGAAACCAGCATATTTTTCAAGTGTTGAAAGCATTCAGGCGCCTTTGGTTTCTTAAAACGGTGCAAGAATTACTCTATTTCATGTGATGTCCTTACTTTTTACACCACCTATATCTGACCAAGAATGGAATACAACTCTTATGTGTGAACCGAAGTCTATTTTGGGAGTTTTCGATCTAGTACAGGAGGGGACGAAGGTGCTCTTTAATGAGCATCGTCGCAATGAGTCTTGTGTTTGACTGTCCACTTTCGCCACTACAACGGATTTGCTTGTCCGAAATAAGGGGACTTGATTCCGAGAATCATGTGTTCGTATGTAACATTTGTCTTTCTCGGCGAGCACATCCGTTTATGGCGGATTGGCCAGTGGATCGCACACTTACATTACAGACAATATTCGTTCTTTAGTCGGATTATCCGTATATGGAACTCCCTACCTGCAGACAGTCTTTCCTACTACTTATGCTATAAGAAGATGCAAATCTAATGTCCATAAACACTGCTCCCTCTGTGTTCTTATAGAAGTATATATACATATATATATATGTATGCATATCACTTAAAACATGACGTTATATTAAAACAACGATCTGGATTCAAAGCATTCATTAAATGCTATAAAAATTACAAGTTTATAAAGTTATGCTGCCATAAATAAGTTTAGGATTTGCCAACAATTTAAAGCAAACAGCACCGTATTTAATATCGAGCAGGAATATTAAATGTTACAGTTATTTTAGATTCTTTTATAATACAGGTTTCGATATGTCATTCAAGTTTTTATTGTTCGATGCAGTTCATGCAATAAATCTCAAAGTGGAATCTTTTCAAAACAACTGAACATTAGATCTTACCTTGCATTAACAGACTATTATATTACTTTACAGGCTGAAATAATTGTTATTAAAATTGCCGACATCCGAATTCTGTATCAGAATATATCGTATGTTGATATACGCTTATCTACCGACAACAAAGTGTCCATTAGATCACTAGAGAGCATGTACACCACATTCAAAATGATCCAAGAAAGCCAGGTGTCTCCGGAGAAGATAGCGAGATATTTGATGGTTCCACTAATTTGGGTTACTGGACACGGAGACATCGAAGGTATCAACAAAGCCGACGCACTTGCTAAGGATAACACCAAGGAATGTTCAATTGAATTCCTACATGAGATTAGCGTTCATCCGCAGGCTGGCAAAAAAAACAGTCTCACAAAATCTCCAGTCATTAGCAAAGGTAAAGTGAGATAATGAACACACTTGCAGATACACCAGACAGATCTGGATCGACATGGATCTAAGACGGTCTAAGAAATTTCATAGCAGGGATAAGAGGAATACTGGCCTCTGGATGTCCATGCCAGGAGACTGCAGAAGCTGCAACAACGAAGAAGAAGAGGAGTCATCAAAACGTTTTCTCTGTAATTCTATTCTGTGAAATCCAGAATTTAGTGACCAAACAGCCAAAGGCGATTCGAGAAAAATTCACACCTTCACAAAATTCTCGAGGTTTTTGAGAGATGGCACGACGGAGTAGGTAAAATCAGCATTAGAATGGCTATGGGGTTAACCTGACTTAATCTGTAGTAACTTTGAGTTGAATTAGAGATCTAGTCTTGTGCTTGTACACAATTTATATATAATTTTAGATATTTCATTTGGAAATATCTCAGAAATATGAAATTTTCTTCAAGGTCTACTAAATATTACATACAATATATAAATGCACATACATACATACATACATATCCTTGCATTCTTTCATCTTCGCAGACAAAATAATGCAAAATTTGTGGCAAGTAATGTTGTCGACGTCGTTGATTTTTAGTTAAACAAAATCGTTAAACTGTGAAAGTGTTGTATTCAAATTTTCCATTTTGTTTGGTTGGTGGCTTCATTGTAGTGTTATAAGTATAGTTTTACCGCTTGTTTGTTTAACCCGCATTTTGGAAATAATTTTTGTGGGTGTTTTCATACAAAAGCATTTAAAACGAGACATACTTTGGTATGAATATTTATACCAGCGTATATATTCGTTTTAATTTCAACAATAATAGAATGGAGCTCTTTGCCAAAGTCACATAGCATGCTATCGTAAGTATTTGTGCCCAACTATTTTATACGTTCGTTCATTCATATATTCATTGGTTTGTTGGTTTCTATGGTAGTTTCCCACAAACAATGAATTCAAATTCATGTCAAAATTCTTCTGAGGGAGGAAAAAGTGAATGTGACACTCATGCGTAAAAATTTCCTTCTGTATAAGAAATTTGATTTCACGAGTTCAGTCGTACAAAGAATTTCTTTCATGGATACATTTTCATCTCACCATGTACAAAAGCTTTTTAAAGTTTTAATAACGGCAAGAAAGAACTCAATAGGGGTATTTTTCATACCATTATTAAACATTATATCATAATGATTTGAAGTCTTATACTGACGGAGATCAATTCTGGCATTGAAGGGCATTTGAGGAGCAGTAATCCCAGGGGCGGATTTTGGTGTTTTGCAGCCTATGCGGAGGATCAGTCAGGTTGGCAGAAGGACGAATACAACTAGCGGCAGCAGTGTGGCAGTGGCCCTCCTTCTGAATAACGACATATGTACATATAAAGGTGGACCTAATATCAACTTAGCTCAGTATGACGCAAGAGATACTGATTGCATAAATATTCATGGAACTTAAACTGAGCATGATGTCAATCAAGCTCAATCATGATGAAAAAAGGTGGACTTTTGAGCATAGTCGAAGACGAAAACCACAATTACTAAGGCTTACCACATCATCAGTGACAGCACATTTCTGCCTAGAAATCTTTAATGTAGTGAACAGATCAACATTTGTTATTAGAGTAAAAAGAAAATATTTGGATCTCACTGCAGCTACCCGAGCGAGAAATCTGAAGAAAAATAGCGCGTTAGATAGAAGTTGTGTAGAGTAGAGATCCTATTGCACAATCTGCAAAAACATACGAAGTAAACGAAATAATAAGCAGTACATTTCAATCACAAGATCACCAATTGTGACGTCCTTCCATTAATAAAATGAAGTTTGATTGTAAATGAACTCTTTACAAAACTATTTGATGTGGGCATCGACTGACAAGAAAGATAGATGATGTAGTATAAACAGCTAAAGGACGGATTGAAGAAACACTTTGTGTCACAATCCATATCAGTGTAAACAAAGATAAACTCGGACAATACTACCATGGCATCATTTACAAAAAAAAATAACTTCCTAAATTGAAGGATAATCGACTCCTATATGAGATAATGTCATAAAAAATGGAGGTAAAATATATGGAAATATCACTGTATAGATATTAAAGTGAGATGAGCGCCTAATATACTATTGTCTCCTTGGTACTCCTATGTACTTTTTTAAAGCTGACAACATTAATTGATAATTAGCATGGCTCACTCAAAAGAAACTGCAAACAATATTCAGCTGAAATATATTGAAATGAAGTGATAGTGTTGCGTCAAAGAATAAGAAATTAATCGTTCTAGAACTGCTCATAGAATCGTAGAAATCAAGATCATCTAAAAGCAACCTGTGGCTGAGAGTGTGAACATTTTACGCACTAGTTTACGTCGAATTTTGTGAAAAGATCTCTAAATGACGCCATACAAAGTCCAATTGGTTCAAGAGTTGAAACCCATCTGCTTCTTTTACGCTTCGCTAGATGGACCAACTAGTAGCTGCACGGCGATATCGATTTTGCAAAAAAAAATCATCTTTTCGGATGAAGCTCATTTTCATCTCACAAAAACACACGATAGGTCTTTGAATTAAAGGATGGCGTAACCATTGGTGACACCTGTCGCACCGTGATAATTGATTTTTTGTACCAGCTCTTCGTGGCATTGATGTGAACGATATTTGGTTTCAACAGGATGTTGGAACTTTTCACACATCTCATTCCAAAATCGGTTTATTACGTCAAACGCTTATTGGCCGTTTAATTAACCGAAATGATGATGTCAATTGGCCGCCAAGAAGCTGCGATTTGACACCGTTGGACTGTTTTCTGAGAGGCGCCGCTAAAGAAAAGTGGTATGCCGACAAGCCAGAGACAAATAAGAATTTGAAGGCCAACATTCATGATGCCATTGTCGAAATACGACCCCAAATACTTGAAAACGTTCACGAAAATTGGTCCGATCATATGAGGTACTGTGAGGCCAACCACGGCAGCCTTATGAATGAATTAATATTCCATTTCTAACCGGCACAATACTACTTCCCAACAAAAAAATAAATTTGGAATAATTTTAAACCGTTTTCCTTTTATTGAATTTTAAATTTAAAGTAAAACTCAGTGAAAATTGTATTGGATCTCTTCCATGCGATATTTTACTCATATTGTATAACAAAACTTGGTGTAAATTGTTATATTTATAAAAAAAATGTTTTGCGCCTTAAATTGATGTAAATTGTCATTCGTTATTAAAAGACAATGAAATTTATTTTTAAACAATATATATAAATTGACAAAACAATATGTTGCAACTTTATAAATACTTGTAATGAAAACGTTAACAACTTTTATTATAAACCACCCAGTATTACAAAACATTAAAAATTTCAAAGGTTTGACAGTCAAAAGAATATTTCATATTCATTTTAGTTTTTTGTTTTAGTTTAAAGTTTATTAAATCTAGTGGAAAAAATATAAAACAAAAATTTTAAAATTAAACTATTTTTGCATCGTTTAAAATTGCATTAAATAATTGAAATCGACTCAAATGTCGTATATAGTAGGAATATATTATACTAGATTAAGCTACAATTACAAGATTACGTTCTGTTGTAATTATTATTTCTTTGATAGTGTTAGAATGGAAAGTCATTACTTTTTAACACAATACAAGCAAAGTTGAAATTTTATAACTGAAACCAAATTTATAAACCAATAAAGCTACGAATTGAACTGAACTATACCACAAGGTATCCTGCAGCTCAGCGCATTTAATCAGTATTCCTTAATATGGAGAATACTATGTGTTTCTATATATATATCTTCGTTTTGTCTAATTATATATATATATATATATATATATATATATATATATATTTATATACTGTTACGTTTTTACACTTTTAAAAACGTTTAAAATATTAGTTCGTAGACTACAAATAAAATAAAAATTTGTGTTTAGTTTTAAATTAATTCTTTACTGTTCGCACAATTGCGTGTGCCACTGCTCACCGTTCACTGATTCAGTCAACAACAATTTGTTTAATTATTATTCTTATTTACACTCTTCCGCGTACACAATAACAATTGTTCAATAGATCTGTACAACGGAGTTCTTCAAACCAAGTTTATTCTCCACACACGCAACGCGTCTTCACACAAGGATTACTGAATTCTTTCTAATCCCGTTGCCTGCTTTGTATTGCCTTTTATATCGCTGAGTAAACAGTCTGATGAGTGCTCTTGAAGGAGAATGACTTTTGCCTTCGCGAAATCTCTATAAATATTGTTACATAAATCGAAACGACCTAATATCGTTTAACAATAAAAACGATAAACAAATCTACCAGCTACTCAACACAATACACACGATACAAATACTCATTAACACTAAGAATACAATGAATGTGTTGATTATTTAAAGCTGCATACACACATATGTACGACGAACCTGGTTTCGCCTGGTACCAACAACGACATGTATGTGACCAAAAATGGATAGACAACATAAGCAAAGTACACAAACAACAATGTATTATCAATAGAGCTCTTGAGAAGGCGAGATCACGAACCTTCGACTTCAAGAATGTTCGTTAGACTGGTTGTGTCGAACTATAAAAGGGCTGAACAAAGCAGGTAGTAGTCAGTTATAATTCAGTCAACCTTGTGTGAAGACGCGTTGCGGTTTGAACGTACAAGTGGTATTGCTTGCAAAAAGGTTGTAAGCAGAGAAGATCTAACGTACAGTTGTTAGTGTTAACTCGGACAGAAGTGTGAAATAGAATAGTGTACAAGCAAATTATTGTTGTATCGTTAAGTTGTATATGGTGGCACACAAAAGTAGTGTAAAAAATAAAGAGAGTTTAAGAGAAAATAAACACATATTTGTTTTTACTTGGTTTGCAATTAACGAACTCATATTTAAACATTTTTAAAAAGGTAAAAACGTAACAATATGTTGTTTTTGTTATTGTTGTTTGTGTATCCCCTTTTTTTATACTGATGTTGCTATATTTTTTTATTCGTTGATCATGTAAACAAGTCTATTGTTTTGTTTTTGTAGCTTTTGTTTATCATTTTAATAGCACCATTTCCATTTTCGTAACAATGCATTGCAATTAATGACAATTAATTGGTATTGAAAAACTTGAAATTTATGTCATAATAGACCCCGCTCATATGCACTGAATTTTTGCACATGACGTCTCTTCCAAGTCATCTACTGAATATTCAGTCTCCATGACTGCTTTAAGTTAATTTTATTCAGTCTGTTTTACCAAATCATCGTGGGCGGATGTAGCATTCAACCGTTCCAACGGAAAGAGTATAAGCGCTGTGGCGTATAAATTCGGGTTAACTGGTTAAGTAAACGTTCGGCTGACACCTCTTCGTCAGCGAAACGGCGTGAGGCAGCTAAGTTCGATAAAACATTGCAGAATTGTTGAATGACGTCAAAATTGAAAGTATTTTTGTGCACTTACTTCAATTTTTTACACAAAATTTGATGCAACTTCTTCCATAACAGAAAATCGCCAAACACGCAAAAAATTGATGATTCTCACAAACAAACTAAACATGCTGTATACCTAAAACTGTGAACATATTCCTAAAAAAAAACTTTGAACTAGATTTGCTGGGAGGTGCAAATAAAAACTAATTTATATTCAAATTATTTGGCTAACAAATGAAACAAGAATAACATATAAAACAACATGCTGCCAATTTTTGCACAATAAAATTATTCCATATTCCTGAACACTCAACCAACCAAATACGAGAAGGGCTTTCAACATTTGTTAGTGAAAACAATAGGTGAAAGTGAAGTACGCAATCAATTTAATATTAACTGACCAGAGAGAATGACAGAATTGTACTAATGAACAATTAAAATAAAATTGTAAATTCGTTTTATATCATTTATGGCTATAACCACGATTTTGCTGCCATCGTTTTTGTGCAAAAATGTATCAAAATACGAAAAAAAGGCTTGTGTATTACTGTCTGCAAATGTTCATAGCCGATTTATTTGTAAATACCACAGCTCTGTGGCTTAGCTTGTTGATTCACTGGCAGAATGGCTGACTCACAGTTTGGGCTATAAAGTGGTGATAATAAATATAATGGAAATAATCTTTAAATATAAAAAAGGTTTTATATTTTAATTTAAAATACCAACATTTAAACAAAACAAAACAAAATTTATTTAAAGTATTAACCAATTAGTGCCCAGTGGCAACTTAAGTTGCCAGCAGGTTTTATGCTCTGAGAGGAAATTGAGTGTAAAAAACAAAACGGTAAAAAATGGTAAAAACGGTAACGGTAACGGAAAAAAGTAATTCGGGCATTAATGGGTTAAGAGACGTTTTAGGAGGTTAAAATATTCTATCAAACTCACATTGTAATACAATAAAAAATAAAACAACTGTAAATTTGAATTTTTACTATATTTACTATATTGTATAGTATAGTATTGTTATAACTCCATACCTTCCAGTTCATAACCTTCAATTTCAACTACAAAAACTAGGATATCGTGCTTAGAATCAACGGCTGCAGTTGTTCTAGGCACATTTTTGAAAAATTTGTTCATCTCAAGTGCACCACCAGGCGTTTTTAACGCATGTAATGATTTTTCGCAATTTCAGTCGTTCACAAAATTCGTCCTTTCGCAGACTAGGAATTTTGCATCGTGACTTGGGCATACATACATACACACAAAATTCAGCTGACCCTGGAACTGACGATACGCGACGTGTGTTCACTGAATGGGAAGATAGCAACTGACCCAAATTGTCCTCAAAAAATCATCTTCAGCGATAAGGCTCACTTCAGAATGAAAAAACAAAATTTTTCCAATTTGGGACTTAGCAATTCACTTGAGATCCGTAAATGACCAATGTAGTTTGGCCAGTCCATCACTGTCAATGGTGAGCACGGTTTGGCCTAAAATGGATGATCTGGATGATATCATGCCACGTTGGGTATTCTGTAGAATTGATCTGAAAGCATGATTGTCTCACATGTTGTTGATGTGAACAGGTCATCGAGATTGTATAAGTGGGTCCCGTTAGACTTTTTCTTGTGGTGTTTTCTTAAGCCGACTATAGATGTTCTTCATAACCCATGCCATCGTTCAAATTCAACCTTATTAATGCGCCAGATTCATGGAAAATTTGAAATTTCGGGTGCACAAGACTCATAGAAGACATGGCGGTAGTTGAACGATGTTGTATTTCAGACGCAAACGTCTGACACACACTGTACCTTAATTATATATCCCTGGCCAGAGGCTGATAAACTCTTGTAATTTAAATTGCTGCCATAAATATAGTATATTAAATTGAATATAATGTTTATGGTAAAGCTTTAATGCTGCGCTCGGTTTCACACAAAACTTTAAGTGTTGGCATACATTTCTAAAATCTGATAAAATACAAATGCAGACTTATATATAAATTATTTTCTTTTCTCACTGACATTATTGCCCATTTTCATTGCTTAAATTGTGTTAACGAGGATGGATAAATAAAACAGTCACCGTTTAAATACAATTTAATAGTATGATTTGATTTTTCAAAATAGTCCTTTGAGCTCTATTGTAACGGGTGATTTTTTTTTATCTTTTTGGCAACACTGGTTTAAACAGCTCACGCACGTTTTGTTTCACTGTCAAACATCTTCAGTTTGATCTATAATTTAACCATGAATCGTCTTACAAACGAACAACATTTGCAAATCATTAAATTTTATTATCAAAATGCGTGCTCTGTTAAGAAAAGTCATCGCGCGCTTCTTCCATTTTATGGTCAGTTTAATCGACCCACTGAAGCGGCTATTCGGGCTATTGTGACTAAATTTCGCACCAAATTTATATTGTTGGACATTAAACCACCAACACGGTTACGTAGAATGCGAACTGAAGAAAATATCGCAGCTGTATCGGCCAGTGTTAATGATGACCATCAATTATCGATTCGTCGCCGTTCGCAGCAATTGGGCCTCTGTTACTCAATAACGTGGACAATTTTGCGGAAGGATTTAGGTGTGAAGCCTTTCAAAATACAGCTGGTGCTAGAATTCAAGCCGAACGAACTACCGCAACGCAGAATTTTTGGTGAATAGACTCTTGGAAAGTTGGCCGAAGATTCACTTCTTTATCGAAAAATTGTGTTCAGCGACGAAGCTCATTTTTGGCTCAATGGATACGTAAATAAACAGAATTGTCGATTTTGGAGTGAAGATCAGCCAAAAGCATTGCAGTTTGGTGCGGTTTATGGGCTGGTGGCATCATTGGACCGTACTTCTTCAAAGTTGCTGAGAATCGTAACGTAACTGTGAATGGTGAGCGCTACCGTGAGATGAAAGTCAATTTTATTTTGTCCAAAATGCAAGAGCTTGACTCGCATGACATGTGGTTTCAACAAGACGGTGCCACATGCCACACAGCACGCTTAACAATGGACTTATTGAGCGGCGAGTTCGGTGAACCGGTCAATTGGCCGCCTAGATCGTGCATTTATTCGTGAGATACCGGCCGAAATGTTGGAAAGAGTATGCCAAAATTGGACTAAGCGGATGGACCATTTGAGGTGCAGTCGCGGTCAACATTTGCATGAAATAATCTTCAAACATTAAATTATATGGACCGTACTATCGATTTAAATAAAGATTTCATGCATTTTTCTGAATTTTATGTGTTTTTTTTTTTGGAAAATTTTCCTATAGTACTTAAAAAATCACCCAAACATACAGATACAAAAATTTTGTTTAAAAGCTTTAATTAATTTTTTATACAAAACACTAATAAAACAATCCAAAATGCTTTCTCAAAAAAGTCTCCGTAAATTGGTTATTCCGGATTTATTTTTAATAACTGGTTTGAAATCCTTTGGCGGCAAAAACTTATTCTTAACGTTTTTATTTTTCATAGAAAAAATTAGCTTTTGTGTGATATCTGTCCCTATAATCCTGATTTCTGCAACAATGGTACCTAGGGTCACTCGCTTATTAGTCATTATGTGCTGATTTTTTTTTCCAAAACACACCGTAAAATTTTTTTGAAGTTTCTAGGTGATGGGGGTTTAATTTTGCACCATTGTATAGAAACCATTCATCCAGTATATTTGGATAACTGAGTTGGATTATTATTGTGAAAAAATAGAAAATCACATTGTATTATTTCAAGGGCTGGTTTTGAAATTTTCTTGAAATTTGCCGCTCATTAATACCTCAAATAGAAGATTTGAGGCACTCACAGTGGCCACTTCACTCCATACTGCCTGTTTGACGGTAGCTTTTAAGTTCTTCAACTGCAATGCAATGTTTTTCCTACGTCCCACAAATTGTCTGCCATCTGATCCAGAAATATTAATCAGGCTCTTGTCAGTAAATACAACCATTTACAGCACAAACTAAACACAGTTTTACATTCCTGCTTAGAAAAATGGCTTTTAATGTGGAAAACAGGTCTTATATTTGTCCATAACCAAAAAATGCTGTAAGATCTTTGCATTCAATAAAGCCGTTTTATAAATTCGAATAGTTTTTTACTGTTTCACAGAATAGTTTTTTTAATCACATTACCCATTCGATTTTCCTTCAGTAGGAAGTGTCAGCCTTTTCTGCTCGAACTCTTCCTGAAGAAAGAGTTAATTTTTTGCCACATATTAAACTAATAATCTTGGTCTAATATTATCAGCATTTTCCCACAAACTTTTGCAATCATTACGCATTTTCACAATCAACTCTTTGAAGTCAATACGAATTTTTTGTAATTTTTGTTTTTGCACTAACTTTGATGTTAATTTTTATGTTCCATCAAGCCGAATAAATGTTAATAAGAAGAATTTTTGATTATGCGAAAACAAAAGAAATTTTTAAAAAAATTATTGTGTTAAAGAGAGAATGTATTTCTCTTTACCTTAGCTGTACCGGCACATTTTATTTAACCGTCTCAGTACATAGAATTGTCTCGACTATTGATAGAATTTGTTAAAAAATTCAAATATTTTAAATTATTTTAATTCTTTTTAATAAAACTACTTTATATTCTAACATTTTATTATCACTTTCATGAAATTTACGCCAAAATGCAGCATGGTTCTTTAAGTAAAAATTGAACACTTCATGTCAGCTTGGTTTTATTTTTTTCTAAATGGTAATAATTTGAAATCTAGCACCCTTGCTTTGTGGCGAGTTATTAGTTTCCAATTGTTTAGATAGGACAGCTTATTGTCACTCGCATCAATAAAGCTATCAATGACAATGCCTTCTCTTTGACTCCTCTCTAGTTTACCGGATACAGGTTTCTCCAAATACGACTGTAAGTAATTGCTACGCATGTATCATGTACTTGATTCCAAAACTGCCAATTTGATTTCGGTGGACCACGAAATTTATAACGACCATAAAATTCAATTAGTTACTATTCGACAGCTACAAAATTATTGGTATTATTAAAAGCTGAAAGGCTTTCAGCTCATTTTTCGAAAAGGCAAAAAAGGTGTAAATTTATGATCATCTTCGAGTAGCACATTATTAAAGCGACTGATTCTGATATCTCATACGTACATACGTAATTGACCGCAATATTATTATCTGTAATATCTATGAAATAAAACATAAGACGAAACACTTTTTTAATATTTGTCTGTCATATGAGATAAATATGAGGAAAGCAGTGAGAAGAACTCTACAAAAATTCAAACAACAGCTGCTACCAATCTGCGTGGATATTGGTATTATTTTCTCTTCCCAAACTACTAAAGGCATAAGGGTCTCTGTTCCAAGTAAGGACCACCTTTGGCGATAACATCTTATTGTCATGTTTGTTGCTGCCAATACTTTCGGCAGTTCATAAGATAAGCTTCTGTTTTCTTCTTCTTCACAGTCTTCAGCAGCAGGAATATTACATACATACATATATAATCGGTCATTACAACCTTTCGGTGTAAATTGGAAATGTCTGACCTTTGAAAACTTAAAAAAATTACATACACAACACCAAATAATCCCCAGTTAAGTCGTATGTATCAAAAGTGATACATAAGCCAGAATTATGAATGTTTTGAATTTTTAAGTCATCTTTGAAATATTTTTTTTTTTATTTGGTTTAAAACAATGGCGCTGTTACGAAAATGTCAACTTAAATTTATTATACGTAACAAATTTGCTCTGAATTTTATTCCTTACAAAATTAGAATACACAAAATATAATAAAACAAGAGAAAAATCATAAACGCAAAGTCAATTGTAAATTTCACTTGCAACTTGCAAAAACTTTTTTATATCAAATAACAACGTCACCCCCGTGGAACTTTAAGCCAAATAAGAAAATACGCAGCATCTCGTGTCAGTCACGTTTAAACAATAAAATACCAGCCACTAAAACTACAACGAAAACCACAAAAAACACAGCCACCTCGAACATGTTTTGTTAAACCAAAGAATATGGATGTAAAGAATACGCATTATGTAGAAGTAAAATTTCTTATGGCGGGTTGTAACATTACGACCCGCTCTCACCAAAATCCTTTTAAAAATCATTTCTGGATGAGGGGAGAGGAAGACAGAAGGAAAATGAACGCAAACAAAGAGCGTAACAATGTGTTGCTCTCATCGTACGTATGGACATGTGTATGTGCTCTTGTGTTTTTTGATTTAGTTGTCGATCAGACTGCGACAAGAATACATGTGCTGCGGATGTTTTATCATTTTATTTCAGAATAACACTCGAAGAATAGTTTGTTTTAAAAATGTTCTATGTCCCATAGTATATTTTTTTTAAATGCTTCGGAATGCTCGTTTTTTTTTCTTTTAATAAAAAATGCTTTTTTTTAATCTTTTTATTTATCTGAAAAATGGCCTAATTTTTAAGCCAAAGATGGATAGCTTTATGTTCTTTTAATAATAAAATGGATTTTTTATTTTATTTTTATTTATCTAAAATTATTAAGCCAAAAATAGACAGCTTTACATGTATGTATTGCTATGAAATGAAAATAAAAATAAAGTATATTACTAACACTTTTATATGGCTGTAAATAAATAAATTCTCTCAACTTATTTTCTCTCTCTCACTCACTAATCCATAACCATAGGCATGTGTTAACCTAGAGGAAAATTGTTAGTAATAATTTCAAGTCTACTTATTAACCCAATGATATGTATATGTGATTGGAAAATATAGAAAAATTGTACTGCATTAAGTCCCTAAAGACACCGTATTTAACTTTGCAAGTCTTCTTCCAAAAATCGAAATCATTTCTCATTGATATTAGTGAATCTGTCTTTTTTCAGACATGAACCTTCTTCTTTAAAAGCTGACAAGATTTTTACGCTCTTTTTAACGAACATTCTTGATGTTCGTATCCTATGTGTGTAAAAAGCCGAAGATGTTCTTCCCCTGATGGACATTGTGCCGACGTTTTTTTTTTTAACACCAGAAAAATAAATAAAAAAGTGGTCAAACGACAAAAACGCACGACGAGAACAACGCATTGTTACGCTCTTGGTTTCTGCATCCTTCCCTTCTATCTTTCCCCCCGCGTCCTGAAATATTTTTGAAAAATATTCCAAAATATGTTAAAATGCACATTTTTTATGCTTTATTTTCTTTGGTTAAACGCAATCGAAAATAAAATCATTTCGTTGAATCCATGAGAAGAAAATTAAAAACAAAAATTTTGTAAAGCGGATGTAAGAAATTTAATTTAGTTGTTCGATTTTATTAAATATTGTTTTAAACCAATCAACTGCAGAAATTTCCTTAAATTTTAAATGATATATTTCAAGTTCTCAAATTATAATGGTAATACAGAATTGAATCGGTTATTACAAAAGTTGATAACGGTGAACCCGTCAAATTATTTAGCCTGTTTCGCCAAATCATCATGGACGGATATATCATTCAATAACTCGTACAAATAATAAAATTGTATTATCTAAATGGATGTTCTATTAGAGCAAGGTACCGTGGGCTTCGTCCCTACTAGTCCTACAAAAAAAAAACGATTGACCAATATCTATACAAAGTTCACCCCAGGAACTGAAGTCCATCGACCAAGGACAACTAAGTGTGCTCGCTGAATGCGTTCTGGAGCTAATTGACCATTTAGAAATCATCTTAAACAATGAGACCCATTTCTAGGTGAATGATTATGTCAATACTATGCGTCGAATGCATCCCAAAAAAATCAGTGTTGGATGTTTATTTTGCACTGGTGGTTTTATCAGTCCGTATTTGTTTTAGACGACATTGGACAGGTGCGCATTTGTTTTAAATGACATTGCTTAAAGGGCATTGGCATTGTCAACATTGTGCTCTATAGGTCGCTGCTTACTAACTTCTTTTGGCCTGAATTGGATGATCTGGACATCAATGTCATGCAGTTTCAACAGGCAACGCTACGTCCTGCACAGCTCATGCCACATTGGATATCTGTACGAGAAACTTGATGGCATGGTCATCTGACATGAAGGTTATCTTGTAGTATTTTCTTAAGTCGCAGAGGTATACAAATAAACCACAAACCACATCGGTCCTTAAAGCCAACGTTACCCATACTATCGATCAAATTCAGGCTGATTCAAGCTTCAGAGTCACCGAAAATTTGATATTTCGTATGTGCTCCATCCAACGGAGCCGTGACCGACATTGGAACGATGTTATATTTTAACGCGCAGCCGCTGGATATTAATACGCTGCACAACGTTTATGTCGCTGAGGAGCTCGACTGTTGGATCGGATGCGGAAATTATCGTTAATTCGCATTGGACCGAAGATCTTATTACTTCTCTCTCGAATACTCTCAAGGCTGCTGCATCAGTGCTTAATAGGGTCCATGCCTCTGCGGCATAAAGAAGCACGGGTAGGATGAGCGTCTTGTAGAGTATTAGTTTTGTCGTACGAAAGAGGTCTGTGCTACTCAATTGCCTATTGAGATAGTAGCACCTGTTGACAAGAGTGAACCTGCGCTTGACCTCCAGACTAACATCATTTTTGGTGTTAACGGCGGAGCCAAGATAAATAAATTCCTTGACTAAATTTTGTCATAAAATTAAGAACAAAATCAAGTCGATTAATCGTGTAGCCAATAAATAGTTCGACATCAAGTTTATCCAAGACTATGACTTTACCGTGTGTGCAGCTGCTCCTTTCGCCTACACATATGTCAGTAGACTGTTAAGCATAGTGCATAATGCCTGTGAGGATGTAGTTCAAAGAGTAACTGTTATTGTAGTCGGCATAAACTTTTAACCTGGATTTTGACAATTTCTTTAAACCAAATTTGTACATCCAGGCTACATTTTTCGACTTAAAGCTTATTGCTGCCACCCTAGTGGTACTGGGTTGTACCTCCAGGTTACAGTTTACTTCACTGTTCAATTTAATTCTGACAGTATAGCATAGACTGGAAGCTACTCTATTGATACTAGGAGATGAAAATTGAGAAATTTTGTCCTCAGTCTTGTGAATAGTATTAAGTCTTACTTCTTTGAATCTCTTAAAAATATACAGACTTTTTAAATATTGTAATGCTATACGCATGTACGTCTTTAAAATAACGGTTAAACAATAATACAATAATTTTGTAACATAACGGCAACTTTCCATTTATCCCCCCAGTTTCTGTGAAGCCATGTATACATAATTTAAACTGTGTTAAAATGAACAGTGGGTGTTACAATAATAATTTTTTTTTCTCGTTTTATTATTTCCTTTACACATTTTATAGATTACATTGTATTTTTAATAACATTTCTTCATTGATTAACTTTTCCATGTACATACTTTTTTGTAGCAAATAAATAAATTTTTTTATACTTTAAACAATAGTATCCACCCAGTAAAATATTTATTTGTTTAAAGCAAAAATTGTTTGTAATTTAGGTCAGCAACAAACACAATAACAATTAAAACCATTCACTGCTATTCTTGTTTGATAAATTTAATTAAGATGATTGAAAAGTTTTGCCTTTGTTTTATAAAATAAAATATTTTAATTTTTTTCACGAATTTTCAAATACAAAAGCATTATCATGCTGACTGACATTCACAATTCCGATGTAAATACATTACGTAGTAATAAATACGTATATGGTTAGATAATTTAATTGGGTTGGTTATTAACTCAAAATAAACTTAAAAAATATATATTGTTACGAAAATGGAAAGAGTGTAACATCGTTTAACATTAAAACTATATAGAAAAGCTATGCAAACAAATACAACGAACTTGTTACAAGTAAACCAACAACATCAGTATGAAAGAAAAGGGGATGTACAAGTAAGAGGGAACACAACAACAAGCAACTTGAATAAAATACACAAACAACAATGAAGTCGCTTTAGAGTTCTCGAGAAGGCGAAACCAAGAACGTCCGACTTCAAGAACCATCATCAGACTGTTTAAGTGGACATATAAAAAGTCAAGACAAAGCAGGCAACGAGTAGTAAGAATTTAGTCAGTCTTGTGTGAAGACGCGTTGCGTGTGAAGAAAACAGTCGTGGCTTGAAGATCACCGTTGTAAAGATCTACCGAACAGAAGTGTAAAGAAGTTTAGCAAACAAAGGATAAGAAATTTTTACTGTTGATTTTACTTTTGAATAAACAAGCTCAGTTGTCTCCAACAGGACACTCAACATAAAAAAGTTAATTTTTTAAAAATATAATTTTTGTGAATTTAATTTACATGCATAGTTATGATGACTCAAATTGGCACATGGCATAGATTATTTGGTTTTGAGGATCGCATACGCCTACGATTTAAGAAAATCTCACAAGAAAAAGTATAACGGGGCAACCACGATCCCGGTTGCCAGTTAACATAGCCTCCCCATAATGATCTAGTTAACATCGTTCTCAAAGAAATATGGACTGATGAAGCCGTTAGCCTAAAATCCACACAAAGCAGTGCCTTTTTCGTTATGCATTGGACACTCATGAGACTCATATGAATTAATATAATCCTAAATTCGACAATTTTGTTTTTCATTTACCTAAAAATGGGCCACTTCTATAAAACAATTTGATTATTTGCACAAGTCGTTGAATGTTATATTCATTTATGGTGATTTGGCAAAATAGACTGAATAAATAACATATAATTTAGCAGATGTAGTTTATCAACTATCAAAGGTCGAAAGTTCCTATTTAGGATACTATATATGGGAAGTACAAATAATTATACTCCAAGTGTAAATGTATCGGCTTCCAAAGCTCTTATGAGTTAAAAAAACCAATTTTTTTAGAAAATCTGTACACTGCAGTTTCACATTCAATAGTATCTTTAAATTTTTTTACGCATACTGCCTGTCAAAATTCAAATATATTGAGAGCTGTGATTACACGATTTGATAAACAATTTAAAGGATAATCGTAGTAAAACATAATAATTCCTGCGAGCCGTGTTCTCTAATACTTTAGCATGGCGATGGTAGTAGAATCCTGTGAGGATGTGTAGGGTTACCAGGTGTGGGTAGTTTGTAGTTTATTTAGGAAACAATGAATAAGACAGTATATTACAATGCTCTAAAGAACATACATGCTCAACATAATTGGTCATTACAACCCTTCAGTCAGGAGTACGACCTAGGTCCTCACACCACTTATGTTGTGTGCGTTAATTGCATACATGAGTGGCGGGATCTACAGTTTCATAACGACAAACTTTTGAGAAACTTTTCATGACAATTTTATTTACTCTCAGAGTTTTTGTCAGAAATCTGCTGAGAGGAAGTTGTCGAAGAAATATTTTTTCAAATTTCGTTTTGATGTCTGACCTGGGGTTTGAACCGTTGACTTACATCTAATAAGCCATTACGCTACCTACTAGACTACGGCGACTACCATTCTAAAGAACAACTTCCATTAAGGCACGGAATTCGTAATAAATTTTACTTCCAACAGGTCAATAATACTAAGTATACTGCCAATAATGTGGAGATGTAGTTTACCTACCAAAGTCTCCACAGGCTTAATACTTTTCCACAAAGTTTCGATATGACTCCAAGAGAGTATTTAGGGAATCATTTGGAAAAACGATTGTGAAGTCGCTAAATCTAATACAAAAGTCAACTGAAAATCTTTTGTTTGAGTAAATGGTAGCAAGTATCAACAGAAAACACAAATAAAATAAAAATGTCATACAGGTTTAATAGAGTGCTTGACCTTAAGGGATATCCTACTAAATTTTAGGTATAAAAAAAACTAAAACCAGGACATTGTTACGAAAATGGAAATGGTGTTACATCGTTTAACATTAAACTAAAGCTACAAAAACACCATCCATGGACTTGGTTATAATATCGAAGAAAAAAAATGAGCCTATTCCGGACGAACTGGCTTAAGGGGCGGCAGTGTTACGAAAATGGAAGTGGTGTTTTAAAAACAAAAACTGTGGACTTGTTTACATGATCAACAAATAAACAAGAACATAGCAACAACATCAGTATAAAAAGGATAAACAAGTAAACAAACAGGCAACAACAACACTGCAAGGACAAACGTAAACAAAATACACAAACAATAATAACGTAAACAATATGTTTACATTTATAGAGATTTCGCGAAGGCAGTCTTTCTCTTTCAAGAGCATTTATTAGACTGTCTACCCTGTGATATAAAAGGCAAGACAAAGCAGGCAACGGGATCAGTAAAAATTCAGTCAGTCTTGTGTGAAGACGCGTTGCATGTGAGGAGAATAATCGTGGTTTGAAGATCACCGTTATAAAGATCTAACGAACAATTCTTAGTGCTTACGCAGAAGTAGGGTTTCGTAAACGTTTATAACCGTAACCGTAAACGCGGTTATTTGTGCTCATAACCGTAACCGTAAACGGATGAAAATCGAACGCATACGCATATTTAGTAAGCCATGACTTTTTAAATTTTTCATTTGTAACACTAATGTTCACACATAAAAATATTTGCAGTCACAAGCAATTTTATTTTTTAGAAGCAAAGAGTTCACAAAATGCATATACAATTTGAAATGAAATCCAATATTTGAAAACAATATGCACACATATGAAGTAGGCCATGAGTTTTAAATTTGTTTTATTTGTAAAAGAAGTTTTGGTGCATGCTTGGCGCAAAACTTTTTGAGAAAGAATATTCAACGCATTACGCACCAAGTGGAAGCAAAATAAAATTGGTAAAAAATATACACAGAAAATAAAACATTATGAAAATTTATTATGTATTAATAAATTAACAATTATTTAGCCTAGAAAATGTCATTCAAAAGACCAACATCATCAGTTTGGAGTTATTTCAAGAAATTGGATAAAGAAAATAAAGCCCAATGTTTAAAATGCTTTTCCAAGGTGACAAATGCAAAAGGAACAACTGGCGCTATGATAAATCATCTGAAGCTGATACATAAAATATCATTAAGCTCTTCTATGGAAAATGAGTTGCATCAACCAAAACTACAAAAAACTTCAAGTTCAATGCTGGAGTTTGTTAATCGAGAGAGTTTGTTGGATATTGTCTCAAAATTGGCTGCAATTGATAACATCTCAATACACACTATAACGAATTCAAAATTTATTCGAGAATCAATTTCAAATCGAGGTTATTCTTTGCCACACTGTGAAAGTGGTGTCATGAACTTAATTCATAATAACTTCGAATTAAAAAAAATTTAGATGATTAAAATCATTCAAAAGCATAAGATAGATGGGAGAAAATTCAGTCTTACTACTGATGAATGGACAAGCCTCAGAGGACTCCGAATGAACTTTCTCAGTTTCAGGGAATTTTTGCACCAAAATTCGTTCTCGTTTATCTTGTAAGTCACTGAATGCTTTAGTGTTTCTAAAACATTATTATATTAACCATGAAAAACAGCAAAAATAATTTTAAGTATTTATGTATGTATTTTAAAGCAATATATGTTAGAAATATACTATTTCTACTGAAGTTATATATTGTTTTAAATTTTCTTTCGGTTAACCGATAACCGCGGTTATTTGGAAAATTACTATCCGATAACCGCGGTTACTAAAAATGCGGTTATTACGAAACCCTACGCAGAAGAGTGTAAAGAAAAATAACAAACAAAGCAAATTGTTGTTGTTTACATCAAGTTGTGAAAGCCGAAAGTCCATACCATCCGTTTCAAGCGCCTTGCGTTACATGCGATTCTTGCTTTCTATGCCGTTTTTATTGCGAGTTACACACAATGCGTTTATGCGACTGGTTTTTTGTTTTGATCAGCTGTTGTGGTAAACAACAAACAAGTGAACAAGAATATTTTTGGGAAAAATAGAAAATCAAATTGTAATTTTAAAAGAATTTATGGCATTAATTACAAATTTATGAGTTTACATATGTGATATTTTGTGCTGTTAAGGCCTACGAAAATCCTCAAAAGAACACAAGACGAGTGTTTTCAATTAATCTATCCTCCATTTTTCTTTTTTAAAAAATGATAAATTCAAAATAGATGACACTCAGTACATAAAAACAATCATCATATACATACATATAAACAATCATCATATACATATTTTGTTCATGAAAGAAATGTGTTAAAAAATGTATTGTAATGTATTTTACTCTTAAATTAGTAATAAACTTTATTATGGAATATGTTTTTATTAATATTTTTATAATGCAAATAAAGAAAAATGCGAAAATAGTAATGCACTATTTAAACATATTTATAGAAACCATTCACAATAGTATATAATTTGGCATGCCAAGTTTAAAAAACTGCTGACATTTTCCAACACTGCATGAGTCGCATAGAAAAGTAGAAAGTAAACCTACTTGATGCATTCTATGCGTCTATGCATTCTATTCGTTTTCTTCTGTAACTTGCCACAATCAACTACACTGAGTCTACTTTTTTGGTATATGCACGTAACGCAAGCTCGCATGAAACGGATGGTATGGACTTTCGACTGAACAATGGCACACCGAATTGTGAGAACAATAAAGAATTAATTAAAAATAAACACAAATTTATTTTAATTTTATTTACAATCTACGAACTCATACTCTAAACGTTTTTAAAAGGGTAATAACGTAACAATATTTTTATAAATGGCTTCCCATATGTCTATGAAAAAACTACAGTATACATTGGTCGTTATACTGACTTCTTTGTTTTAAATTTTGGTCAAAATTTTCATTAAAATCTACGGGCATTGAAATCGTAAAAATTGTCTTTGGCTGATCTGTATTCAGTTTACACTGAAATGAAGATATATAAGTATTTTGTATCTGTTCCACTACACATTGTGATTCAATATCTTAACTGATAAAAGAATGAGTGGAATAATCAAACAGCTTTCGTTTTATTTACTGTGTAACTTTATCTAAAAACAGATATTGGTTCCATTCGTCTAAAACAATTTGTTTTTCAATGGATGTGTTGTTTTTGTTTTTGTTCTGCAACCCTCTAAATTTGGTTATTTGTTATCCGTTGGCTAATATTTTTTTATTTGTATAGAAAAGAGATTTTTTCGTTTTGGAACAGTTGGGAGAGATGGGATATAATGTTTTCACCCTTTCTTTTTTCTATTTTTATTATTTTTTGTTTGTTCTTGGGAACTATACCATCACTTTCAATAGCAGAATAATTTACGAAATTTATACCATCTGGCGATTTTTTATTTTTGTCAAACTTTCTTTTTATTGCGATTCAAGTTGAGTATAAATCACTCAAGAATGGTAGGTACGGTCGTGCTCGGTTAGCACCAAGAATCTTTCGTTTAAACAGTCGTTTAAACTGTTTCTGTTATGATACTTTTATATTCATATATTATCCAGTAGTATAGTTTTCCTATTTACATCTACCAAATGCATATTAAAATATATCACAGTATTCCCCGGATATAGGCACTCGGTTAGTAGCACTAAAACTTAAAGTATTTACTTAAAAAAAGTACGCTTATATGAACCAGCTTGTGACAATTTTCTTTTCAAAATTGATCCTGTTCTTTAGCTCCCTCGTTCGTGAGAATAAAAGTTTCTGGGTTTCTGGAGCTATTGGAAACCAATATTTATCATTAACGCCATACGGCAGATTTACTGGAAAACGTTGTAAAAAATTAGATAACACATTCCATATAATGTGCCTTATGGTTTTATTCTAAATGACATAACTAACTGATACAAAGCAATCTAAGATAATTGATTCATTATAGCAAACCTACAAACCACCAATGTTCACCTTTCGTAATTCTTCTGCTAATATGAGCTGGTGCAGGTCTGATTCTCTGCCTAGTTAATGTTGCAATATGACTCTTGACTATTGCTATAAAATCTGCTGTGAGGGCCAAGCAAATTACAACTTTGCTCACCACACGGACCGGCCGGCATTCCATCCAATCCGAATTCATTGATAGCAATGAGAGAGCTATATAAAAGAGAGCGATATTAAAATTCCTCGCTTACAAGCACTGTTCTGCAAGCATTTTTGATGGTGATTATAACTGGGGAATACTATAATCCCATCTACTAAGACTGAAAGCCTTTCTGAAAAAAAGTTTCCAACTTAAAAAATAGTTGCCATAGCTTACAGGAAACCGGATCCGTTCTAAGTACAATATCTTTGGAGACCTTTCATATGGATGGAGTAGTCAGATTTCAACCGACATCGTAGAATGCTATTTTAATTAAACTACACCGCTCGTGTTTTGTAGTGGTGTAATGAGCAGGGACCGAAGCAACCGCAAGGAAATTCGGAGAACAAAACCAAGTATACCATTTTGATTGTCTTGGACCAAATTTTTATAAAATGCGATGCTTTTTAAAAACATGACTATTATTTAAAAAAAATAATAGTAATTTTTTGATTTTTATTTTCTCGAGCAAAAATTACAGTTATATTTCACTTTTATTTTTTCGAGTAGAAATAAAGGTTATTTTTTTACATTTATTTTTAAGAGCAGAACTAAAAGTTATTTTTTTACTTTTATTTTTTCGAGCAGAAATAAAAGTTATTTTTGTTTTTTCAACCCTGATAAATCGTGGACTGTATGGGGAGTAAACCAAAGACCAAAATTACACAAACTGCTGATGCAAATTTATGAGCACTGAAAAAAATAGGAATCCAAATTAGAACCGTTCCAATACGATAATAAAAAAAACACTCTCCTTTGGTGTTCTTTTGGCACACGAGCAAAATCCCATTTTCCTTTTCAGTCACTTCAAGCACAACAACAATCTTGTCTGGTTTATTTCTTTTTTTCATAAACAATTTATAATATTTTATTTATTGGTTTTTTTTTCTTTTTCTTTTACAAATTTTAATTAATTTCAAATCTTTTAATATTCACAAACTCATAATTAATTGCACTATTTAAATTTACAAGACAAGAAAAAATTATTGCACAGATCTTAAAAATTGTCAAACAAAGCACTTGCATCCTTGTGGATGTTACAAAGAAGAATAAAAAATAAAGTTAGGCTTATACAAACAAGAGGCCTAAGTTAAACACAATTACAGCGTAATGTTAAAAACATAAAGCTTAGATAAAATTACATTACATTACAAAAGCTTAAATTAATATTACAGCGCCCTCTATTGGTTGTTCCCATCGTTCAAACAATTCTGTTTATGTCGGCAAGGATGGGAAGTTTAGACTGTCAGACATAAACATACCGGCGCCCTTGCAGTACTGCAACCAAAAAAGATGTCCTTTACCTAAAGACTAAAGAAAAGAAAAATTCAAAGAAAAAACTTTCATATTAGTTTCATGTTTCAAAACAATAAGAAACCAAAAACTTGACATCGTGCAGCAGTTCCAACTCTGATCCGTCAGAAAGAAAAAGTTAAAATTGAATAAGAAGCCTTCCTTCCTTTGTCATGGTCTAAGATTGGGTATCGAATTCTTGAGGCTTATTGTCCCTCTACTAAATGGGAACTAGAGCTTCCGACGGACTAGGTCTTCAGCTCACACGACCATGGAACGAACTAGGTCCACTGGTGGATTTTTAGGACGAACGAGGTCCGTTATTTTTCTGGGCTAGTGGACGGGTTATCCTCATCAATGCCTCAGTTTCCTAATTTAATCTTCCTAGGGACAGACGGACTAGGTCTATTGCCCGGTAATTGGAAGGTTTAACTTCAGCGGCCCGTATTCTCACACGTCCACCAGGTATGGTCGTGGCTCAATCAACCCCTCAATTTGTCGCCTTCGACATCTTCACCTCTCCGGGATTTCCTCGGTGTACCATGACACTATGAGTTAAGTTGTTTTTCAAAATATTCAGTTCGTTGGAAGAATTAAAAGCTGTCCAATCGGCTTTATAATTGTTCCACTTTTAGTTGCTAAATCCACAGTTCCTACGTAACCATTATTATTTAAACCTAAATTACGAATGCGACCTAAGCGCCATTCAGTAGTAGGCCCTATACCTTATCTTATTGCTGCTGTTGGCAATCCTAATTTTTTTTCTGCAACTTGTCCGAAATAAAAGTTGCTTGCGAACCGGAGTCTAGCTCTAAATATTTGCACTCGATGACAAACACTCTAAAAGAATCTGCCCATATGTGGCAGCAAAACAGTTTTGCACATCACTACCAAGCTTTGCTGCATGACCAGAACTTGCCGCATCGAAAACGACAAGTTCCCGAGAGGATCCAAACACCTCCCGGTGCAGCAAAGGGTGATGTCGCAAATCGCAGATCGAACAATCCAAATTCCGCCTGCATTCATTCACCTATGACCAACATCGAAACAGTCAGTACACAGGTTGTTCTGTTTTACAACCAAAAAACTTTGGCCAAGGACGAAAAGATTCTGTGACAGTTTGAAACGCTCTCCAAACGAACGCTCAAACTTGCAGCTCTAAATCAGCTCTAAATAACTACCCAAATTGTAGTATAGCTCCAATGGTCGCAAATATTGTCAAAAACAGTTCTACGAATCAACCTGAATAATAAGCCGAGCCTGAATAATACCTACGCACCGACAGATTAATACAGGAAGATTTTCAGCTAACTAACAGCAACAAAAGTAGGAACCAAAAAGAATCAACAGAATGGTTGAGATTCTGTTCCTCACTAATTCAAGACTAACTCCCCAACGAAATTAAAATCAAACAAAAAATATCAAAAGTCAAATAAATAATAAATGGCACCACAACGAAACTCGAAAATGTTCGCGCCTCGATCGTAACTAATTTTGCGATACGCAACTAAAAACCGACAATATTTCAAAATTTTAACAAAAGGTCACCGTGACCACCCTGACAACGTTCTATCGCGACCAAATTTGCGCCTTACCGCAAACTTAACAAAAGGTAATAAATGTCCAACAAAACTGACATATATTCCAAAAAAAAAGAAATTACGCAATTCGCAAAACTAGACCAACAGGACAAATTCCTAATGGCCTATAACACGATAATTATGGTTTCTCCTCAAATCAAAAAAGTAATATTCAAATTTATGGGTATGTACATATATGTATGTATATATATATTAAACTTGTCAAATTTATTAATATCAAAAAATATTAAATTTAAAATAATAAAAAATAACAAATTCATAAATTATCAACAATTTTTATCAACAAATAAAAATGTTTCCCAAAATTAAAGAACGAATAAAAAATTGTACGGAAACTCATAAATAAATTCTAATGTTTCATCCCACTTTACTTTATTACAAATCAAACATCTCATTCACTTTAAGATCTGTTAAAAATTCCAGATTTGTTACTAATAAAAGTGAATAAGATTTTGTTATGGGTACCTCCTTCATGTATCCGGTGGATTTAAAAAATTGTAATAAAAGGTAATGTGCTTCGCTATTTAGCCCAACGCACATTCACCAATTATAACAAAACTGTTGACTTATAATTGATATCAAATTGGGTGGTTGAACTCGATTCACCAACTGTGATATTCACACCACAATTTGATATCCCAATCACTTTTGACTTTGCTATAAGCCAAGACAAATTGGTATAACAGTGCATACAAAGAACCCTTTGGTTCTTATATTCAATAAATTCGCAAAGTGTGCCAGTGCTATCGAAATTATAACACACCACTTTGCGAATATATTTGCACTGTTATAAATTTTATATACTTGCAAAGTTTTGTTGTCTAGTCTAACAGAACTTTACTTGTATATAAAATTACCACCAAAAAATCAAAAAATAGAAAAGTAAAAACAAAAAACAACGTTACCTTGTAATTTGGTGATTAGGTTGAAGTTTGTTTGGATGAAGGTCACACAACCGAAAAAGGCAAAATAAACGCAGTTCCAAAATCCGGTTCGATTGGACCAAATGTTAATTCGTGGACTGTATGGGGAGTAAACCAAAGACCAAAATTACACAAACTGCTGATGCAAATTTATGAGCACTGAAAAAAATAGGAATCCAAATTAGAACCGTTCCAATACGATAATAAAAAAAACACTCTCCTTTGGTGTTCTTTTGGCACACGAGCAAAATCCCATTTTCCTTTTCAGTCACTTCAAGCACAACAACAATCTTGTCTGGTTTATTTCTTTTTTTCATAAACAATTTATAATATTTTATTTATTGGTTTTTTTTTCTTTTTCTTTTACAAATTTTAATTAATTTCAAATCTTTTAATATTCACAAACTCATAATTAATTGCACTATTTAAATTTACAAGACAAGAAAAAATTATTGCACAGATCTTAAAAATTGTCAAACAAAGCACTTGCATCCTTGTGGATGTTACAAAGAAGAATAAAAAATAAAGTTAGGCTTATACAAACAAGAGGCCTAAGTTAAACACAATTACAGCGTAATGTTAAAAACATAAAGCTTAGATAAAATTACATTACATTACAAAAGCTTAAATTAATATTACAGCGCCCTCTATTGGTTGTTCCCATCGTTCAAACAATTCTGTTTATGTCGGCAAGGATGGGAAGTTTAGACTGTCAGACATAAACAAACCCTATGACACAAAGATTAGTGTTTAATATACCCAAAACTTAATTCTAATAATTTCTAATGTAAATTACTTTCATTTTTTAAAGAATTTTTTAATAAATATTATGAATTAATCATGAATTAAAACAAAAATAACTTTTATTTCTGCTCGAAAAAATAAAAGTCGAAAAATCACTTTTATATCTGCTCGAAAAAATAAAATTCAAAAAATAACTTTTATTTTCTGACTTTTACGATAAAAGTTATAACAGTTACGGTCCCTGGTAATGAGTAATATATTTTATTTAATTATTTTTATTTATTTATTTATTTATTTATTGCTTAATTCCAGTACAACAAGCATATAATCTTATTTAATAGTACTGTTTATACACTGTTATAATGATTAAGATAATTATATATATATATAAATTTCATAAAAAAGCAAAATTATATTAATCAAATTTAAATTAGCCTTGTAAATGAAAAAATTTTAAGAAAAGTGTGTTGAAATTGCTGTCGTAAATTGCATTACATTGCTTTTCAATGGAATTTCTGGCGGAAGTTGGTTCCACGAACGAATAGCATTAATAAACAAGCGCCTTTTAGACACTTGTTTCTGGTACCTTATGGCGTTTATCCTATAGCCCCTGTTAGTTCTAGAAAAATGAAGCTTGCTAGATAAATTGGTTCCCTCACATAGATCATCTTGTGTAGGAAAATCAGCATACGATATTTCAAAAGGTTTTCCAGTGACATGTTGTAGATTCTGTATGAAAAATGCGAGATACTACTATATCTAATGTGTCCAAAAATATATCTTGCTATGTTTTCGCCAAGAGCATACGTATATTAAATGGTGTAAATGATTGAGTCACACAGAGATTCCTCAGCATAGCATACGTCTTCCCAAAAATAGTATTAACGTGGTTAGTCCAGGTAAGTTGACTATTAAAAATAATACCTAAGTTCTTGGCACATTGTACCAATGCTATGGGCGAGTCCCCGACAAGTAATGGTGGTAGTAGGTCTGGCAAAAGGCCAACTTTACCAATTATGACAGCCTCTGATTTATTCGCATTTAAGCAAAGACCATTTGCACTAGCCCATTTAAATAGATTGTCGAGGTCCTGGTTTAGTCTCAATATACAATTGCCGATGTCAGATTTAATACAGCTAACGTAGAGTTGGACGTCATCGGCATACATGGATTTCAAACTAGAGACTTCTGGTTTGAATATCTGAAGGTTTCCAAAAGGCTAAAAAACGTTCTCCGTTCTTTTTCTACTACTATTGACTGAACTCTACAATATAAAATTTGGAACTGGAATAGGTTGGTTGTAAATGTTTGAATATCAATTGCGTTAGTACAGCCTGTAACCTTGCGTTCAAAGGGGGCCCGCCATGTAACCTAAACTAGGCAACCAAATGTGTGAAATAACGATCTCTCACCTTATAGTTGGTCTACAGTAACGAGTTCTGATATGAATTGCCATATATTTTTTTCCATTACACTTCTTTGGAGCATATGGCTTCCACAAAGCATTTCCATCTTACACGGTTGAATGTTGATATTTTTTCATCTTACCATGAACGTCTCCAGGCGTTCTTTGACCGGCTATTTCTTCTTGAGCCTTAATGATCAATTGTCATTTTTGTTACACTATCAGGATGCTTCTTGATAGTATGTCCGAAGTACCACCATTTCCTACGTAGTTTGATGAGAGATGTTGTCTCTTCCTGGAAGAATTATTTGGAGGCAATCTTATAAAATCCCGCCTGAATGTGTTGTACTAGGTTACAGCAAGGGCGTGTATAGCTTATAGACAAATCCTTGAAATTTATGGAGACTTTAAAAATAGTAACGATAAGGTTTGCCAATTTTAGACCTGATAATTTTGTTGTTAAAGATGGACCTCATTCTAAGCTAGGAATCATTAAAACTTTAGGCAAAAATTGAGAAAGACCGACAAATACGCAGTATAGAAAGTGCTAGAGGACTACATATGCATTAAGAAAAATAGATCAACCAATTGAAGAAAACTCGTTACTCGGCTACTAAAATGGTATGAAATCGAAAGAACTTCTGAAGACAATCAATACTGAAAATAAAATTCACGTACAATAGTAACATGCTAAAAAGATTATTTTCAAAGCAAGATAAATGTTTGCAGACGGCATCATAACCATAAGATTAGAATAAAATTGTTTATTATGCGCGGCAAATTCATAATATTTTTAAACAGCAAGAATTGGAAAATAGGAAAGATGTTGCATCCCAATTTAACAAGGCCACACCACATATCTTAACTCAGCAGAAACGGAAGGAGCTGTTATATTGATGCATCCAATAAATAGTACACTTTCAAATTATTGTCTGTTTCGATCTCTTCTGAACTCTTTAACTCATCGCCGTACTGTCACAAAAAAATGATCCTGGAATTTTTGGGGGTATAAACAGTGATGTAGGGTATAAATAACGAATATTCTTTGATTTGCATAGAAACAATGATTTTTTTCAATTTCCATACAATGTAGAGCGAAGGGTTTTGTTTCCTCTTTTCCTTCTAAAATCGAAATCTTAATTTCCTGCTATGATTTAATGGGTTTTTAATGTAAAATTTACTGTGTGTATTTTTTTATAAAAGAGTTTAAAAGTTTATTGTTTATCTTGGTAATTGATTTATGAAATAAGTAGACTTTGCTTAGGTATTTAATAAAATTGGAACAACAAAAAGCAATTTTTTAATCGAAAAGTTTTAATTAAATTGCCTTCAATATGTTTGTAATTCAATTTATCGTAGATGAATTCATACCTGTTAAATTTCGATTACGATTAGTAATCAATTACATTACTTTTTAAAAAGAATCGTAATGATTATATAATTCTACGAACAATTTTTTCCAATTACTAATTGATTACGATTACCAAAGAATCAAAAAATAATCAGAATTACTGGCGATTAGGCTAATAATCAAAAAGAATCAAAAGGAGTTTAAAAAAGAATCAAATTGTTTTAAATAATTCTTTTTGATTATTTTCAAATACACAAAAGTAATCCAAAAGTAATCAAATTTTTTTCAATAATTCTTTTTCATTATTTTCAAATATTCAAAAAGAGTTCAAAGTAATTATTGAAAATAAATAGATTACTTTTGGATTACTTTTGGATTACTTTTGATTCCTTCTGATTATTAGACGAATCGCCAGTAATCCTGATTATTTTTTGATTATTTTGTAATCGTAATCAATTTTTAACTATTTTAACCAAAAATAATCGTAATTGTAATCATTATTTCACCATTCAAAAAAAAGTAATCAAATTACTAATCATTACGATTACTAATCATTACTTAACATGTATGGATGAATTAATGTTTTAACAAGTTGTGCTGAATATTGTTTTTAAATAAATTCAAGCGATAACTCTAAAATATTAAACTTTTAGATTTTCGTGCCATAATTTAATTTTTCTCTTTAGCCTGATTGCTCATTTTAATACTTATTGATGAGTTTTGTAGCTTGCATACTATGATGTTTTTAAATACAACTGAAAAAATAAGAACTGCTTTGTATGCGCCTCTGAAGCTTATGTCAGTAGTTAAATTTACTATTTTATATTTTGGTCTCTAACAGATGGAAATATTTAGTAAAGTTCAATTTTTTTTTACTGAATATTCCAAAACATATTTAAAATAAAAGTCATGAAGTTTCATTGCGGTATGTTAGATATATTTCTTGTTAGATTATTTGATCATCAAAATGAGCATGCCCATGCTTATAAGATTAGAGTTAAAAAACAAACAACAGTTTAAAAGTCGACTCCGAATGACAGATTTTTGAGAAACTTTTCATGGCAATTTTTGTTTACTCCCAAAGGTTTTGCCAGAAATTTGCTGAGAGGAAGTAGCCGAAGAAATATTTTTTCATATTTCGATTTGATGTCTGACCTAGGGTTTGAACTGTGGTCTTACGTCTAATAAGCCAACATAGTACCTATTAGACTACGGCAATTCCCGCCACTCATGTATAAAATTAACACACAAAATATAAGTGTTGTGAGAATCTAGGCACTAATCCTAACTGACCAATTAGATATGTATGTACGTGTTGTTGAAAGTTTGTATTAAAGAATACAATTGAAATAGAAGCCAAATACAATTCTTTTATTTAATAATTTAAATTCACTTTAGAAATATAATTTTGTAGTTTAATTTTGTAGTTTTATATGTAGTTGTAAAACTGAAGAGTACTCACTTATTATTAAAAAAATGTCTTTAATTTACATGACTTTGTTTACTAAGTTTCTCTCCTTGTTTTTTATTGTCTTTAACTTGTTCTTTAAACAACCTATCCACGCATTTCTACTTATGTCTTGTTTAATATCACAAATCTACTAACAATTTTATGTATGTATGCATCATTTTCGACTTATGCGGTCATTGCTTAGGAACACATTTGTGTATATCTTACTAATGTTTATGCAGTAGAAATACATAAACTTTCTAAATCTAATCCTTATCATATGATTGAAGAAACGACATCTTGAAAAAATTTCTTTAAAAAATATCATGAATTTGTTAAATAATTTTGAAGCGTTTACTATTCTACATGAATTGTACCCAATTCCTTAAAAAACCTTATTTTACCTAAGTATGTATTTATATTTTTTTCATTCGTTTTATAATATTTATATGTAGTTAAGTGTGAGTAAATCTACATGCAAATATATTCGTTAATGTAGGCAAACAACACTGCATGTTTTTAAACTATGTCTGACTTAAAATGAAAGGTTTTAAAGAAGCACATTTAAAGAATGAAAATAATTTATGTGAGCCAAACATGAGTAGGAACACAACAGTCTGCAATAGTAAAACAATAATTTAAATTCGGTAGTCTTAGCAACATCGTAACAAGAAAGCCATTGAAGATGCCAAAAGAAGAGACAAAAAAAGGAAAAACGTTTCACAAAACATATGCCGGCATTTAGTCCTAATCTTACTAACACGAGTCTGTGAGGCTCAGTTTTATGAGCAAATTAATCTAACAAAAGAAATAAATAACATACCGCAACCAATTATCCTGACTTTTATTCTGCATATAGTGGCTTCCACAACTGTTCACAAAAGTAACCCGAAGCACAAGGCCAGGAAAACAATAATGTTTTGTTGAAGTTGCTGAATTGGCCTACACAACAAGGAATCTTAATTCAATAGAAAAGTTATGGAACATACTGAAAAAGAGAAGAAAAAATTATGGAACACACTGAAAAAGAAAATAATAATAATTTAGCTGTAAATGAAGAATGGGCAAAAATTGATGTCTATTTTAAGTAATTAAACAACAGTAAAGGATTTAAAATGTTATTAAAGCAAAAGCCGACATTCTTCCCCTTAGCATTGTACTTCCAAGGCTGTGCCTAACTATATTACGTCAGTTCTGTGCACTGAGCTCTTTATTTTTCTCCCTCCATACTCAATCATGCCAAAGGTGTTTTGAAATAACGTGTTTTCTTTAGGCGACGTACCGGCCAGAGATCAGCAGTGAGTATTCAAAAAGATGAGTATATGCGAATCATACTCATAATTTCTGATACTTATACGCATTCATACTTATTTTAATATCATACTTATACTTCTCATATTCAAAATTTGAAGTACTCATCGTACTCATACTTGAAAAAACGCATGAGGTTGTTGATTTCGACTCTCCTTTACTCAACGTTTATAAGAATCCCAAAATAAGTATGATTCGCGTATGATTATTGTGTGTTTGCTTTGCTTCCTGTCTTTTTCTTTCTTCTTTTTTTATAAATGCAACAACAACTAAGACTGTAAATTTTGATGAAGGATACGAATCACTTGAATCATTTATGAGTATTATAAGTATTTTCCTAAATTTATGAATCTGAATGAGTTCGCATATGAGTTATGTTATGACTTTGATGTCAACGTTGTTCTCATACTCATTATAAATCAATATTGTAGTGAGTACGAGTAGTTGAATTTCAATACTGTTGACTCACTCATATTCAAAATATCATGAGTACTTATGAGTAGCAAAAACCGATTCATTGCTGATCTAATGTACCGACGTACTTTAGTGTGGAGGCGAAACAAATTAAGTTTTCGATCTTAAGAAACGGTTAAGCATGATGGTGGTATTACAATGCTGTGGGCGTAAGGCGTGGGCAGTTTGAAATACATTGACGAAATAATGTGTAAGAGAGAGTACTTAAACATTTTAAAGAATAAATTCATCGTAAGTTCGAAACCGTTAAGAATTCTTTCAACATGACAATGAACCCAATAACATTGCTGTTAATGTGATGTGTGACGTGATTTGCTTGCCAAAGTCCCCACAGGCTTAATACCCATGCACTTCGAGAGCGTATTTAGGAAATCATTTGAAAGAACAGTTATGTAGCCTCTAAACCTCAAACAAAATTCAACTGAAAAACTTGCTGACTGACTAAATGGCAGCAAATATCAACAAACAAGACTGGTACATTCAAGGCTAAATAGGTTAAATTGATTTAATATCTACTAAGAATTATTTTTAGGGGGAAACGATACAACTACTAAATAAGCCATCACCAAAATGCTAGAGAAGTTATTTTTTGTAAAAAATCTGGTAATTTTAATGCAATCTTACGTATCCATTTCTGTAAACGCATCGCAGATACTAAAGTTGTTTTAAAAAAATTAAGAATTTGTTTTTAATTGTAAATACAAAATATAAAATATTCTTGTGACTTTGGTTAAGCTTTAAAAAAAATTATCGATTTGTGGTCGAATAGTGTATCAAATAGTCGAGTTTGACATACAATTTTTTACTTTTTCAAATTGTAAAGTATTTAAGGAAATTTAGTACTATTATACTTACTTTTATATCTTAATTAAATATAAATTTAATCCTTTGAAAATCTCTTCGAAATTAGTATACAATAGCTTTTATATTTTTTCCGATTTTAATTTATTGTTAAGTAAATCTCGAGATAATTAATGTATACAAAGAGTCCATGTAACAATCGAGTTCTTCAAAACAATTAAGTCCTCAAAGAAAAAATTATTTGTCTAACATTCACAGACACACAGTGGCGAACACAATATTTACAAAATATTTCAAAACCTATATGTGAGAAATTGTAAATAAAATAAATTCTCCCACTATCGACTAGCTAACTGCAAAACAGCGAAGCAAATTACTATTCGCAAATAGTTAAAAAAACTTTGACCATTGATCGAGCCTCAAAAAACTTCATAAAAAAACTTCATGTACTTGAAGTACATACAATTGTCTCGATTAATGAAAGATTTTGTTAAAAAATTCAAATATTTTTATTTATTTTAATTCATTTTTATAAAACTACCTCATTGTATTATCACTTTCATGAAACCTACGCCAAAATTTTTGAAATAATGTACATTGGAGCAAACACTTCATGTCAGCTTGGTTTTATTTTTTTTTTAATGGTAATAATTTGATATCTAGCACCCTTATTTTGTGGCGCTTTATAAGTTTCCAATTGTTTAGATGGGTCAGGTAATTGTCACTCACATCAGTAACGCCCTCCATTGAGGGCTGGCTGAAACCTGATGGTATATTTAGTTAAAAAAAAATTGTTGTCAACATAATGTGAGGTAAAAAAGTTCCCGTAGCAATATAACATCGATTATGTCAGTAACAATGTCCTGTCTTTGATTCCTCTCCCGTTTCCCGGATACAGGTTTACCCAAATACGACTTTAAGTAATTGCTACGCATGTACTTGAATGCGAAATTGCCAATATGATTTGGGTGGACCACGAAATTTATAACGACCATAACATTCAATTAGTTCCTAATTTACAGCGACAAAATCGTTGGGATTATTAAAAGCTGAAAGACTTTCAACTCTTTTTCGAAAAGGAGTGAAAGGTGTAAATTTATCATCATTATCGAGTAGCACATTATCAAAGCGAAAGATTCTGTTATCTCCTACGTTTGTAGTTGACCGAAATATTATCATCTGTTATATCAATGGAATAAAACATAGGACGAAAAACTTTTTTCTGATGTTTGTTTGTCACGTGAGATAAATATAATAAATAAATATGACAAGAGCAGTAAGAAAGACTCTACAACATTTCATGAAACAGCTGCTATCAATGGTAATATTTTCTTTTCCCTAACTACTAGAGGTTCTGTTCCAAGTAGTACTATCTTTGGCGCTGCCAATACTTTCGTAAGGCGAGCTTCTGTTTTCTTCTTCAGAGTCTTCAGCAGCAGGAATATTACATACATACATACATAATCGGTCATTACAACCTTTCGTGTAGATTGCAAATGTCTGACCTGAGGTTTGAAGCTTGGTCTGACGTCTAATAAGCTAATATGCTTCATACTAAACTACGACTACTTCAATCAATATGAAGAACAGATAATTCAACCTCATAATTTGCATCCAACACTTAAGTTTCAATTCCTTCTCATATCCCATAAATAATATATTATTTAAGATAAAACTTCACAAAATATTTTGAACACTTAAAAAAATTACATATACAACACCCAAGAATTCGTAGGAAAGTCGTATGTGTCAAAAATGATACATAACCCAGAATTATGAAGTTTTTGAATTTCAAAGTCCTGTATACAATTTTCTATTTTTATTTGCTTTAAAATAATGGCAATAATAATACTAACGAATTAAAAAATTTCAGGCATCTAATAGTGTTTTCACACCAAAATTTAAAACCTGATTTTAGCATTAGAACCATAAACAGCTGATTTTGCGTTCACACTGCAGGTTTTATTAAAATTGGTTTTAAATTCATGACGTTTATGACTGCGAGAAAAAAATTTTATGAGCACTATGCCTTATTTCATCTTGATATATTTAGCTTCTGACTTACCTTTCGCACAAGAAACTATATTCATTGTGACCAGAAACAATACACATTTCGATTAATAATTAAATATTTAAAAATTTTTAAAATTTTCATTGAAGAAATTAAAAATATTCCAAATTTTTCCTTTTTTAATACAAAATGAATGATTATTTATATTTATTTATTTATTTACATTTGTTTTTGTTTTTATCAGCTGTTTTCAGGTTTTCAGAGCTGGTAGCTCTGATTTAGTACATTTAGTACATCAAAACAAGGTTGTATTTCATAAGACCAACTTAAAACCAATTCAAAAAAGGTTTTATTTTGGTTTTAACACAATAATTTTGTATGGTAAAATCAGGTTTTATTTTTGGTTTTAACGTTAAAACCAACTTTTGCGTTAAAACCACTCGGTGTGAAAACACTATTACTTTTTCTAAATTAAAGTTATATAGTCTCAAAAATTGAAATGTATCATTTTTGATACAAAGCTCGATCTACGGATATATTCTACAATTTTTGCAATTTAGATTTTTAGCTTCACGTTATTTTTCAAAAGATACTAGTAATGCCTTGAAAATAACTTAACAGTAATTTGTTAGCAACAGACATTTGTTTTGTACATATATCTTACCATACATTCTTTAAAATTTTCGATTTCACTGCTCGTACATATACTCGATCTACGGTTAAAATCAAATTTGGTCATTTATCCATTTTAGGAGCGGATAATAAAAACAAAAAATACAATAAGCTGGAGAAATCCAAACTAATTGCTAATTTCAACCGTAAGATAACAATTACGTTAGTATTATGAGAAGAGTAAGTAATTAATATACGATTATAAAGTGTTCAGTCATAAGACTTCCTTAATATATTTAACTTTTGCTTTAAAATACATTATTTAGTTATTATAAACAACATATGCGTCACGGTAGTACGATATCTATTAGGTCTTTAGTTTATAAAGTATAGTATAAATTATTATAAACAACATATGCGTCACGGTAGTACGATATCTATTAGGTCTTTAATTTATAAAGTATAGTATAAATAAGGCATATTGCTTAATACACAATAAATAGTTTATTTTAATAACACGGTTGAGAGATTCTTGAGCAGAGTACTAGACCACTACTGTAAGTCTTCCAGGGCTGTTAACATTGACTAAAATTTTCTAATTATCAAATTGCCTTAAATTAGGTTTGATATCAAGATTTCTGTGACACCTAATAAAATTTAAAAAAAGGATGAAATTGTTAAGCAATTTGTCATGGCAGCAGGAGGAAAGCTATTACCGGCAGATTGTCTAGAATATCAAAAATTCGCAGTTAGGTTTACAACTCTACCAAGAATATATTAACAAATGAAATACGCTTTGCTAATCATTGAATTTTATTGCCCATTCGATGGGTAGATTATATTCTAGGACGAATTTATTTGTAAGCTAAATGAGTACGTCAACAAAAGTCACGGATGTATGTGAACAAGCCACAAACAATAGCGATCCTCACATGTTAGCTGACCAATCCTGATACAGACGTCAAAACGTCATCAATAGTGAAAGATCTAAAAGCACTTGTAATTAATTTTATGATGATATAACATGCAGAACATACATACATACAGTGAGGATTATGAACCATTTTCTTGCACCACTTATGTTGTATTTGTTAATTTTAAACATGAGTGGCGGGAGCTACAGTTTAAAGTCGACTCCGAACGACACATTTTTTGAGAAACTTTTATTGGCAATTTTTATTTATTCTCAGAGTTTTTGCAAGAAATCTGCTGAGAGGAACTCGCCGAAGATACATACATATATTTTCTTCATATTTTGTTTTGTTGGAGATGTCTGACCAGGGTAAAGATGAGCGATATTTTTAAAACTGTGATTTAATCACGGTGATTGATAATTCACTGGTAACTACAGTGATTGAAATTGCCAAATAAAAGTTACTAATAATGTCGTCCTTTCAATATTGTCACATACTCAAATTTATTTCATTTTGTTTTGAGCGAGGCAGAATTACTATTAGATGATGCTGATTATTTACTTTTGTCTTTTATACAAGAACTTTCTGTGAAACTTAATTGTCAAACTTCATATAAAAAAATTACATTAAATGACACCACTTTGATTTTGTTTAGTAGTCTTTTCGTAGTATGTACCTAGTTGTCTCTTTCTTACGACTTAATAAAATACGTTATTGTCATTATTGTATTTACACTTATTCCTCTTTAATGTTTTCTTTCTTTTGGAATACTGTGATCACAATCACTGTTTTAAAGAACAGTGATTAACAAATCACGTTCACTGAGAACAACGTTCTTCAAAAATCACTGGATCGCTCATCTGTAGACCAGGGGTTTAAACCGTGACTTCACCTCTCATAAGTCAACGAATTAACTACTGGAATATGGTGTCTTCATGGTGTAATAACTGATATCATAGTTGTTACTTGATTAAGTAATATGACGTAATGTTTATGTGCGATTGGATCCTAAGCAATGTAAATCAAATTTCAAATCACACATACGTACTCTAAAATAATATTTTTAATATAAAGCTTAGAAAAGTTATATATTCAGAAAACATTTCCGATTTGTTATACAAAACGGAAAAAAATTCATTAAAAATTTAAACATCTATATATATGTCACTACAAGACTTATAAAATGAAAACGGAAATAAATGAAATTTATAAATGTTAAGACCTATGAATTGTATTTATGTATGTATATACATATAGTATATGTATAAATCAGTGTTAGACAAACTTTCAATAATATCAGAAATACAATTCGGTTCTATGGTAATGTACAAATCCCGGTAATATTTAGGATTCGAACTTACTCTTCTCTTTGCCGACTCAATTATTTTTTTCCATTCTTATCAGTTACTTACGAACAGTGTTGTACAATTCAGTACTTTTGTACTTTTTTTCAGTACTTTTTCATTTCAAAAATAACGCTTTCAGTACTTTTTTATTGTTATTTTTTATGTCTTGTGCTTTTCAACTATTTTGCATTAGCGCAAAATGTTCAACGCAATGCTAAAGGTAGAATTAAGATTTAGCCCCGCATAGCCAAACGTCCAAGGAGCGTACATTCGTTTTTAGAACACGAAAGGCTATGAAAACGCTTGCCGAATCGTATTGCATTTGCATTGCTCTTAATATGCTAAAAACGAACGTACGTATGTTACATTAAATTTCATTGATGGGGCCTTTATATTTATTAAATATAAATAAATACATAGTGTAGTAGGTAGTGTGCTGGCTTAATAGATATGAGCCCATGATTCAAACCCCAAATAATATTTCTCCGGCAATTTCCTTCTGGCAAAAACTCGGAGTGTAAAATAAAAATTGCCTTGAAAAAGTTTCTCAAAAATCTGTCGTTCAGAGTCGACTTTAAACTGTAGCTACCGCCACTCATGTATAAAATTAACACACACAACATAAGTGGTGTGAGAATTTAGATCATAATCCTGATTTAAAGGTTGTAATGATCAATTATATATGTATGTATATATTTTGTACAAAAGTACCATTTGATGGAAAAAAGTTCTTTTTCAGTTATAGTTAGTACCATTTCAAAATTTCAATTTTGCAACACTGCTTACCAATTTTTGTTGCCTTCTTTATCCAGTCAAATTTGCCACTGCAATCTGTGATTGTCTCTATAAGAGACGAAATTTTAAGTTTTTTATTTTATCATATTGTTTTGAACGACTAATCAATTCAAAGTGCTAAGTGTTTGTTATCCAAATTAACCAAATTTCGAATCTTCTGCAACAGAAAGTTCTGCATTTTAAATTATTCACTCACAGACAATTTATTTTCAAGAGGATTATATCTGAAGCAATTAAAGATGCGCTTCTCCTAAGGAAGCCGCGATAGCCATTTGAATGATGTTATATTCCACAATTAATAGCATCAACAGGTCTTTCAAACGAAAATAATATTTTGATATTTCACACATTTTGTTTCATTTAAATTTAAAGAAATTAATCGCTTAAAAATACGTGCCTATACTTTCGATACCTCGATATCTACTCATTTCTTAGAATATTTATTTTTGGTTATCCGTAATAAATTAAGTGACTTTATAATTATGAAACACTGAAATATGGATTACATACACATAAGTGGTCATTACAACCCTTCAGTCAGGATTACGACCTAGTTTCTCACACTACTTATGTTGAGTGCGTTAATTTGTATACATGAGTGGCGACACCTGCAGTTTTAAAGTCATCTCCGAATGACAAATTTTTGAGAAACTTTTCATGGCAATTTTATTCACCAGAAATTTGCTGAGAGGAAGTCTCCGATGAAATATTTTTCGCATTTCGTTCTGATGTCTGACTTGGGTTTGAACCGTTGTCCTACGTCTAATAAGCGGCGAATATTGACTATGTAACATAAATCGCACGACAACAATAATAAAGTGTGAAGTATAATGTTTCTTTAAAGTAAATGAAAACATAAATAAATCATAAATAAATAAGCGATTAAATTTATATTTTAAGAGCTATTTGGCGAATAGAAGTGGCCTTTTAAATATGGGACTCACTACATATATACATCTACATACATTCTGTATTGTTTAACGACTACGTTAAATAGAATAATCACCTAAGTATCATGAATTCGCCCAATCTAATTAAATTCAGGTTTATTGTCTACTTTCATAACTGTTTTGCTAATTGCCAAAGTTTCATTTATACTTTGAAAATTAATATTGTTGTGAAACAAAATGGATTTGTAATGAAACATTTTCTTATGCACACACACACAAAAGCCAACATTCTTACAGGAATACGTGATGACATTAATTCAATTGGTTTAGATAAGCTGCAGGTACTCACAATCTTATGTTCTTAATGGTATTAAGTATTAAAGCATTAAAAGCATATCACAATTTGAACTTATGGACAGAATACATATGGTATGTGTGTTTATTTGATGCATTTACAACATAAGCGGAAACGAACTCCTCGTTGCACATATGCAACTTTTGCATACCTTGTATATTTTTTCGATTACAACGCGCTTACCATATTTAGGCAAAACAGTTTCTTTTGTGAAAATTGTGTCAACAAAAAATATTGTTTTTCAAAATTGAGAAAAATAAAAAAAAAAGTTACAAAAGCTGATAGTTTATATTTGATTATTAAAGAGAAGGAGTACCTTCACAAAATATTAAGAAGAATTCACGATGACCTTTAAGGGGGTGTCCTAATTACGTGTCCAATTGCATTTATTGTTAAATTATATTATTGAAGTTAATTTTACTCTATACATAGCTTAAAAGGAAAAAGGTGATATAGATGAGTGTGCTAACTGTAAGCCCACCACCGTATGTACGATCAATTATTTTAACCGTAAATCGAGCTTTGTATCAAAAATGATACATTCCAATTTTTGAGACTGTATAACTTTAATTTAGAATAAGATGTCTGATATTTTTTGAATTCTTTAGTTTTGTTATTAACATTATTTTAAACCAAATAAAAATAGAAAATTTTAAACAGGCCATAAAAAATTCAAAAACTTCATAATTCTGGTTCTGTACCATTTTTGATACATACGATTTTCCTAGGAATTCTTTGGTGTTGTGTATGCAATTTTTAAATAATAAATTATTTATGGTATTTGAGAAGGAATTGATAGTTAAGTGTTGGATGAAAGTGAAAAGGTTGAATTTTCTATTCTGGATATATTTTTGAGATTGATAGCAGTAGTCGTAGTCTAGAATGTAGCGTGTTCGCTTATTAGACCTCAGACCAAGGTTCAAACCTCATGTCAGACATTTCCAATTAACAACTAAGTTTGTAATGATTGATTTTGTATGTATGTATGTAATTTTCCTGCTGCTGAAAACTCTGAAAAAGAAGAAAACAGAAATCTTATGGACTGACGAAAGCATTGGTAGCAACAAATATGGCAATCCGCTGTTTATTGCCAAAGATGGTACTACTTGGAATAGGGAACCGTATGCCTTTAGTAGTTTGGGAATAGAAAAAAAAAAAAACAATTTTCATGCAGATGCTAGCAGCTGTTTCTTGAAATGTTGTAGAGTCTTTCTTATTGCTCTTCTCATATTTATCACACGTGACGGACAAAACATTAGAAAGAAGTGTTTCGTCCAATGTTTTATTCCGTTGATATTACAGATGATAATAGTACGCATGACATAACAGATTCTTTCGCTTTGATAATGTGCTACTCGATAATGATGATAAATTTACACATTTCACGCCTTTTCGAAAAATGAGCTTAAAGTCTTTCAGCTTTTAACCCTTATGTCAACAGATACATACCCGGGTATGTTTTGTGTTTTTAAATCGCCGTATCTCAAGAAGTAATAACTGTATTAACCTGAAATTTCCTGATATCCTCACTAGTAGTGTTTGCTATCTTATTCCTAGACTTGAGTAAAAATTGCGGATGTTGGTCAAAGACGTGGCCATTTTTTGATTCCTATCCCTTACGTCAACAGTTGCATACCTGGGTATGTATAATGAAATATATGAAAATATTTTGATATTTGATGTTTATTGAATTTAATTTACAAGTTCTTAATAATAAGATTAAAATTCAATCAAATACAGGAAGACATAAAAAATATTGAATACTAATTTTTCTTAAATGCATTTTTTACATTGCGGTATATAACTTGAATGAGCGACACACACGTGCTTGTTGCATAACTTGCAGGATATGCTGGTTGTCCGACGTTTTGTACATAAGTGGCAATTACCTTTTACTTTCATTCTACCAGTGTTGTCAAGTTCTTCCACGCTTTTATCTGCAACACTTCCTACGCTCAAAGATTCCCCACATATGGCTTCAATAGCATTGCGTGTTGAAAATATTTTTGTAACATGTTTATTTTTATCTGTGTTTTCTCTTTCCGGCTTCACCAGTTGTTCGTTGAGGCTGTGTAGGCACATTCTACGGTGGCTTGTGGAAGAATTCAACATTGGGTTATTCGCAACGTAAATTATGGGCAACGAGGTCTAGTATATTGTAGAATAAAGCCAAGGGCCATCTATTTGTTCGTCGCCTTGTTCAATATTTTATCCATATTATCGACGCCACCTTTATATTTGTTGTAAGCTAAGATCTAGAGTGGATTTTTCTTTGGACTTTGCACTTCGTATGAATAATGCAAGAAGTATAAACGACTAATTTTTTTTTTTTTTGGATATGAGAGCACAAGTTAATATCGTTACTGAAACCAAATGTAATTAACTCTACTTCCCGTCCTTTAGATGAAGTGAAATATAGTGGTACAAACACTCGTCTTCTGTTCATTGTACCTAATATTGATATACTGCTGTCAATCATTTAACTTATCGCTACGTTATATGTCGTGACGAAATTATCACAAACAATATTCCGCCCACTTCCACGAAAATGATTGACGAACAAGTCCTCTCTCTTGCCTACGTTTTTTCCCGGAAGCCACCAATCCAGTACAAATTTGTCACTTCATTGGATAAGATGAGACGGAGTCTCATACCCACCATACTTTAATTCCGTAATTGGCGGGTTTCGATGGTATGTATTGGGTAAACCCGGTACCTCGTTTGGACCTGCTACGTAATTGCTGCGTAGATTATCATTCAGTATTAAAAATAAGTCCGTTATGGCTGCAGCTTTGTCGGTGTTTACGCTGTTGACGTGTGTTTCCATTGTCGAAAAGTATAAAGCGGCTTATATCCCAAAAAACGCCGCACGCTCATGGGAGCTCGATATAAGGGATGTGAGGCCGTTTTCCATAAGTCTTTAGTATGTACGTAACCAGAGTACGTTACACTACCCAACAAGTAAGTAAAGCCATATCAACACAAAAATAAACTTAGCAACAAAAAAATTCCATATAAAATGTATGAACATACCCGGGTATGCTTCTGTTGATGTAAGTATACTTTTTTATCTGTTGACGTAAAGGTTAATCATCCCACCGATTTTGTCGCTGTAGATTAGTAACTAATTGAATTTTATGGTCGTTATAAATTTCGTGGTCCACCCAAATCGTATTGGCAGTTTTGGATTCAAGTACGTGCTACATGCGTAGCAATTACTTAGAGTCGTCAAACCTGTATCCGGAAAACTAGAGAGGAGTCAAACAGAAAGCATTGTTATTGACATAATTGATGTTCTATTGTTACGCGAAACTTTTTTACCTCACATGACGTTTACAACAAATTATTCTAACGGAGTATAACAATGGTGTGTACCATCAGGTTTCAGCCAGCCCACAATTGAGATCGTTACTTATATCTGCTAGATATCAAATTATTACCATTTAGAAAAAAAATAAAACCAAGCTGACATGAAGTGTTTAATTTTTACGTAAAAAGCCATACCGCAATATATATTTGAAATTTTATGCAATCACATATTACATACATACATAATTTGGCCATTACAACCCTTCAGGCAGGATTACGGCCTAGCTTCTCACACCACTCATGCTGTGTGCGTTAATTTTATACGTGAGTGGCGGGACCTACAGTTTAACGTCGACTCCGAACGACAGAATTTTGAGAAACTTTTTCATGGCAGTTTATTTTACTCTCAGAGTTTTTGCCAGAAATCTGCTGAGAGGAAGTCGCCGAAGAAATATTTTTTTTTTTTCATATTTCATTTTTGATGTCTGACCTGGGATACGAACCCGGGCTTTACGAATAGTAAGCCAACACACTACCTACTACACCACGGCGACTTACACACACTCTACAATCACATATTGGATAACATTATTTTACATAACAACCAGGACTACGGACTAACAGCGCTCAACAACAATTTTGTGATACCTTTTGAATCAAATTTCATGATATAATCGCAAAAGTCTTTAATGAATACTAACGAATAATCACTTGATCATTTGAAGAACAATATTAGGAATAATTAATCCTTGACCACATACATTTAAAAGGAGGGATACTGTAGCTATCTTCTTGGTGGTATTGATGGTGTCTTTATGATATGATAAATAAATAGATTTTCGTTTGTAGGAATTGCGAAAATGATAAATCAAATCATAAATCCATTAATAAGATTTAGACAGTTCTACATAAGGTTTCATGTTTAGTTAAGGTTGTCGCTGAAAGCATCAAATTGTCCTGATGTGAAAGGAAACTATCAGAGATTTAATCTGATCTTAGATCGTACAGATATATTTCACTTTTGTTTATATAATTGGTCATTACAACTCTTTGTCAGGGTTACGACTTAGCTTTTCGCACAACTTATGTTGTGTGTGTTCATTTTATGTATGAGTGGTGAGACCTGAAGTTTAAATTCGATGCCGAACGGTAGTTTTGTGAGAGTTTTTGTCAGAAATCTGTGTGAGAGGAAGTCGCCGAAAAATATAAAATTATATTTCTTAAATTTCGTTTTGTTGGGGTTTGAACCAGAGATCAGCAATGAATCGTTTTTTCGCTACTCATAAGCACTCATGAAATTTTGAATATAAGTGAGTCAACAATTTTGAAATTTAACTACTCTGATTCATTCGTACTCAGTACAAAGTTGATTTATAAGTATGAGTACAATGTGTATGAGTATAATGTTGACATCGAACTTATACCATTCGAAATATGTTTGATTCATATGCCTCCTCGTTCAGATTCCTAACTTTAGAAAAATACTTATAATACTTATAAATGATTCGAGAGTTGTTGTTGCTTTTACAAAAAAAAAAGACAAAGACAGAAAGCAAAGCAAACACATAACCTTCTAGGGAGTATTGTAACGCTCGTACGGGAATCATACTTGTTTTGCGATTGTTGTAAATGTAGAGTCATGGAGAGTCGAAATCAACAACATCATACGTATTGGTAAGTATGAGTACGATGAGCACTTCAAACTTTGAATATGAGTAGTATGAGTATAATATTAAAATAAGTATGAATGCGTATAAGTATCAGAAATTATGAGTATGTTTCGATTCTACTCATCTTTTTGAATACTCATTGTTGATTTCAGGTTTGAACCGCGGTCTCATATCTAACAAGCCAACGCAGTTCGTACTAGGATAATGAAGATCAAAATAATACTATTTAAAATTTAAATTTAATTTAAATGCTGATGAATCAGTAATTCCTATAGCCTTGGTCGTCGGTTCTCCTCATTCAAAGTACAACAGAAAAAAGCTTTCAACTACCCAAAGCTCTTACTTATTTAATATTTAAAAAAAAATTTTCAGAAATATCGATGTAATAAAGCATGTGTGCCTTCGTACACATATTGAGTAAGAAAAGTAAAAAGAAATATTTGCTAACCACCTGGAGTATGTCTTCACACCACACGACATTAATGCTCATATCTGCCTACCAAACATAAGTAATACTATTAACGCACCTATAAAACACCGGCTTTCTCACGTACAGTCCGCTTTTAAAAGCCTTGACGTGAAAAAGTCGGCAGGGCCCGATGGCATTACAGGCTCAATGTTAATCAACTTACCAACTAGTGCTATAAGAATTATACTATTCATATTTAATGCAATGTTAAGGATTGGCTACTTCCCACTATTTTGGAGCATATCTACAATTGTATTGTTAAGACCTATTAGCTTGCTATCAATATTATCAAAAGTGTTCGAAAAAATTCTTCTCCAAAGCTTAGCCACGTTCCTTGACGTACCATTGAGTAGGTTCATAGGGTCCTCACTATAATTAGATCGACATTTGAAAAGAAACAATATTGTTCAGCTCTTTCTACCGACATCTCACAAGCAAAATAACACGACTGCTCGCCGAGAACACACACAAACTTCTTAAAAGCTATTTAACTGATAGAATTGAAGGATGAACTATCTACAATAAAAAAGATCTCTGCAGGTGTCCCCCAGGTAAGCATTCTAGGCCATATTCTATATTTAATTTATACATCAGACATGCCCACAAATCCTAACATATACACACCAATACAACGACAAAGACACCGCATTTATAAGCGTCAAAAAGGATCCGAAGATAGCATCAACACAACTGCAGTCGCACATATACGATTTAGAAAAATGGTTTGAAAAGTGGAAATTAAAGGTGAATCCATCCAAGTATGCTCATGTAAACTTCACACCCAGAAGACAAGGTTGCCCACAAATAAAAATAAATAATATTGATGTCCCTGTTGAAAATCATTTCAAATATCTGGGAGTTCACTTAGACCGGGTTCTAACATGGTCCCGCCACATGAGGCCAAATTAGCGGCCATTAAGCTGAAATCCGCTCAAATGCACTGTATTATTGGTCCTAATTCAACACTAGACTTTGAATACAAGGTTATTTTATACAAATGCATTGTAAAGCCAATATCGACCTACGGCATCAAGCTTTGGGGCAGTGCTTGCGCGTCTAACGTTTTGAAAATACAAAATAGACAGTCCAAAGTTTTACGACAAATTGTCTGCGCTCCATGGTATATTCGTAATGACAATATCCATAGAGATCTCAACATTCCTACAATTCAGGAAGAAATTAAAAAATTCGCCATAAAATACGTCGGTAAACTAACGATTCACCCAACGCATTGGCTAGGAACCTGCTTGAATTAGACGGCCATCAGAGGTTAAAACGAAGTGACACATTGTTTCTAATGTAGTATTATTATAAGATTTGAATACAATATATAGTTAACATGCTGGCGCTAACTAGTTTATGATTTGAAAACTATTGTAAATTTCATTAAGAAAGATTCAATAATAATGAAAAGAAAAACAGGTTGTAATTACACGATTAGTAAAATACCAAAAACAACGTAAAATGAATGCACCCCTGGTCGCATGAAGTGCAAGGTTTATCATAATTTTTTAGCTTAAAAAAAGCTGTACAACTATATTTTCTCTCATATTCGAACGCTCTCATTACAAATTAAGTTTACCGGCTATCATCTACATAAAAATTTGCCTTGTATATACGTATTTCTATACAACGTCCTGGAGACGATCAAATACATCCATCAAATAATGCATACGTGTGAGTGTCGTGTGCTTGATGTTTAAAGGGATACGAACATATAATTTCGTCAAACATTATTCAGATTTCAATTTCGTAGTGTTTGGTTTCTAAAATGTCTTCTTCACATAATGATTTACTGCTATTGATATCGAGTAATATTGCAATTAGCTTCGAGTATAATATTCCATAAAGCTGGTAAAGACTAATAATTCTCAATAAATAGCAAAATATTTTTTTTTCTCATCTGCACATTTCTCCATTACAGCAAGAAAATTGTAATTTTTTCTCCGTACATGTGTTCATTACTACAATATCAATCACAATTGGAAATGATCAAGTAAAAAGTCATCATATAAAAATATCAGTATTTTGTGCATTTCATCAATCAGTGCTGACAACATATATGTTGTGTCGAAAAAGCACGACACAGATAGATTTAGGTTAACTTAGGTTAGGTTAGTGTGGTAGCTTCATACCAAAAGCTTACTTGAGCACGCATAGCGGCCCGTTGTGACGCCAAAGCTGAACGCAGATCCTGCACTGACCAAGTTATCCCCAACACAGGAGGGGGAGGTCGGTCAGCGCAAGATCTGCACATCCAAAGCACGGGGTAGTCGCACTGGAAAACTAGCCAGAAAGTTTGATAAACGATGCTATATCCTTGACATCAATGGACGATAGCTCCGTCAATCTGACAAGGGTCGGAGAGCCAAATAACGTATATCTGCACCTCGCAAGAGATGGGCATTGGCAAAGAAAGTGGATAACAGCCTCGTCCTCCTCAGCGAATCTGCACTCACGGCAGAAGCCATTAAATGGGAGCCGCATTCTCTCCGCGTGTCTACCCATAACACAGTGACCTGTAAGCATGGCCACTGTGATTGAGATGATGCCGCTACCAAGTCCAAGTAACTGGTTGGTACGCCTTCTATCCATCCGGGGCCAGGTGGGTCTAGCGGTAGAGCAGGACTACTCGTTGATCCAGGATACGCAGCAGCGTGTTCGATTGTGTCTGTCTTGGAGGGATTGACGGATAGTCCAAAAATCCCGCACCAGTCCAGTACAATTGACAGTGCCAAGTTCAACCTATCGGACAGCGTCTGTGGACATATTCCCGACGCAGCAAGCTGTGGCGTTATTACCAGAGGATTTAAGTCTCCTCAGGAGTGAGTTGACTGCGAGTTCCAGAGAAGTGGTGATAGAACTCCGCCTTGCGGTGTACCTCTTCAAACAATTCTCTGACACTATGAAGCCTCCACTGTGGAGTTTATTATTCTCGATTTGAGGAGGAGCTCAATAAACCTGACCAGATTCTGATCCAGGTTGAGAGAGTTAAGAGCCCCAACTATAGCGTCCGGGTTGACGTTTTTGAATGCACCCTCAATGCCCAGGAAAATGGCCAGAGTGTATCCTTTAACGTGCAAGGATCTTCCACCCGAGAGATAAGAGAGTGCAGATACATATAAGACGTTGATGAATTTATTCGATCGTCCCCACGCACTATATGCTTAAATTATAATACGGTATCATATCCGTCAAACAACAAGAAAACTTCAAAGACAAGAAATTAATTTACATGTTGGGCTTAAAACAACTCTCACTCTGAATAAGTGTTCCCTGAGCCTAGAGTGCCTGGTCAAAATAGCGGTTCCAGACATGCAATCCCACTTCACGGCACCCCTTTAACGGCAAGGATGTTCGTATCTTCCTTCAGTGAGTTACCGATCAAGTCGTCATCGGACAGCAGAAAAAAATTGTGCACTTACCACCTAAAAATAAATCCTTCAAAAAACAAATTATCTTTAAAAGGAATGTTACTGTTGTTGATATCAAATGCAAACTTGTAGACTATATTTTTATTATAAATGAAAGCTTTAGGGCTATACTTTCGGAACAAAAATCTTCAAAACTAAGGAATATCAATATTTCTAGAAAAATCTTGTACAGATAAGAAAATGGTTTGGTAAATACAACAAATTAAGAAATATGTCGCTTAAAAATTGTTTTCTTCTTTAACTTCTCCTACAACTAGAAGTCTTTTTTGCCAGATTTCTAGTTATGCTTTAGCCTTCATTTTGAAAATGTGATATTTATATAATTAATTATAATATATTGTTACGAAAATGGAAACGGTGTAACATCGTTTAACATTAAAATGAGCAAAAGCTACACAAACAAGCACAATGAATTTGTTACAAGTAAACCAATAACATCAGTATGAAAGAGAAGGGGATAGACAAGTAAGCGAGAACGCAACAACAAGCAATGTGAACAAAATACACAAATAACATTGAAGTCGCGATAGAGTTCTTGAGAAGGCGAAACGCCGAAAGTTCGACTTCAAGAACCTTCATCAGACTGATTACGTGGTACATACCAACAAGACAAGACTGACTACGTGGTACAAGGCAAGACAAAGCAAGTAACCAGTATTTCTTTACAATCGAATCTAAATACAAATGTATCTTTATTTTGTTTGCAACGAACTCATATTTTAAACATTTTTAAAAAGGTAAAAACGTAACAATATTATAATAATTATATTAATTATAATACCATAAGTGGAATAGAATCAAGTCCGATAACACTTTTTTGTATTAAAAAATAACATCTTTAAATATAGCGTTTCCTAAAACCCATTTTTTGAAGAGATTGAACCAAATTATTTCCAAAATTTTTAAATAATCTTTATTGGTCGTATTCCTGTCAATAAAGTATTGGACCCCAAATTATAACATTTTCAAATCTGCGTAATGTTGCGTTTTTTAAGCCTTCTCTCACCTTCCTACGCTCGGATTTTTGACCGGCACTACCGAATAGGTTTGTCATGTTCTATATTTTTCTAAGTACTTACCTAAGAAATGATTTAAATTACTGTAGACATTCTCTAAATGTGCTAAGCACTCACTCATCTAGTACGGATGTACAGATGAAATCAACCTATGCCCTTCCAACAAAAAAAAAATTAAGAGAAATATTCAATCTAATGAGGCTATTAGGCAGTAGAATTAGATACAATTGTAAGTTAGGGCAGCTTTTAGAAACTGTGAATGGTTTATAAAAATGGAACGATTTAGGCTGGATCATATACTTAGGATGCTTAGAAAAATAATATCCTGAAAATTATTGGACTTGTACCCTATTGGTGGTAGAAGAAAAGGAGGCCTTGAGAATAAATGCATAGCAACGTGTTTGACTTTAGGAGAATAAAAATAGAGCGACCAATTTAGAGAAGATGGACTTAAAAAATTGCAAGGAATTTGCATTAGCACTGTGATGCTGAGAAGGGGTGAAAAGAGTATTACACTTTCTTTCTGTCTTTATTGTAATTGGTCACGTTTTTACTTAACCTTAAAATGGTTTTAATTCATATTACCAAATATAATTTTAATTATTTAATTAGAAATATTCAAGAAACAAACAAATAATCATGAATTTCTTCTTGTAATTCTACACTTCGAGTCGTAAAAGGAAAATATGCCGAGATTCTGAATAAATTTACCTTAAACTGACTTTTAATAACAACGGTGTTGTAAAATAATTTTTATTTTTCAATTTTATTCTACACAGCTTGCCGTTAAGTAAAAGGACTCTTGCCAAGAGTATGCACCTGGTGTTTATATAGGTTTAAATTAAATGTGCGGTGTTGGTAAGAAAGCAATTAAATAACTGCCCTACGTTAAACTATCTTTTCACGTAAAATCGATATTTTCAATTACAGGCTACAAGGACGAATATCTACACTACCACGGTATATATAAATATAACAACAATGCGAGTAAAAATTGTTAACCGAGGACATTAGAAACAGGGCACCTGCAGGCAAGTATTTTCTGTGATATACCTTTAAACAAAAAAAAAAACAAAAAATTTATATTGGTCAAGTTTTAGAAATTAAAATTTTTTTCTTAAAAGTATACGTAACAATTTAATATAATACATCACAGGTTAATATACACACGAGATGGAATTTATATAGAAATGTAAAAACAAAATCAAAGAACGTCTATTTATTTGGGTATCCATTTAAACATTCTGAAGGCAGAATGCCTCTTCTGCAGAGCGGTATTGTCAATTGAACAATAGTCTGGCAATAAAATTGTTCTTCCATTCCAAGCACTGTAATCACAAGGCATAACATTAATAAGTAAAACCCTAAGTAGTCTTTAGCGTCGGTCAAGCCTTAATTATGGACTGCTGGTCATTCCACTCTCCTTATTCGGATCACAGTTAAATTTTATAAGAATGAGAATGCCACTGTCTTAAGCACCTAAGAAGTATCGACACTGATTGGTAAAATGTTAGCTCCAATAATTCACGTAAAGGTGTTACGTTCTCTAACAGCAGCTCTACGATTTGAAACTCAACAAGCCGAGTATTATATTGTATTTGTTATTGTATTTGGGGCTCCGAAAACCCACACGCGGTCTTACAGCAGCCAATGCACCCATTGCGAATGTCTGTTTGGTGCCGCTTGTGGAGCGGAGGCATCGTTAGCGCCTATTTCTTTGAAAATGAGGACGGATAACCTATCGCACCATGATAATCTATTTTTGTGTACCCGCTCTTTATAGTATTGATTTCAAACATGCTTGCTTTCAACAGGATGGTGCAACTTGCCACACATCTCATCCAACAATCGATTTATTACGTCAAACATTTTAATTTGCGAAATGGTGATGTCAATTGGCCACCAAGAAGCTGCTATTTGACACCGTTAGACTATTTTCTGTAGGGAGGCGTTAAGAAAAGTGTTATGCCGACAAACCACTAATATTGTGTGTGTTAATTTTATACATGCGTGACGGGACCTGCAGTTTAAAGTCGATTCCGAACAATAGATTTTTGAGAAACTTTTCAAGGCAATTTTATTTACTCTCGGAGTTTTTGCCAAAAATCTACTGAGAGCATATCGTAGAAGAAATATTTTTTCATATATCGTTTTGTTGAAGATGTCTGACCTGTGGTTTGAACTGTGGCCTCACGCCTAATGAGCTAAGACACTACCTACTAGACTACAAGGACTTCATATTTATTTATATATTAATTAAAAATTAAAAAGACGTGATGAACACTTTTTTGTGTATAATACAAGCCAGGTATTCATCATCGTAATTGTCTGTGTTGTGTAGCAAAACAAAGAGTCAACAACAGTATTCACATGCCCACTGAAGCGGCTATTCGAGCTATTGTGAATAAATTTCGCACCAAATTTACATTGTTGGACATTAAACCACCAAAACGCATTCTTAGAGTGCGAACTGAAGAAAATATCGCAGCTGTATCGGCCAGTGTTAATGATGACGATCAATTATCGATTCGTCGCCGTTCGCAGCAATTGGGCCTCTGTTACTCAACAACGTGGAAAATTTTGCGGAATGATTTAGGTGTGAAGCCTAAAAATTTTCCTATAGGTCTTAAAAAATCACCCATTATAAGAGCTATAAAATATTACTCTAAAGCAAGTATTGATTTAAAGATTTTAAGCTTTTGTTTTCAACTTTTGGGGCATGCATACATTAAAAATAAAATTTGCAACAAAAAAATGAGGAAAAAGAAAGAAAAGAAAATAATTACTATTAACGATAAAAATTTGAAACTTTTTTCATTTAAAAAAGGATTACAAAATCATCAAAAACAGTAATTTCAATAACATGAATGGAAACTTCCCTGAAATTTTTTGTTAGAAAAAAGCAAACTCATCGTTTTTTGATTTTTTTACAGCCACAAGTAAAGGCTCAAGGCATAAAATACCCATAGGAAATTATTTAGTCAAGCAAAATATTTGATTCCACGAAAGGTATCATGAAAACCACAAGTATGCTAAAATAATACTCTTTGCCTTTGCATCAATTATATTAAAGACGAAGGTTATTAAATTATCATTCTATCAAGAAGTCAAGAAAATATAATTGAAATGGGACAATAGAGAACAAAAGAAATTAAAGTATGTAGTCGGATTTTATAATAAATGATATTTGAAGTCGTAAACATTTTAAGAAAAAAAATATATTTGTCTAACGAAGTTATAAGAAGAGATGAGAGATTTACTAGACAAATGCTACTTTAGATAGGATACACTCTACTTAACTATATTTTAAATAAATTTCTTGTCTTTTTTCGTATACATTTTTTTCTTCTTTATAATAAATAAAAAAAACAAAAACTTCAATTTGAATTTGAATGAACAATAATATATATATATATATATATATATATATATGCATTATATATATATATGCATTATATATATATATGCATTAAAAAGATTATCTAGTCTAGAACACTATCAATTATCAATTTAGCTTTCATAACTATTTATATTACGATTATTATATTTGTTACGTTTTTAGCTTTTTAAAAAGGTTTAAAATATGAAATCGTTGATTGCAAACAAAATAAAAATTAATTTGTGTTTAGTTTCAATTAAATTTTTTATTGCTGGCACTACTTTTGTGTGCCACTATTTACAACTTGACGTATATAACAATAATTGCTTGTTCGCTATTCTTCTTTGCTTACAGCTCATATCATTACAGCGGACATTTTCAAACCACGACGATTCTCTTCACATGCAACGCGTCTTCACACAATACTGACTGAATTTTTACTACTCGTTGTCTACTTTGTCTTGACTTTTTATATGCGCGCGTAATCAGTCTGATGAAGGTTCTTGAACTCGAATGTTCGTGTGTTCACCAAATGGTGTATCAGTTTGGAACGATTATGCATGCTCAAATATGACAGATTTCGAAGCAGTGGTTCAGTACACACAATTCAATAGCATAATAACACTGTGCGACAAAATAAAAGAAAATTAAATACACCCAGCTAACGACATAGTGTAGATTGTGAGCTTTATTGAGTTGAATTCAAAAATATTTGTTTATATTACTCGGTCCCACCAAACTTGTTTTATTTGGCAAAAATTGGTTTTTTTGGTTTTACGCACATACTAATTGAATACTCAAAAACTCAAGCGATTTGTAAAATTTAAACTATGTTGGAAAGAGGATGGATGGATCTTTAAAATGGTAAACATAAATGTATTATTCAGCCTAATATGCTATGAGGTTTGATAAGTTAAGCTTAGAAAATGCGCTTTTGTACATATATTTTCAGGTTTGTCCATTCATAATAGCAGGCTTTAATTAAAAAATGTAAATTATGTGGTGACATTCTTAAAGTGCATTTTCTTGTGAGGAGATTGAAACTTCATTTCATAAAAGCGGACAAAAATTACCGTATTTATTATTTATTTATATTTATTATCGTATTATTTAAAAAGTATATCACTAGTGTTATATTTTTTATCATGAGGTGACATCAAACGAACTTTAAGTTCAAAAATTTTCAAAATTTTTAACGTATCTTAATTGTTTATCACAAAATTTACCATTTATTCGTTTGAGCAATTAACAGAAATTGTCTAATGTTTGCGCAAATCGAAATAATAATATTTGTGAAAAATGCAAATATTAGCCGACTTCTAGTAATCGCTCAAACGTGAAAATTACACATTTTTCGATAAGCAATTAATGTACATAAAAAATTTTGAATATGCGAAAAATAAATTAATATGCGACCATTGTATATGTCGAATTTTAGAAAACTGGTATTTAGTATGGATTTAGGACGTACGAATAAGAGTACGAGCTCTTGTTACTGTTGCGAAATTATTTTATTTAAGCAAGTAAAACTTGAAATTTTTGGCATTAATTTTGTTTATATTAATTAACAAGTTGACACCTATTCTGGACCGAAACAACTGTATTCTCAATCATCAATTTGACTTTAGACGACAACATAGTACTATTGAGCTAACACACCGATTGGTGCAAGAAATAAGAAAAGCCTTTGAAGAAAAAAAATATTGATCAGCGCTATTTATTGACGTCTCTCAAGCATTCGACAAAGTATGGCATGAAAGTCTTTTATCGAAATTGAAACAGATTTTACCATTGAATTTTTTTAACCTATTCCAAAATCGAAATTTCATAATTAAATAAAGAGATTTTTAAGTTGCCCTCAACTTATAAACTTAGACCAATTCAATATTTGTTATACACCGCAGATATGCCAACAAGCAGTATTACACACACATCAACTTTTGCTGATGATACGACTTTTCTTTGCACCCACAAAAATCCAAAAGATGCCTCAAGCACCGTGCTACCCAGGTGGAGATATGGGCTAATCAGTGGGGAATTAAAATCAATGAACAAAAATGCGTCCACTTCACCTTTACCCTACGGAAAGAAACATCTCCGCCCATCAGTATTAGCAACCAGAGGGTGCCGCAACATACTCATGTTAAAAATCTCGGTATTCACTTGGATAAACGCCTCACATGGAAATATCACATCGATGCGAAATTGACCCAAATGAAACTGAAAGCAGTCCAAATCAATTGCCTTATCGGTAGAAATTCAATTCTTAGCTTCGATTGTAAACTCTTGCTCTTCAAATCTATATTGAAGCCAATATGGAGTTATGGTATCCAGTTATGGGGCACGGCTTCTGCTTCTAATATTGAAAAAATACAACGCCGTCAAAATAAAATCCTACGAATGATAACTGCCGCTCCTTGGTATATTAACAACAGCAATATTCATAAAGCCCTTGACGTCCCACAGGTTAAAAGCCAAATCTCAAAGTATGTGACCAAATATTTAAAGAAGCTGGAAATACATCCAAATCCTCTCGCTCGAAACATCCTACAACATCGTGGACATACCCGCTTGAGAAGGAGGGATACCATCGAACTCAGATGATTTCTTCACAAATTATGCATTATATTATTTTTTTTTTATTAACATTTGAAAATTAGAATTTGGCACTGGCTGGACATCAATATTTATTAACTTTAGACTTAAGATTTGAACACTTATTGTTAGTTCATAAAAATGAAGAGACAATAAAAACTATCGCAAGAAAAAAAACTGTTTATTGACTAATAAGGGAACATAAATCTTGTACGAGTATAGTTCAAGAATGTCGCTAATGATCCAAGTTTTTCATAAGAACAATTTGCATTTAGAAGTTTTAGACTTTTCTATTGCAATTAATTACCGTTATCTACCGACAATTTGTAAGCGAACTTTCCCTTGTTGCTAATATTCTATATTGTTGATACATAAAGTGCGAGCAAATGGCGTCGCTTAAACACAAGCAAATACACTTTTACATTAGAAAGTAAAAGAATTAGATGATCAGAATTTTTTTTATTCAAAGTGTTATAAAAGGTTAGTAATAACAATCTGTTTTATAATGATTTCAACAATTATTACTAAATTTGCGAATAAATTGAATTATTGTAATATAAAATAAAAAATATTTTTTTAGCTTTACATGGTTATCTGGACCAACACTCGATTATTAAATAGGGTACGATATTAATAATTTCTTGCGTTTACCAGTTCCATTGACATGAAGTGTGTGACCACTAAATGCTTTTATCGATAGGACACGCACTGGCTGATTCCTATGTGGAAGCCGAAAATAGGATGACAAAGAGGTTTGCTTCTAAAGACGAACAGTTTTATTGGCATGGAATCCAAAAATTGTTTCAAAGATGGTATAGCCGTATTTTGAATAATATATTTTTTACTAAAAATTAGTCTCTTATTTTCACAAAAAAAATCTTATTTTAAACCAGTACACCTGGTTATTATATTTCTCATACTTCTGGATATATTCATTCACTAAGAATATTGTTTAATTCTATCCTTACGCGGTTCAAAACTGCACCTATGTTAGTAGGCGCCCGATTGTACCCGCTCAATCGCCTCCCAATACGAATCTCCATTTTTCAAAACTGGTTTTACAAGCAATATCTGTAGTATATACTCATCGAAATGTCAGTAATTATAAGTAATTTGGTGTTGCTATTGAATTTGGGTGATATCTTCCGTTTTCTTTCGTTTTGTTAGAGATGTCCGACCTGGGGTTTTGGGCCGTGGCCCCATGTCTAATAAATCAACACACTGCCTGCTAGACCTCTGTTTTATAGAACAGTTTGCCTACTTTACGGTCAACATAGTCGACCCAGTAAGCAAGCCACTTACTAACTCACTAACTTTACTCTTCAATATCCAGAACGCGTGCGTAACTTGGAGAATATTACTGCTGTAGTGAGAAGTTGAAGAAGACTTCTCTCGCTTCGTTGTCGTCTTCAATTTGGTTTTCAAATACGTGGAAAATATTACGTGAGCATCTTGGATCCTATAAAACATAGTTCATACAAGAACTGAAGCCAATTGACCATTGTTGGTGTCGAAATTTTTTGTGAATAAGCAAAATTAAAAACACAATCCTCAAGTCATTGAAGAATTATCATTAACACAATTAAAATCGACTTTCTAGTGCGGTCTACACGACAGCGGCATCATCGATACTTTCGTGGAAATGGGCAAAGAGCTCCTGTTACTATGAATGCCAAGTATTATTCTGTTCCGAAAAATTACCAAGTTAGACAAAAGCGTCATGATTTCTGGCCCCCGTTCGGGCAATTTAATGCTTCTGGATGACTTTTTATGAAGCTATGTTAAGTCATTGACTTTTGATGATAAAAAAGTAATTCAGGATGCATGTGATGCCATACGGTCTGGTTTATTGGCAGAAACAGTCAAAAATTGTTTTAATCCAACAGACCTCGTAACTTGTGGTCACAGCAGACATATGCCGGAATTCATATTTAAAGAATAAAAAAAGACATGAAACATTCCTAACGCTGTATACTGGTTACATACATAATTGGTCATTACAACCCTTCAGTCAGGATTACGACCTAGTTTTTCGCTATGTATACTGTTTGCCTCTTGATAACCAGTTAAAAATATTACCTTAAATTACCTTATGCCAAAGCTTTTATATTCCCACTTACCACCAAAAAAAACTAGAGCAGAAGGAAACTTTTGCATTATCGGTCTTTATCTAATTCAAAGTTATAAAATTAATGATAAAAAAAAATTAAATTAAAAAAAAAAATAAAATAAAATTAAATTTAATTTGGAGTTCTTAGTTTTGGCTAAAAATTTTCTGATGGTGTTAACAGTTAAAATGGGATGAGATTAATTTAAAGAAAGTTTTTCCAACGGCAATTAAAAAATTACAACTTGCCGTTAGTTTTTGCTAATTTTTGTTCGTGTTTTTAATTCTTTTTCAACTTGTGGAAAATATACGTATGCATGTACTTATGGGTGTAAGTCTTAAACTAAATGAAAATAAGAAGTTTGAAGAAGTCAAAGATAAATTGTAATAAATTTTATATTAAAAAATAATGAAAAATAACTATAAAAAACGCGAAAAAATTGTATTTTATTTCCGAATGTCAAATACCTGTTTATTATGCCGTCTTTAAAATAATCAAGTGGCTAACTACTTGGCGATGTTTGCGGTGGTGGTGTTTGCGGACGTGTAACCTTCCGTATCCTTCAATATGCTTATAACATTAGCGTTTAAATGTATCAGAACACATTTATTTTTATCGATTCAGTACCTTAGGTACGCTTAATCAGAATGTGATTTGTATTTTGCCATCATTAAGCATTTCCCTATGCAGTCTACTCTTCCACTATTTCAATTAATATCTGCAGAGCTTTTTTTCCACGAGTTGGCCGCAAGGCTACACACAGCTTTAGCTGTACTTTATGTTTTATATGTCTCATCTCTAAAAATAATACAAGGATAATATGCTATGAAATTAAAGCCTAAATGTAAGCACAAAGGAAATGACTTTTCTGACCATGTGGTTCAGTACAAGCGAACTGCTGCTATGATTGAAATATGGACCACTGCAGTTTCGACAGAAAAAAGTTTCTATAACAAGATTACACAAAAAAAGAGAAACAAAATCGAACAAAGCAGCAGAAAGATGGTGCAAAACGGAAAATGTGGAATCAATTTGACAACAGCACTACAAATTTTATAATCAATGAGGCAACACAAAAGCGCAATTTATACTTCAACATCAGTTGTGATGTCACCTTTGTAAAACATCTACTAAATATTGCTATTATTTCATGAAAGTGTTGTCCGCGACCACCTCGAAGATGATCAATTGTTTCCTAGTATTTATTAAATATCACGCCAATGACAGCTGCAATTTTTCTATCTTGAGCTGAAACCTAGTATAGCCGCTCACATGAAAAATGTAGGATATATAGTTAAAGAAAAAAGTCTACATACAGCGGTGTATGTAACCTTTTTTCTCCTTGATTTTTATCAAATTATAGCGTTGTTTAAGGCAGTTACAATTAAGAATGTTTGAAGACAAAAATGAGTTTAGCAAACTATAACCCAGAGCTTATTAGAAAAATACAAAAAAATTAGCATTGCATATACCGTTGTATGTAAACTTTTTTCTGTGACTGTATATGATTGGATATTTGAAAAATTGTTTTTAATATTTCCAAAACCAGGTAAACATAGCATGAAGCTGTCGGATATATTATTAAGCGCTTTCTATCTTTAATTTAAATAAAACAAAGTGCGTGTGAGATACTATCGACATTGATATGTTCTTCCCTCTGTATATCAGTCATTGATGTATATTATAGGTTGGCCATATAAAAAAAGGAACAATTTGTCTGTATGTCAAAAACTGGCAATACCATTCGTTTGCTAAAGAACTTCTGCTTTCGTTCAATTTGCTTGTTGTGAAAAACTTAATTAATTTGTTAAGGTTTATGGAAAATTATTTTGAAGGGGGTATAGAAAGTAGGTTAATCGGCTGCATACTTTTCGGTTTCGCTTTCAGTATTTATTCGCTTCATCTCAAAAGAGTAGCACACAACTTTATATGTAGTCTCATACGTAGTAATCTGTTTGCATTAATGAAAGCCATGCATCGTTTGCTGCAATTTAAATGCTTTTATATTTAAATACAAATTAAAAAATTTAGAAATTCAATTGAAAAATAGATATCTATATACTTTCGGCAATAATTATGTGAGATTCTATCGTTCCTGTAGGTTTTAAACGGTTAAAAATCTTTTGTTATGCAACACTTAATATTTATGCAATTTTTTTCCGACTCAAAGCTTGCAATTTTTCAAATTTTTGTGGGAGTCTTCCACATTCTTCGTTTCTTATATTATAATTGTTATCTCTGAACCATCGAAACCATCTTCTGCGCGATGCTTCTGATAGAGCATTATCACCATATGCCTCGAAGAGGATTTCTGCATTTCTTCAAACGGCAACAATAAATTAATGCTTTCCGCAAATCATCGTTTTGTGATACAAAACTCGCCATATTTAACACGATGAAAAAATAAGTTATTGTTTGCTCATTGGTTTGATGTACATCTGAAGAATATGTTTGACACAATAAAACAGAAAAAAATATAGCTCGTTCACAGCAAATGTTTCCTATGAAGACATTGGTATCTTGATGCACACTTCACATCGGTACTTATAAAATATAGTTTAGATAAGAGCCTTACTTTCTAATTGACTGTGACGGTGACCAAATTTTTCTTTCACATTTATAATTATACCGGATGGGCCATCTATCGGGTTAAATCGGTTATTTTGAATCTGTCAATACTTATGTATATCATGCTATTCCATCAAAAAATTCAATATACATATTGTCTCCATGTAATGAATCGATTTACGCTTGAGCAACGTTGTTATTTTTTAGTAATTTATTTCTAAAACAAATATAATTTGCCGGAAGCTTTTTTTGCAAAAAAAACTCTTTTTAATTTGTGTTTAATACGAGTCGATGTTGATTCAGAGTTCCTGTTCAGTCAATTGAAATTCAATGTTCTTGTGCAACCAACAAGTAATTTTGAACTGTTATAACTAAAATACTACAGATCGGATTATGCTCTGATTTCTTTAGACGAGCCTGTAAAACCTTGAATGAATGCTACCAAGTAATTGACTTCTCAGAGAGTGAAGATGTTTTAAGGAAACCCTAACCATATTTTTAAACTGTTAAGTAATGTTTTGTTTTTATTATATTTGTATTAAACTGTGAGTGTTTATATAGTATTTTGTCAGCAAGGATAAAATTATCTATTGACATTAACAAATAAATAAGTAAATAAATAAAAAAGAAAAGTATTATGCCGACCAACCAGAGACAATTGAGCATTTGAAGGCCAACATTCGTGACGCCATTGCCGAGATACCATCCTCACTGCTCGAAAAAAGAGCACGGTATTTGGTTCGATCGGTACCTCTTTCGTGAGTCTAGCCGCGGCAGCCATACGAATGAAACAATATTCCATTTCTAACGGAAAAATTGTATTTCACAACAAAAAAACAATACATTTGGCAAAATTTGAAGCGGATTTTGTTTTATTGCATTTTTAAATTTAAAATTTTAAATGACCCACCCTATAGATGAATAACTTGCATTATTACAATAATTAAATGAACGCAAGAATATTACCTACTCAATCCTTTTATTTAGTATTCATTATTTTAGTTAAAAAGAAAGAAAATCAATAGACATCAAATTAATTCAAATTTTTTTAGACTTTTGAAAGCTTAAACCACATCCTCTATTTAAAGTGTTCGAAATACTCAATTTAAACAATTTAAATATTTAAAAATCATACACTTTATTTTCCTCAATTTTATTGTAAAAAGAAGTACAATGTGGAGAATTTCTAGAAATTTTTTTTAACTATGCTATGATAACAAAAAATCTTTTACCAAAAATATTTACTTATTGCACATACAAATTGTTTACATATACAAAATGTAGTTGTTTTTTATTTCGATCACTAGAAAACCACCAGACTGTTGTTGTTAAAGTGTTTTAGTTGTCGGAAGAAAATAATTTTACCATTTCAGTCAACAAAAAATTTCGTTTCCGATGTAACGAAAATATGTAAAAATGCTGCAGGTTTCGAATACTGGTAAACTGTTTATATTTTATTGAAAGACTTCTACTTTAAAGTTACACTGAAAAAAAATTGTATTTATTGTGTCATAATTCTTTTGAATTAATTCATCTATAATTGTAGTTTAATTATCTGATAATTACTTATGCTTAAACAGTTTTCGAAATGTAGAAATATATTCAGCTGAATAACTTAATTTTTTTAAGTGTAACTTAAACTAAAAATACCTCCATTTTGTGAAATCACTTCAAAATGAACAGTGATGTGCAAAGGATTCATTGAAAAAGATTTGAGAAAATATTTGAAGTAATTGGAGGAAAAATATACAGATTGATTTTGGAAAGTAAATATTTAAAGCAAAACGTTCTGAGGAACCAGAAGATTTCCATAAAAAACATGGCTTATGGCGTCCACAGTCAACATTGAGAGGAAATTGCCTAAAATTAATTAATTTATTTATTAATTGCAATACAATTACAAATTTTGTTCTAATTATATACGAGCGGAGTAACTTGACCATATGCTCGGTGTAGTGTCACAGCCCAGAGTCTCTGGTGGGAATCGAACCCACGACCCTCACTCTAATAGTCTAGCAGACTACCCACTTGACTACCAGGGCACCCTAAAATTAATTTAAACGTCAACGAAATTAGTAATTAATTATGACGAAAGTGTGTGGTGTTTTAACGCCTAAAACTTTTTTTCTATATTGTTATTATTTCGAAGAAGAGGCCAAATAGGCTCTATAATGTCTCCTCTAAGCCTATTGCCATGACACACCTCAGTTTGCTGCTTGGTGTGAACAATGCCAATTTTCTGCCCATGTTTTTGCTTACGGGATGCATTAATATCTCATAGGTTCCATGAATGGGGTCCGATGATTATTTGTTATAGTCACCGTATCTAGATGTTGGGTTCGACACAATCCACATTCTGAATAAGTGTACTTTGAGTCAAAAGACAGGTTATCAACCTCAGGTTATTTGTTTACAGTCCTCTTATTGTAATTTCCCAACAGGAGTTTTGATAGCCTTAAATCCACTTGGTTTGAAAAGAGTATTTGTCTCTCTTTACCATCTCCTTAGTATCGCTTTCCGACCCACTCCACAAAAGAATTCTGGCCAAATCAATGGTGTGGAAACTCCCCTCCTCGCAAGCTTGCAATTTGCTGACAATTTCCACTTAACCTGGGACCCAGCAAATGTTAACTTTATTCTGTTTACCTCTTAAGGTAGTCCCTTACAATTTTCGATTTAACCTCATAAGAGCCGAGTGCTCGAATTGTGGCTGACTATCAGAGAGTATTGCTATGTCCTGCTCTTTGTTATATCCAAGTAGAACTGAGTACATCTTTCGATGTTCATAGACTTCCGCGTGAAAGATAAATATCTGTGAGTTTCCCCATGGGATCGGAAATGTTTCATTCTGGTACCAAACTTCCACTCCCGTTCCAAGTTCTGTTCATATAACACAAAACTGTCCCCCTTTTTAGAGATTTCTCAACTTTCAGGTTACTACATTTTTTTTTGTTATTAAGTCTCGTTGCAAAGTACTTCCGAAAATCTTAGAGGGAACTGGTTCCGTCCAAGGGACGGTTAAAGTTAGTTTGGCCAGGAATTCGTATATTTCCATCTTTCGATGTATTTCATGGATAATTACAACCTTCAAGTAATAATTATGGCCTGACTTCACACATAATTCAAGCTGTGTGTGGCTAGATCCACACTTTAAGTTGACGACTCCGAACAACAGATACGACAACCATTTTATTGGCTATTATGTACTCTCAGAACTTTAAAGAAAGGACTGCTGGAAGGAGGTCGCTGCCGCCAGAAATACTTTTTTTAATTCTCTTTCTTTCGTAATGTCAGAGCTGACACGAGTTCTTACCTATTAAGCTAAAACATTACGTAGTAGACTACGGCAACCACCAATATATTATTAGCAAGATATTTACATTTGTATGAAACGCGTATAGCGAAATTAAATTATTTGACAGATCTGCCAGATTCTGAAATTATATACCAAGTATTTCTTTTTATTATAGAAAGAAATAGATTTGTTTTAAAAACATATTGAAATTATCCACATTTTACACAAAGCACACACTGTGAATAACACGGAATTTTAGTCAATCTTGTATAATTATTTTTTTCTTTGGAATACAATCGATATTACTGGAGCTTTTTGTCCTCCACTGTTACCTCATAGTTTTTACGTTTACAGCTCTAGTTAATCGTGCCTTAAATTCAAAATTCCGTTGTGTGCCATTATGGTGTTCAACGGTGCAAAAAGTGGCGAAGTGTATTTAAATGCGTAACCACGAGAATGATAAAAAATTTACATATTTCAGCGAAATATTTTGCACTGACATTTTCTTCACTTGGTTTTCATATTTTCTAGAATATTTTTGTTTATTGTGTTTATTGTTTCGAATTTTTTGTTTTATTTTCGATAAAAGGTTACACAAATATAAAGTCGTGAATAAACAATTAAAACAATTTAAAATTGCGAATTTCGAATACTAGCGTACTGCTTGTATGGACTATTGGTCGATTTGTCGATTAACCCTTTCAATGCAAAGTTTTATCAGATGGTTCAATCTGATATAGTATATTTCGACTCCTACTAGCCAAGAAATAATTATAAATAATATTAAAGAGGAAATTGTATTAATAAATTGGTTTCTGTCGTTCGGAGTCGACTTTAAACTGTAGTTCCCGCCACTCATGTATAAAAATTAACGCACACAACATAAGTGTTGTGAGAAACTAGGTCGTAATCCTGACTGAAGGATTGTAATGATAAGTTATGTTATGTTATAGCTGAATACAGTTATATTATACTTTTTACTTAAATATTTTAAATCAAATCAAAAAAAAAAGTTTTGTTTTGTCAATGTTATTAAATTTTCATTGCTATTCATTTGCACATATTCCATAAAGATTGACTAAAGTTTTAATGAAATGTTGTATATTTTTTGGTAAGTGTGGTGGTACTTAAATTAAAAGTCAGACTTTATCCAGTCTCACCCCCCACTCACTACAAGCTTTCGTTATCAACCAACATTGTTGATAAAAAGAGCGAAACTTGGTCAAACATAAAAGAATTATATGAAAAAAATAAATGAGCTTCGTCGATTCGACGAACAGTAACCAATTAGGGTTAAAGTGTAACCGTCCAGGGTTAATTATATAGTTTTGAGCGTCAAGCTCTAATGCCTCAATAACTGCAATGATAATATTAGGGTTTCGTAATAACCGCATTTTTAGTAACCGCGGTTATCGGATAGTAATTTTCCAAATAACCGCGGTTATCGGTTAACCGAAAGAAAATTTAAAACAATATATAACTTCAGTAGAAATAGTATATTTCTAACATATATTGCTTTAAAATACATACATAAATACTTAAAATTATTTTTGCTGTTTTTCATGGTTAATATAATAATGTTTTAGAAACACTAAAGCATTCAGTGACTTACAAGATAAACGAGAACGAATTTTGGTGCAAAAATTCCCTGAAACTGAGAAAGTTCATTCGGAGTCCTCTGAGGCTTGTCCATTCATCAGTAGTAAGACTGAATTTTCTCCCATCTATCTTATGCTTTTGAATGATTTTAATCATCTAAATTTTTTTTAATTCGAAGTTATTATGAATTAAGTTCATGACACCACTTTCACAGTGTGGCAAAGAATAACCTCGATTTGAAATTGATTCTCGAATAAATTTCGAATTCGTTATAGTGTGTATTGAGATGTTATCAATTGCAGCCAATTTTGAGACAATATCCAACAAACTCTCTCGATTAACAAACTCCAGCATTGAACTTGAAGTTTTTTGTAGTTTTGGTTGATGCAACTCATTTTCCATAGAAGAGCTTAATGATATTTTATGTATCAGCTTCAGATGATTTATCATAGCGCCAGTTGTTCCTTTTGCATTTGTCACCTTGGAAAAGCATTTTAAACATTGGGCTTTATTTTCTTTATCCAATTTCTTGAAATAACTCCAAACTGATGATGTTGGTCTTTTGAATGACATTTTCTAGGCTAAATAATTGTTAATTTATTAATACATAATAAATTTTCATAATGTTTTATTTTCTGTGTATATTTTTTACCAATTTTATTTTGCTTCCACTTGGTGCGTAATGCGTTGAATATTCTTTCTCAAAAAGTTTTGCGCCAAGCATGCACCAAAACTTCTTTTACAAATAAAACAAATTTAAAACTCATGGCCTACTTCATATGTGTGCATATTGTTTTCAAATATTGGATTTCATTTCAAATTGTATATGCATTTTGTGAACTCTGCTTCTAAAAAATAAAATTGCTTGTGACTGCAAATATTTTTATGTGTGAACATTAGTGTTACAAATGAAAAATTTAAAAAGTCATGGCTTACTAAATATGCGTATGCGTTCGATTTTCATCCGTTTACGGTTACGGTTATGAGCACAAATAACCGCGTTTACGGTTACGGTTATAAACGTTTACGAAACCCTAGATAATATGTACAGCTTTTCAGTTAATTATCATGAATGCATACAATGCAAAGACTACAAATTATTTATTCATTTATTATTATTAAATAAAATTGCTAATTAGAATAGAAATAAACCGTGGACATCTGGAGATTTTTTAAAATAAAAGTTGTCCAGAGGAAAAATGTTTGAAACTTTACAGGAAACATCTTCCTCGTACAACATTTTTCAAAAAAATTAATATTTTTAAGTCATGAAACTTAAATTTTATGGTTTCCCCTAAATTTTATCGGTCTTGTGGCACCTCTTAACCCACACCGATTGTTCTGAAACTTTGCCAATATCAATTTTTTTGGCCAATATTCACCAAAAAAAAATATCCCATATAGCTAAGGGTAACCCTAATGCACATACATATAAACAATTAACATTTTTTTTTATATCAGATCAATAATGACTGGAATTTTAATTGTTAACATCGATTCGAGGCATAAAGTATATTTTTTATTATTTATTTGAAACAGTTCACTGGACTATTGTTGAAATATTTCTGTCTTCTTTTGTGTGTTAGTTAATATGTTGGAAGTATAATTTTAACTATTTCATTATTTAAAAGTTTAATTTCATTAAGTTTAAATTATTTAATTATTATTCTATTACAATATTATTTTACACATGTTTTTGATAAATGCTAATTCAGAGAAAACTTTACGAGCAATACATTAAAAAATAACTACAATATGCATTTTATCATGAGAATTCTATAAAACTAAGGTTGGTCATATTGGCGATCTTCGTCCCAACCTGTGCTCAACGCAAAACCATTCGTGACCACAGATTTCATCAGCAATAATTGTTAGTTGATCAGTATTTGTTATACAGATAGACCAAAGTATTCGATTTATTATCCGCAAAAACTTGTCGTTTTGATGATATGGACTTCACGTCTCACATCTGTAACGAATAGACTTTTCTCTGAAGTTGGAATGGAATTTAAATGTTAACTCTTAAATATCTGTGAAAAGGTTTTTACGTATAGTAAAATATTCACCTCAGCTCTGCCGCCTTTGTATGTGATACTGCCGATTTAAAAGAATTCACTCAATTACTTTATCGTTTAGAAGTATGGGGACCGTGATTGCCTTGGCTATCTAAGCGACTTTGATTTGCAGAAGTATGTATATTACGATTCCGACACGTATATTTTGCTCTTGTAGACTCTCAAGTTATTGTTGTGTACAGAAGTAAGTTTGCAATTAAGGGTTTTTGTGATATTGCAAGTCGCCGTGGTCTAGTAGGTAGTGTGTTGGCTTATTAGACGAAAAGCCAGGGTTCGAGCCCCAGGCCAGACATCAAAATAAAATACAAAAAGTATTTCTTCGGCCTCTTCCTCTCAGCAGATTTCTGGCAAAAACTCTGAGAGTAAATAAAATTGCCATGAAAAGTTTCTCAAAAATCTGTCGTTCGGAGTCGACGTTAAACTGTAGGTCCCGCCTTTCATGTATAAAAGTAACGCACACAACATGAGTGGTGTGAGAAGCTAGGCCGTAATCCTGACTGAAGGGTTGTAATGGTCAATTATGTATGTATGTATGTATGTGATATTGCAAGAGTTAAAGTGAACGTACTAAAAGCTGAGCTAGCTTAATTGGTCTTAGGTACAAGCGGTACTACAAATGAATGATAAGGGTCATTGATGGAGTGCTTCTAATAACGAGGTATCGATATCTATACCTTTAAGTTCGAAGATGATTGGAAAAAAATGTATCATCAGTTCAATGACGCTGTATTTGCTGCCGCAAAAAAGTTAGGAAAGACAGTAGAGAAGGAGAATAGATCTGTCTTCAGAGGAGCCCAGTAAGAAAATATACTTTCAATATAAAAGTTAGTTAGGAGAAGAATAGAGAAAGACGAGAAGTATATATGTACCACCGAGCTGCCATAAGAAAAGACAAACAAGGTCATATAACAGATAAAGAAGAAACCCATAAAGCGAATGAAGCTTCCAGAGAATAAATTAAAAGGTTAGCCACTACGACCAGTTTGAATATTTATGCAAAATACATAGACTCTTATCACGTTATAGGACATTTTACATGTGTAACTCTCTCTTACATATGCTCCGAAGAGTCGAAGAAAAATGAAAATCGTGTTTATCAACAATGCAGTCATGAAATGTTCAGAGATTTTATGCCTTTTAGTTTCTATTTACAATCATAGAAAGCAGGTTTTATCGGCACTCTCCTATTGGTGAGGTTGAAATACTGATACTCTACAACGTTAGCTTTTTGAACATAGAAAATATTTTTAATAATATTCATAATGTGAGATTAGAGACGATGGGAAATTTTGTGGAGTTAAAGAGAGTAGTCAGGATACTTCGAGTAGTTCGGGGGTCTCTTTGTTGTCAATCCGATCATAAGGAAATTGGACAAAATTGGTATTTCATACGATCATAATTTGTTGATCCTAATGCATTAAATGTTTCCATAGGTACTGAACAGAATTATTAATGGAGCCCATCTTTTCACCCCTTTCTTTGTCTCCTGGTAATCAATTCGATTTGAAGGAATTTCCACACATTGGGCTACTGCGCTTTAGATCCCATACAGGATCAGATTCAATTTTCGGTTGAGTGTTACACCTACTTCCAATAGACCTGTTTATCCTTGCTACAGCGGCCTGATGCACAGTGACACTAACAACATTAAAGAAGATCAGAACATATGGTAATTCTTGATACTCCTGTATTATCCCGTACATACAGAGAGCGTCAAAAGAAAGTGTACACTAAATATAAAATATTAACAATCACCAAATTCAACTTTTACCACTTAAGGAAAGTGTCTGAAAAAAATGTACAATTGTTTAAAATTTGTTATTTTTTTTTTTTTTTGGTTCAAGTTATAAACTGCCTGTGAAACCATTTTATAATAAAATTAACGGTAATTTATTAATGTATATTTTTTAATGTACCGTTTCTTTTGAAGCTCATTGTTTGTTTATAAGTATGCAATCAAGATAAACTTTGGTGTTGTATTCAAAGTTTTCTTTGTTGAAAGTTATTTTGAAGGCCTATTTATTAAGATTTTCTTAAAGCGAACGAGGACGAATTTGGATTTGAGTCACACTTTTTACTAGGTTGCTCATTAGCTATGATGTAAGAAGCGCATTCTGATCACAGGCTGCTATTACTTGGCACTATTTCTAAATTTAGTACTACAACTGTAGCTACAGAAAAGGAGAATGTAGTTGTGCACTTGGTGTGTGGTAGCAAAGCCTTACTTGTGCAGAACACTACGAACGTATCTTGCATTAATTCGAGTGACAACTTCAGATATTTGAATCTGTTGAACAGGGCCTTTCGCTGAACGATTGCCTAAAGTAACACCAGTTGCATTATTTATTTTTGTACATTTGCACGATATCGGTACCCTACTGTCTATCGTTTCGAGTCATTAACCTAACAGTCTGTTTGATTTTCATGTACCTAATTTAGAGTAGTAGTCAAGTAATAAACAAAAGTCCTGAAAAGATTATTGACAATTTATTTAAATGTTTATCTACAATTACTTAAAACCTCTCAGTTTAACGAATTTTATATTAAACTCTGCAGTACATACGTATGTGTTTTCAATTTGATATAATACTAATGTTATCTTTAGAAAGAAATCATTTTAAATTGCAATATTTTAACATTCCTCTTTACTGAATTTCCGTTTGCCACAGCCAAAAGGCCATAAATTTTCGTTTCCCTAAATGGACACATTAATAATGTGTGAATAAAAAATATGTATTCAATAGCCTTTTTTTAATGCACACTTCCTTCCGCTTACATTGGTTTTGAAACCATTCTAAAGGATTCAAAAAATTGATACCATGAACAGATAAAAGATTGCTGTCAATAGGTCAGACAGTTTTTTATATGAGAAATTGTTTTTTTTTCTTACAAAGGAAGTGATGATAAATTTTAATTTCATTTAAACTATTTTATTTATCTCTTCTTCTTTTTATCGTAACATTTTACAATTTATGAGTGTAATAAAATTATATTAAATAAAAATTTTAAATTCTATTTAGTAGGTTACAATAATTTTTCGGAACATTGGACCGTTACAAATCAACAGTCCCATTTTTTTATCCGTCCACAGGCTGGATTTAGCAGATTTTAATCTGAAGGTGTTAAAAATTTGGTTTCTGTTAAAACAGAAGGACATTCGTTATTTCACGACAGTAAGAAATCTTTCTCAAGGGATAAACAAAACAACTCGGGTAACTCTTGCAGGCCCAAAAGACGTCATCAAAATATTTGGAATGTCTTGATTCTGTACCGAAATTAAACTGTGTTTTCACTTTCACAACAAATTTATTATTTTCTCTCTACGACCTATAGTTTTTGAGTTTAGAGAGATAACTGACTTGCATAGCATTTAAAATTATTTGTTTATTATTAAATGCTATTTTCAATGTCGAATATTATACTCAAGAGTGCAAAATGGCTCTAGTTAAAATCATATACAAGCTATAATTGTAAAAAGTGAAAATCGTATGTACTCGGATAGCACAGTACGCATTGAAAGAAAAAAGTATACATTTCCGCATTTGAATTAAATTGGAACATGTAGTGAAGTCGCTGTGATCTAGCAGGTAGTGTTTTGGCTTATTAGCCCTCGGTTCAAAGTCAGGCATTTCCAACTGAACGAAATATGAAAAAATATTTCTTCGGAATCTGCTGAGATTTCTAGCAAAAACTTTGAGAGTAAATAATGGGTGTTTTTTATAGAGGTATAGAACTCTAAGTTGGCATTACTTTTCAAGATGGCGACCGATTTAACAGCTGTCAAGTGATTTATTCTCAGTTTGGTTTGGCAATTCATCATGAATAGACTCACGCCTGAACAACGCTTGCAAATAGAGCAATTTTATTTCGAAAATAATGGTTCTGTGCGGAAAACGTATCGTGCACTACGTCCATTTTATCGCCGACAAAATCGTCCATCAGAGCAGTTAATTCGATTAACCATGGAACGTTTTCGCACCACGTTTACTCTTATTGATAACTCGCATACCCAGAGACGCTGTACGGTGCGTACAGAAGAAGCTATTGCTGCTGTAGAGCGTAGCATTGAGGAAGACCCGAATGAGTCCATCCGCCATCGAGCACAGGAATTGGATCTGTGTCCATCCACTTTATGGAAGATTTTGCGGAAGGATCTTGGTTTGCGTGCTTACAAAATCCAACTCGTGCAAGAATTGAAGCCAAACGATCATCAAGTAAGGCGTAGATTCGTCGAATGGGCCCAAAACGAGATTACCGTTGTTCCCGATTTTCATAAGCGAATTTTGTTTAGCGATGAAGCGCACTTCTGGTTGAATGGCTACGTCAACAAACAAAACTGCCGCATTTGGAGTGAAGGTAATCCTCAAGTGTATGTGGAAACACCGTTACATCCAGAAAAACTGACTGTTTGGCGCGCGTTATGGGCTGTTGGAATCATTGGTCCGTACTTTTTCAAAAACGATGGTGGCCAGAACGTTACAGTCAATGGTGATCGGTATAGAGCCATGATTACTAACTTTTTCATTCCTGAATTGAATAACCATGATGTCCAGGAAATGTGGTTTCAACAAGACGACGCAACATGTCACACAGCTCGTGCCACAATAGATTTATTGAAAGACAAGTTTGGTGACCGCCTAATTTCACGTTTTGGACCTGTGAATTGGCCTCCAAGATCTTGTGATTTAACATCGCTAGACTACTTTCTGTGGGGCTATGTAAAGTCATTGGTCTATGCGGTAAAACCACAAACGCTCGACCATTTGGAAGACAACATTCGCCGTATTATTGCCGATATACGGCCACAAATGTTGAAAAAAGTCATCGAAAATTGGACGTCCAGATTGGACTACATGCCCGCCGGCCGCGGCGGTATATGCCAGAAATCATATTTAAAATGTAATGCCACAAGATTATCTTTCGGATAAATAAAATTCTTGTCAATCGAATAATCCATCGTTGTTGTATTGCTACTTAAAGTTCTATACCTCTATAAAAAACACCTTTTACAATTGCCATGAAAAGTTTCTCAAAAATCTGTCGTACGGAGTCGACTTTAAACTTTAGGTCCTACCACTAATATATAAAAATTAACGTACACAACATAAGTGGTGTGAGAAACTGGATCGTAATTCTGACTCAAGGGTTGTAATGACCAATTATGTATGTATATAGAACATGAAGTTCTATTTTTCTGAAAAAGAAGCGCAAAAACATCAATTTTTAAAGTAGACATTTCAAAAAAAAAAAATTTTTATGATATTTTGTAGAAAACAGCATTGCCGATTGCACAAAAAAGACAACAGCTTCAAAATATGTGAAAATGCAACATATGTTCGAAAGGAAGTTTTGAATTAATTCCGATAACTTTCAATAACTGTATTCGACAATAGTAATTGCAAAACAGAAATTGGAACTTCTGAAATCCATGTGGCATATTACAAAATCTTTAAATGATTCGCTTGGTAAATCGATTAAGTGGTTCTCTAATTATGAAATGACGATATTTATACATATGCATCATGTATAAAATAAAAAAAGATAATGACATACTTTATACGGGCATACTTTCTTCATATTGAAATAAAAAATTTTACGATTTTTGATCTCATGTGGGTTAGTATTATCCCATTTATTCCGAAATGAGCCTCGTCGTTGATGATGATTTTTCGATGATAATAAGGGTCTCCACAGCCCATTCAGCAAATATACGTAGCTGTCTATGGTCATCCATGGTAGAATAGACTGTGTAAATCATAACCAATTTGACTGATGAAGGCCGTTATCAACAGTTAAAACTTTTAATTGGAACATTTCGAGAGAAACTTACGTTATAAAAAAATGAGCTGAGTAAGTTTATATTGAAAACTCGAATTAAGCTTTATTAGAATTTGTAAATTTCTAAAAAATAGGAACATTAAAAGAATAATTAATATATTAATTATTTTAATAATTGGTTGTGGTATTACAATGGACCAAAATATTGGCCTAAGTTGGACCACTTATTTTAAGGGTCCGGCAGCTTAGCCAACCTATCCTTAATATATTATTTACAAAAGCACATAGAACAACGTATGTTGTTATAAAGCATTTGCTGTTAATGTTAATGGCAATATTCAATTAAAATTAAAATAAATGATATTAACATTCGTAATTTAATTAATGTCTTATTAATATGCAACATAATTAATTAAATAACCTCGTTATTTCATTATTTCATGTATTTGCGCTATTAAAAAAGAAAATACAGTCCACTAGAAATATTAAAAAATATTTTTTTTTCAATACTGTCGCACAATATGATTGTTGTAAATTTAAGCTTTTTGTTACAAATTTTTATCAGATCGAGAAATCCAATATTTTATAATTTGATGTAGTTACTCTTTCACACTTTCCAGAAGTCGTTGGATTGTCTGAAATATCATTATCATTTTTTATCTTTATTTGCATATTTTGTAATATAAAACCACTGTTTCGGACATTTTTGGCATTGCGTGGTATGATTCGGTATATTGAGGTATGTTGCTTGTTTTCTGGCAGATGAATATCCACTCTACTCCAAGCGAGTATTACAGTAATAATCTCTAGTGCTATTTTGCGAATAAAAATTCTTATTTCATTTTTTTTTATAGTCCTTAACCCCAAAATTTCAAAAAATTCAAAATATTTTAAATCATTAAAAAGTTTAAAAAATGTATAGTATAAAGATAATAGAAATGCAAAAAGTATCGGTAGATTTATTGTTAATATAAATAAACTTACCTTCCACCTGATTTTAATTTGACGATTTGTTCGCATAAGTGTGGATTACATCTTCTTCACTATAAATTTATACATCCTTTTTTTGAAAGAGCGTTGGAAATTGTTGTATTTAACTTGCTGTATGGCTTCTAAAGCATATTATTATTTACTTTTTAAATTATATAATTATGACTATTGTTAGCACAAATGTATCAGCAGCCAAATACAATTTTTTTCCTTTAAAAAATTACTTTGAGTTTGGTAATTGCGTATGATATTTTTTCGAAATAATTTCGTATGCAAAATTAAAAATAAAAACCAGAAAATATGATTCCAATTTTCCTGACTCTGTAGAAGAGTATTAATGTGGCCGTAGATATAATACGGTGTTCAGATATGCCCCTTTATTGCGTAAATCGCAATAAACGCCATTATTGAGTTCAATATATCACATAAAGCTTCAATTATTAATTGCACAATAAATACGCAAATTGTTATAATATTAAGTAAAACTTAAAATGCAGCACAGTCATAAGTGTGTTTAGTGAGCGTATTACTATTAACCTTAAACTTTTCGTTGATACTTGACAACGCAAATGTCAACAATGACAAAAAACAACAAAACAAAAAAACAAACTAAAAGCGATGTTGTTTAAACAACCAGCTGTTTTGTTTACCAGCTGTTAAAAGAATATTGAGTAAGCAGCTGAACTGCTTATATTATTATGCTTGAACACTTGAAATATTGCACTCAATTAACCGCATAAATACTTTTACTTCTTTTCTTATTTTGTGTTTTAAATAAATTTTATGTTATAATTTTCTTATAAATTGTTACCAAAATGGAAACATCGTTTAACATTAACATGATTAACAAAAGCTACACTAACAAATACAATTATTTTTGTTATATTTGCAACATATGCTGATGCTTTGAGCAGCGATCATTGTCATTTAAAGTTGAAAAATTGTGAAATGCGGACAAAATCATTATTTTGCAAAAAGTGTGAATTTCAAAAAACCAAATAAAATATTGAAAGTGGTCAAAGTTAAAAAAAGATCATTAGGGTGTTCCTGATAGTGTTAAGAAAGCATAAAGAAAAAACTTTCGGAAGCTTTTTATTGATCTTGCAAGGTAGGGAGGCAGTCTTAGGACAAATTGTGGTTAACAGACAAGGAACGCCGACAAGTGCAAAAGTTGTCCCCGCTTTCTATTGAAGAAATTGGGTAAATTTTGGATTTAATGAATTTCGTAGAAGAAGATGTGGAAGACGTCTAGGCTGATGATGCTTGTGAGACCAAGGGCCATACCAAAGTTGGATTTGACGAGGCAATAAATAGAGCGGTGAATATGTCAGAACAACTTGCGAAAAGATAAAAAAATCGGCAAAATCAATACTAACAAATCAAAATCTAAAAGCAACAATATTAAAACTAAAATGCAAGCAGTTGATAATACCGAAAACCGATCATCAACGCGAGCTGAATTGCCCAACACCCCTGTCAATAAACGCCTAACAGACATTAACCAGATGCATGGGGCCAGCTCTTCTCGGTCTACATTACTAGATTCTCCATTCAAACTATTAAACTGTATGGACAGCAGGTTTGAAAAATTCACGGAGCAAATTCTGCGCACCATTGATCTAAAATTTAAGGAGTTCAAAGAGGAGTTAATTAGTGATCTGCGCGAAAAATACAACATGATTGAGAATAAACTGTCAAACATTTCTGAAAGAGTAACCATTCTTGAGAATAAAGCTGCGGAAAATGATAAGATGCGGGAGGATATAAGAGATCTCAAAATAAAATTACGGGAACGGGAGAATTATCCGGTTTCATCTGAACTTAGGGTTAATGAAATCCCGTTTGCACAGGACGAAAACCTGCAGGAAATATTCCAAAAAATTTTTAACACCATCAATACACCGGTACCGAACTTCCAATCCATCTATCGCCTAAGGAATTATAACAACAAACGTAGGGAGAACTCTAAAGATGCCGCCATTATTGTAAAACTGTGGTCTGTATATGATAGGAACTTTTTCTTGAAATCAATGGCAAACTACAGGAAACTACACAATGGTTTTGTCTTCCGCCTTAGGCATATTGGTCTCAATTCAGACCAAAAGTTCTACGTTAATGAGAACTTAACTCAGGCCAATTTCAAATTATTGAGTGCGGCAATTCGTCTAAAAAAGAAAAAATTGTTATCTTCCGCATTCTCTATGCGGGGTTTTGTATTCGTAAAAAAGGATACGAATGATGACCTCATATTACTAGATGATATGGACAGCCTAAATAAGTTATTTCCTGGCCATGTTTGAACACCTAAGTTACTTCCTGCTTTTTAAAAACCTCACCATCTTCAACATTAAGTTAAATGATTTGTACTCCAACTATACCTCTCAAAAACGTATGTATAACTCCTATTTATTTGAACGCTTAATTATTATAACCTCTGATTTACACCTAATTCTTGAAAGCATTGCCAAAACTTTCGTACGATTTAATGACTTCTTGTGGTTATAATTCCAGAGACAGTGTGTATAACATGGTAAGAATTTTTGCTAGGCAAAGGGTAGGTCTCAACATTGTACACATGAATGCTCAGAGCTTGAATAATAAGATTGATGAATTTAGGTATTTATTTATGTCCGCGGGAATTGATGTCATTTGTGTCTCCGAAACTTAGTTTCCCTTAGATATTCCAGATTCAGTTTTTAATTTACCGGGCTTTAAGCTTTTCAGGTCGGATAGGAGAATCTTAGTTAATGGGATAGAGACTAGAGCTAGAGGTGGTGGAGTTGCGATTTATGTTCGCAACGGTGTACTATGCAGGGAAAAATTGTTAACCCACATTGGGAGTGAAATTGAATATTTATTTCTGGATATTTCAATTGGCGATGGACAGAAGCTTCTTCTAGGTAGTGTATATAGACCGAATTGTAGTTTGAATTTTGAACCTTTTATTTCCATTCTTGAGGATATTACCATTCAATATGATGACATAGTTATCGTAGGTGATTTCAATAACAACCTTTTATTTGATAATCCGCTAATTGGACCAATGCTATCGCTTCATCTGAATCCTGTTAATGTTTCGACACCTACACACTTCCATTCAACGTCCAGTAGCCTAATTGACCTGGTATTTGTGAATCATAATGAAAGGGTTCTGTTATATGACCAAATTTCTGCTTCTGGTTTCTCTAACCATGATCTTCTCTTTCTGAGTTATAATATGGCTGTAACTTGTACTGTTGATAGATATATCACTTATCGTGACATTAAGAATATTGATTATGTAACGTTGGATACTGAGTTGGATAATATATATTGGGACCAGGTCTATACACTGGTTAATGCTAATGACCAATTGGCATTTATTCAGGAGAATGTTCGTCAGCTTTATGACAGATGCGTTCCTGTCAAAACCAAGCTTATCAAACCCAAGCAGAATCCATGGTTTACTACTGAGATAAAATCACTAATTGAGAAGAGGGATAGTGCCTACAGGCGGTGGAAGAAATACAGAACTGATGACTTGAAAGCTCTTCATAAATGCGCACGGTCAGAGGTTACTAGGCAAATAAGAATTGCGAAAACGTTGTATTATGGTAGAAGGTTTTGTAATGCGATGGACAATAAATCCAAATGGAATGTGATTCGTGAAATAGGAATTGGTGGAAAATGTCCTAGAACTGATTTTGATGTAGATGTGAATAAACTTAATGACCAGTTTGTACATTCAAGTGTTCCAACGGCAATTGGTGATATGTATGATGACCTTTGTTGTGTCCCTCCACAATACTCCGTTAGTTTTCGTTGCGTGGATCAGTTCGAAGTTTTGGAATGTATTTCAGCGGTAAAATCGAACGCAATTGGTTCCGGTGATATAGATCCTGTGTTTTTGAAAGTTTTGACACCTAGACTTTTGCCATATTATACCCACTTATTTAATACAGTGCTGACTAAGTCTACTTTTCCTAATGAATGGAAACTTGCCAAGATCCTTCCCATTCCCAAGTCAAACAATGAGTTTAGGCCAATTGCCATTCTTCCTTTTTTGTCGAAGGTAATGGAAAACATTATAGCCAGACAGATCAATGGTTATCTGGAAGGTCATAATTATTTAACAATCAGTCAGTCAGGTTTCATGAAAGGTAGGAGTTGTACTACCGCTCTATTAAATGTAGTTGAGGATCTCAGGTTGGAGCTGGATGTAAATAATGTAGCGTTTTTAGTTCTTCTCGATCACACAAAGGCTTTCGATGCAGTCAATCATAAAATTTTATTGAATAAGCTCCGGAAGCTGTTTAATTTTTCTAATTCTGCCGCTAGTCTAATTTTTTCTTATTTGTTAGACAGATGTCAGAGGGTTCACTTAAATGGGAAGATTTCTGATTCGCTTAATATTTGTAGAGGTGTTCCCCAGGGATCAATACTGGGGCCACTGTTGTTCTGTATGTATATTAATGATCTACCGGATGTTTTGGTTGACTGCCGTGTTCATATGTATGCTGATGATGTGCAGATTTATGCCAGTACTCGTAAGGAGAATATTGATTCTTGTTTACATTCTGTTAACCGTGATTTGGATAGGATTGACCGTTGGGCTTCGGCGAATGGACTGTGTATTAATCCCTCAAAGTCCAAATGTTTAATGCTTTCGAAGACCAATGTTTCGTTTGCCATACCTGGATTGAGTATCAGGGGAAATAAAATTGACTATGTCAAGTCTGCTACTAATCTGGGTATTGTATTTAATGACAGATTATCGTGGTCTGGCCATATAAGTGTCGTTGTTGGCAGAATTTACAGCATGCTACGGAATTTATGGGCGGTCATTGATTCAACTCCTTTTGCAATTCGTATGCAACTTGCTAAAACTTATTTGATTCCTGTGCTATTGTATGGGTGCGAAATTTTTGCAAACTGCGATAGTAATGACAACCGGAAATTAAACTTGGCATACAACAATATAGCAAGATACGTATTTCTTAAAGGTCGCCGGGATCATATTTCTCATTTAGCGTATCAGATATTTAGTGTGAAATTTGATAATCTTCTGAAAATTAAATGCCTCATTCTATTCCATAAAATTATTAATACGGGACAGCCGGAATATTTAGTAGACCGTATTAAGTTTGCTAGGTCATGCCGAGGCATGAAGATTATTCAACAACGTTACAGGACTCTTCTGTCACAGCGACAGTTCTTTATACACACCACTAGTCTCTGGAATTCCCTACCAAACTACATCCAAAAGTTAGGCAATGCAAACGCGTTCAAAAAGGAGTTATTTAAATTGTTCTCTTAATGAAAAGTTTGTTACGTTCTTAGCATGTTTATTATATCGGTTAAATATTTGTCCTTACTTTTCTATACCAATTTTTGTAAATATTTCTTTTTTATATCCTTAGAATTCTTTATCTTTTTTAACTTTTTTATTTTCTTTTTATTTCTGTAGTATTGTTAGTTTTCCTAAAATAATTAAATCAATTAAATTATATTTCTACTCAATTTTAATATTTTAATATTTTAATTAATTTGTTTTTTATATTAATTTGTTAGTCTTACTTAATTTCTTATATTTCATAATTTTTATTATTTTTTTATGTATTATATCTTATTGATCCTAAGCATAGCACTATAACTTATTAGATCAAAATCTTGTTGTGTTATGTTAATTATAATAAATAAATAAATAAATAAATAAATAAAACAATGCTGGTATCAGAGATTTCCGCTACTTAAAACGGAAGTCCCTACTCTTTATCAAAATTACTATGCCTTTCTACTTCGATTGAATCAATTACTCCTCGGTCACAGAAACGCAAACGTAATGTGCCTGCATTCAGTCTGCAGATAGTATTAAATGTAAAACAACGGAGTTTATTGGATCTGTTTTGTGGCGGCAAAAGAACTTAGTACTAGATAACTCTGCGATTGCATTTCCTGAGCCCGAACTAGCAGAATATCTCACAAAGCTTGATACGCCTTTCATATGCTTCGAGTACTTTCTGGGCGACACTATTATTGAGCTCATTGTTGAACAACCGAATGTATGTGCCACTCAAAAAGATATAAGAACTTCCTTCTTTACAATCAGTTTGGAAATTTGTCAATATATTAATACAAAAACACAGGTATCACGTTTTGTTCGCTCTGAAACGAAATCGTTTTTGACATCGATTGCCCCTATATAATATAATAGTAATATACACTTGTGTCTTTCTAATCACAAGGACTAATTCTACGATTTTCACCATAAATGTCTTCAACAAACTGTTTCTTCCCATAAATATTGATTTTTTTTTTTCAAAATTTACCTTATTAAGAAATTAATTCTGAAATTTATCTTTATTTTTTATACATCTCTTATAATCTGTTCTTTTTTTTACTTATACTCTACTTATATGAAGAAAAAAAATTGCTGTAAAAATTTGTGGATTCTTTTCCCAAAGCCGCCTAGAAGCGGTTTGGCGCTATAAAACCCGATTTGAACAACAAAGTTATTTTTTTAATATCCTTTACTTTTAAAACAAATCAAACCCAGAAATAATTTTTAAATGCTGAAAAAAATTTGAGTACTAGGGGGTTAAAAAGTTTTTAATTATTCCTTTGCTTTCTATAAATGCATCGTCATAAACATTTCCTTTATCAATGGAGAAATAACTGCGTCAGAGAAAAGATTGTCATCTACGACGATGAGAACTTTTGATAAATAATCCTTCGGTATTAGTGACACCCGACTAATTGTGGCCAAAGTATTATGTTGTCATTTCTATTTCATTTATTCTTTTTATTTCTTCGTTTTTAAAAATAATGAAACAAACGCTTTATCTTAATCAACATTTCCTTACTACATTGCGACAATTAAAACAACATTTTCGTTTTGGTTTCATTCTAGCAGTTACACTGTCATTTATTTTGTTGGTTTTTATATGGTTTCTATATCTTTCTTTTCATTCACTCTTTCTTGCACGAATATGGCTATAATGCAGAAAAGATTAGCATTATTTAGCACTTTGCTCATGCGAATTTTTGTTTTGTGACAAGTTAAGTGTTGCAGTGCATGTTTTGTCAACAATTTTTCGTTTTTTCTTAAATCGTTTTGTTGTTTAACGCCTTGGGAAGCAAATCATTATTGGCCTTCCGAAAATGCGAAGATTATTGTGGTCTGAGGCTTAATTAATAATAATATTGTTATGAAAATGGAAATCGCGTAACAACGATGATTAAAATGAGTAAAAGCTCCACAAACAAATACAACGAACTTATTTCAAGTAAACAACATCAGCATGCAAGAAAAGGGGATAGACAAGTAAGCGAGAACGCAAATACATACAAGCAATGTGTACAAAGTACACAAACAACAATGTAGTCGCAATAGAGTTCTCGAGAAAGCGAAACCACGAACGTTCGACTTCAAGAATTTTCATCAGACTGTTTATGTAGGCATATACAAAGGCAAGACAAAGCAGGCAACGAGCAGTAAGAATTCAGTCAGTCTTGTGTGAAGACGAGTTGCGTGTGAAGAGAATAGTCGTGGTTTCGAGATCGCCTTTGTAAAGGCCTTCCGAAAAATTGTTAGTGTTTACGCAAGCATAAGTGTAAAGAAGAATAGCGAACTTAACAATTTGTTGTTATATCATCAAGTTGTGAACAGTGCCACATAAAATAGTGCTAACATTATTAAAATTGGCATTTATTCAGGAGAATGTTCGTCAGCTTTATGACAGATGCGTTCCTGTCAAAACCAAGCTTATCAAACCCAAGCAGAATCCATGGTTTACTACTGAGATAAAAGCACTAATTGAGAAGAGGGATAGTGCCTACAGGCGGTGGAAGAAATACAGAACTGATGACTTGAAAGCTCTTCATAAATCCGCACGGTCAGAGGTTACTAGGCAAATAAGAATTGCGAAAACGTTGTATTATGGTAGAAGGTTTTGTAATGCGATGGACAATAAATCCAAATGGAATGTGATTCGTGAAATAGGAATTGGTGGAAAATGTCCTAGAACTGATTTTGATGTAGATGTGAATAAACTTAATGACCAGTTTGTACATTCAAGTGTTCCAACGGCAATTGGTGATATGTATGATGACCTTTGTTGTGTCCCTCCACAATACTCCTTTAGTTTTCGTTGCGTGGATCAGTTCGAAGTTTTGGAATGTATTTCAGCGGTAAAATCGAACGCAATTGGTTCCGATGATATAGATCCTGTGTTTTTGAAAGTTTTGACACCTAGACTTTTGCCATATTATACCCACTTATTTAATACAGTGCTGACTAAGTCTACTTTTCCTAATGAATGGAAACTTGCCAAGATCCTTCCCATTCCCAAGTCAAACAATGAGTTTAGGCCAATTGCAATTCTTCCTTTTTTGTCGAAGGTAATGGAAAACATTATAGCCAGACAGATCAATGGTTATCTGGAAGGTCATAATTATTTAACAATCAGTCAGTCAGGTTTCATGAAAGGTAGGAGTTGTACTACCGCTCTATTAAATGTAGTTGAGGATCTCAGGTTGGAGCTGGATGTAAATAATGTAGCGTTTTTAGTTCTTCTCGATCACACAAAGGCTTTCGATGCAGTCAATCATAAAATTTTATTGAATAAGCTCCGGAAGCTGTTTAATTTTTCTAATTCTGCCGCTAGTCTAATTTTTTCTTATTTGTTAGACAGATGTCAGAGGGTTCACTTAAATGGGAAGATTTCTGATTCGCTTAATATTTGTAGAGGTGTTCCCCAGGGATCAATACTGGGGCCACTGTTGTTCTGTATGTATATTAATGATCTACCGGATGTTTTGGTTGACTGCCGTGTTCATATGTATGCTGATGATGTGCAGATTTATGCCAGTACTCGTAAGGAGAATATTGATTCTTGTTTACATTCTGTTAACCGTGATTTGGATAGGATTGACCGTTGGGCTTCGGCGAATGGACTGTGTATTAATCCCTCAAAGTCCAAATGTTTAATGCTTTCGAAGACCAATGTTTCGTTTGCCATACCTGGATTGAGTATCAGGGGAAATAAAATTGACTATGTCAAGTCTGCTACTAATCTGGGTATTGTATTTAATGACAGATTATCGTGGTCTGGCCATATAAGTGTCGTTGTTGGCAGAATTTACAGCATGCTACGGAATTTATGGGCGGTCATTGATTCAACTCCTTTTGCAATTCGTATGCAACTTGCTAAAACTTATTTGATTCCTGTGCTATTGTATGGGTGCGAAATTTTTGCAAACTGCGATAGTAATGACAACCGGAAATTAAACTTGGCATACAACAATATAGCAAGATACGTATTTCTTAAAGGTCGCCGGGATCATATTTCTCATTTAGCGTATCAGATATTTAGTGTGAAATTTGATAATCTTCTGAAAATTAAATGCCTCATTCTATTCCATAAAATTATTAATACGGGACAGCCGGAATATTTAGTAGACCGTATTAAGTTTGCTAGGTCATGCCGAGGCATGAAGATTATTCAACAACGTTACAGGACTCTTCTGTCACAGCGACAGTTCTTTATACACACCACTAGTCTCTGGAATTCCCTACCAAACTACATCCAAAAGTTAGGCAATGCAAACGCGTTCAAAAAGGAGTTATTTAAATTGTTCTCTTAATGAAAAGTTTGTTATGTTCTTAGCATGTTTATTATATCGGTTAAATATTTATCCTTACTTTTCTATACCAATTTTTGTAAATATTTCTTTTTTATATCTTTAGAATTCTTTATCTTTTTTAACTTTTTTATTTTCTTTTTATTTCTGTAGTATTGTTAGTTTTCCTAAAATAATTAAATCAATTAAATTATATTTCTACTCAATTTTAATATTTTAATATTTTAATTAATTTGTTTTTTATATTAATTTGTTAGTCTTACTTAATTTCTTATATTTCATAATTTTTATTATTTTTTTATGTATTATATCTTATTGATCCTAAGCATAGCACTATAACTTATTAGATTAAAATCTTGTTGTGTTATGTTAATTATAATAAATAAATAAATAAATAAATAAATAAAACAATGCTGGTATCAGAGATTTCCGCTACTTAAAACGGAAGTCCCTACTCTTTATCAAAATTACTATGCCTTTCTACTTCGATTGAATCAATTACTCCTCGGTCACAGAAACGCAAACGTAATGTGCCTGCATTCAGTCTGCAGATAGTATTAAATGTAAAACAACGGAGTTTATTGGATCTGTTTTGTGGCGGCAAAAGAACTTAGTACTAGATAACTCTGCGATTGCATTTCCTGAGCCCGAACTAGCAGAATATCTCACAAAGCTTGATACGCCTTTCATATGCTTCGAGTACTTTCTGGGCGACACTATTATTGAGCTCATTGTTGAACAACCGAATGTATGTGCCACTCAAAAAGATATAAGAACTTCCTTCTTTACAATCAGTTTGGAAATTTGTCAATATATTAATACAAAAACACAGGTATCACGTTTTGTTCGCTCTGAAACGAAATCGTTTTTGACATCGATTGCCCCTATATAATATAATAGTAATATAAACTTGTGTCTTTCTAATCACAAGGACTAATTCTACGATTTTCACCATAAATGTCTTCAACAAACTGTTTCTTCCCATAAATATTGATTTTTTTTTTTTCAAAATTTACCTTATTAAGAAATTAATTCTGAAATTTATCTTTATTTTTTATACATCTCTTTTATAATCTGTTCTTTTTTTTACTTATACTCTACTTATATGAAGAAAAAAAATTGCTGTAAAAATTTGTGGATTCTTTTCCCAAAGCCGCCTAGAAGCGGTTTGGCGCTATAAAACCCGATTTGAACAAAAAAGTTATTTTCTTAATATCCTTTACTTTTAAACAAATCAAACCCAGAAATAATTTTTAAATGCTGAAAAAAATTTGAGTACTAGGGGGTTAAAAAGTTTTTAATTATTCCTTTGCTTTCTAAAAATGCATCGTCATAAACATTTCCTTTATCAATGGAGAAATAACTGCGTCAGAGAAAAGATTGTCATCTACGACGATGAGAACTTTTGATAAATAATCCTTCGGTATTAGTGACACCCGACTAATTGTGGCCAAAGTATTATGTTGTCATTTCTATTTCATTTATTCTTTTTATTTCTTCGTTTTTAAAAATAATGAAACAAACGCTTTATCTTAATCAACATTTCCTTACTACATTGCGACAATTAAAACAACATTTTCGTTTTGGTTTCATTCTAGCAGTTACACTGTCATTTATTTTGTTGGTTTTTATATGGTTTCTATATCTTTCTTTTCATTCACTCTTTCTTGCACGAATATGGCTATAATGCAGAAAAGATTAGCATTATTTAGCACTTTGCTCATGCGAATTTTTGTTTTGTGACAAGTTAAGTGTTGCAGTGCATGTTTTGTCAACAATTTTTCGTTTTTTCTTAAATCGTTTTGTTGTTTAACGCCTTGGGAAGCAAATCATTATTGGCCTTCCGAAAATGCGAAGATTATTGTGGTCTGAGGCTTAATTAATAATAATATTGTTATGAAAATGGAAATCGCGTAACAACGATGATTAAAATGAGTAAAAGCTCCACAAACAAATACAACGAACTTATTTCAAGTAAACAACATCAGCATGCAAGAAAAGGGGATAGACAAGTAAGCGAGAACGCAAATACATACAAGCAATGTGTACAAAGTACACAAACAACAATGTAGTCGCAATAGAGTTCTCGAGAAAGCGAAACCACGAACGTTCGACTTCAAGAATTTTCATCAGACTGTTTATGTCGGCATATACAAAGGCAAGACAAAGCAGGCAACGAGCAGTAAGAATTCAGTCAGTCTTGTGTGAAGACGAGTTGCGTGTGAAGAGAATAGTCGTGGTTTCGAGATCGCCTTTGTAAAGGCCTTCCGAAAAATTGTTAGTGTTTACGCAAGCATAAGTGTAAAGAAGAATAGCGAACTTAACAATTTGTTGTTATATCATCAAGTTGTGAACAGTGCCACATAAAATAGTGCTAACATTATTAAAATTGGCATTTATTCAGGAGAATGTTCGTCAGCTTTATGACAGATGCGTTCCTGTCAAAACCAAGCTTATCAAACCCAAGCAGAATCCATGGTTTACTACTGAGATAAAAGCACTAATTGAGAAGAGGGATAGTGCCTACAGGCGGTGGAAGAAATACAGAACTGATGACTTGAAAGCTCTTCATAAATCCGCACGGTCAGAGGTTACTAGGCAAATAAGAATTGCGAAAACGTTGTATTATGGTAGAAGGTTTTGTAATGCGATGGACAATAAATCCAAATGGAATGTGATTCGTGAAATAGGAATTGGTGGAAAATGTCCTAGAACTGATTTTGATGTAGATGTGAATAAACTTAATGACCAGTTTGTACATTCAAGTGTTCCAACGGCAATTGGTGATATGTATGATGACCTTTGTTGTGTCCCTCCACAATACTCCTTTAGTTTTCGTTGCGTGGATCAGTTCGAAGTTTTGGAATGTATTTCAGCGGTAAAATCGAACGCAATTGGTTCCGATGATATAGATCCTGTGTTTTTGAAAGTTTTGACACCTAGACTTTTGCCATATTATACCCACTTATTTAATACAGTGCTGACTAAGTCTACTTTTCCTAATGAATGGAAACTTGCCAAGATCCTTCCCATTCCCAAGTCAAACAATGAGTTTAGGCCAATTGCCATTCTTCCTTTTTTGTCGAAGGTAATGGAAAACATTATAGCCAGACAGATCAATGGTTATCTGGAAGGTCATAATTATTTAACAATCAGTCAGTCAGGTTTCATGAAAGGTAGGAGTTGTACTACCGCTCTATTAAATGTAGTTGAGGATCTCAGGTTGGAGCTGGATGTAAATAATGTAGCGTTTTTAGTTCTTCTCGATCACACAAAGGCTTTCGATGCAGTCAATCATAAAATTTTATTGAATAAGCTCCGGAAGCTGTTTAATTTTTCTAATTCTGCCGCTAGTCTAATTTTTTCTTATTTGTTAGACAGATGTCAGAGGGTTCACTTAAATGGGAAGATTTCTGATTCGCTTAATATTTGTAGAGGTGTTCCCCAGGGATCAATACTGGGGCCACTGTTGTTCTGTATGTATATTAATGATCTACCGGATGTTTTGGTTGACTGCCGTGTTCATATGTATGCTGATGATGTGCAGATTTATGCCAGTACTCGTAAGGAGAATATTGATTCTTGTTTACATTCTGTTAACCGTGATTTGGATAGGATTGACCGTTGGGCTTCGGCGAATGGACTGTGTATTAATCCCTCAAAGTCCAAATGTTTAATGCTTTCGAAGACCAATGTTTCGTTTGCCATACCTGGATTGAGTATCAGGGGAAATAAAATTGACTATGTCAAGTCTGCTACTAATCTGGGTATTGTATTTAATGACAGATTATCGTGGTCTGGCCATATAAGTGTCGTTGTTGGCAGAATTTACAGCATGCTACGGAATTTATGGGCGGTCATTGATTCAACTCCTTTTGCAATTCGTATGCAACTTGCTAAAACTTATTTGATTCCTGTGCTATTGTATGGGTGCGAAATTTTTGCAAACTGCGATAGTAATGACAACCGGAAATTAAACTTGGCATACAACAATATAGCAAGATACGTATTTCTTAAAGGTCGCCGGGATCATATTTCTCATTTAGCGTATCAGATATTTAGTGTGAAATTTGATAATCTTCTGAAAATTAAATGCCTCATTCTATTCCATAAAATTATTAATACGGGACAGCCGGAATATTTAGTAGACCGTATTAAGTTTGCTAGGTCATGCCGAGACATGAAGATTATTCAACAACGTTACAGGACTCTTCTGTCACAGCGACAGTTCTTTATACACACCACTAGTCTCTGGAATTCCCTACCAAACTACATCCAAAAGTTAGGCAATGCAAACGCGTTCAAAAAGGAGTTATTTAAATTGTTCTCTTAATGAAAAGTTTGTTATGTTCTTAGCATGTTTATTATATCGGTTAAATATTTATCCTTACTTTTCTATACCAATTTTTGTAAATATTTATTTTTTATATCTTTAGAATTCTTTATCTTTTTTAACTTTTTTATTTTCTTTTTATTTCTGTAGTATTGTTAGTTTTCCTAAAATAATTAAATCAATTAAATTATATTTCTACTCAATTTTAATATTTTAATATTTTAATTAATTTGTTTTTTATATTAATTCGTTAGTCTTACTTAATTTCTTATATTTCATAATTTTTATTATTTTTTTATGTATTATATCTTATTGATCCTAAGCATAGCACTATAACTTATTAGATTAAAATCTTGTTGTGTTATGTTAATTATAATAAATAAATAAATAAATAAATAAATAAAACAATGCTGGTATCAGAGATTTCCGCTACTTAAAACGGAAGTCCCTACTCTTTATCAAAATTACTATGCCTTTCTACTTCGATTGAATCAATTACTCGTCGGTCACAGAAACGCAAACGTAATGTGCCTGCATTCAGTCTGCAGATAGTATTAAATGTAAAACAACGGAGTTTATTGGATCTGTTTTGTGGCGGCAAAAGAACTTAGTACTAGATAACTCTGCGATTGCATTTCCTGAGCCCGAACTAGCAGAATATCTCACAAAGCTTGATACGCCTTTCATATGCTTCGAGTACTTTCTGGGCGACACTATTATTGAGCTCATTGTTGAACAACCGAATGTATGTGCCACTCAAAAAGATATAAGAACTTCCTTCTTTACAATCAGTTTGGAAATTTGTCAATATATTAATACAAAAACACAGGTATCACGTTTTGTTCGCTCTGAAACGAAATCGTTTTTGACATCGATTGCCCCTATATAATATTATAGTAATATAAACTTGTGTCTTTCTAATCACAAGGACTAATTCTACGATTTTCACCATAAATGTCTTCAACAAACTGTTTCTTCCCATAAATATTGATTTTTTTTTTTCAAAAATTTACCTTATTAAGAAATTAATTCTGAAATTTATCTTTATTTTTTATACATCTCTTTTATAATCTGTTCTTTTTTTTACTTATACTCTACTTATATGAAGAAAAAAAATTGCTGTAAAAATTTGTGGATTCTTTTCCCAAAGCCGCCTAGAAGCGGTTTGGCGCTATAAAACCCGATTTGAACAAAAAAGTTATTTTTTTAATATCCTTTACTTTTAAAACAAATCAAACCCAGAAATAATTTTTAAATGCTGAAAAAAATTTGAGTACTAGGGGGTTAAAAAGTTTTTAATTATTCCTTTGCTTTCTATAAATGCATCGTCATAAACATTTCCTTTATCAATGGAGAAATAACTGCGTCAGAGAAAAGATTGTCATCTACGACGATGAGAACTTTTGATAAATAATCCTTCGGTATTAGTGACACCCGACTAATTGTGGCCAAAGTATTATGTTGTCATTTCTATTTCATTTATTCTTTTTATTTCTTCGTTTTTAAAAATAATGAAACAAACGCTTTATCTTAATCAACATTTCCTTACTACATTGCGACAATTAAAACAACATTTTCGTTTTGGTTTCATTCTAGCAGTTACACTGTCATTTATTTTGTTGGTTTTTATATGGTTTCTATATCTTTCATTTCATTCACTCTTTCTTGCACGAATATGGCTATAATGCAGAAAAGATTAGCATTATTTAGCACTTTGCTTATGCGAATTTTTGTTTTGTGACAAGTTAAGTGTTGCAGTGCATGTTTTGTCAACAATTTTTCGTTTTTTCTTAAATCGTTTTGTTGTTTAACGCCTTGGGAAGCAAATCATTATTGGCCTTCCGAAAATGCGAAGATTATTGTGGTCTGAGGCTTAATTAATAATAATATTGTTATGAAAATGGAAATCGCGTAACAACGATGATTAAAATGAGTAAAAGCTCCACAAACAAATACAACGAACTTATTTCAAGTAAACAACATCAGCATGCAAGAAAAGGGGATAGACAAGTAAGCGAGAACGCAAATACAGACAAGCAATGTGTACAAAGTACACAAACAACAATGTAGTCGCAATAGAGTTCTCGAGAAAGCGAAACCACGAACGTTCGACTTCAAGAATTTTCATCAGACTGTTTATGTAGGCATATACAAAGGCAAGACAACAGGCAACGAGCAGTAAGAATTCAGTCAGTCTTGTGTGAAGGCGAGTTGCGTGTGAAGAGAATAGTCGTGGTTTCGAGATCGCCTTTGTAAAGGCCTTCCGAAAAATTGTTAGTGTTTACGCAAGCATAAGTGTAAAGAAGAATAGCGAACTAAACAAATTGTTGTTATATCATCAAGTTGTGAACAGTGGCACATAAAATAGTGCTAACAATAAAGAATTTTAATTAAACCTAAACACAAATAAATTTTTATTTTGTTTGCATTCAACGAACTCATATTCTAAACGTTTTTAAAAAGCTAAAAACGTAACAATATTTCCAAAAGAAAGTAAACAAGCTTTTTATATATACACCTTAACGAGTCTTAGTATAATACGATCGGTATACGTAATTGGTCATTACAACTCTTCAGTCGGTATTACGACCTAGTTCCTCACACCACTTATGTTGTGTGTGTTAATTTTGTACATGAGAATTGAGAAACTTTTCATGGCAATTTTATTTACTCTCAGACTTTTTCCCAGAAATCTGGTGAGAGGAAGTCGCTGAAGAAATGTTTTTTGTATTTTTTTTTATTTCTGGTCTGGGGCTCGAACCCTGGCTTTACGTCTAATAAGCCAACACACTACCTACTAGACTACGGTGACTTCTAATACGATCGGAATGCGAAGTATAATCGAGTTTTACAGACTATACCCAATTTTGATCTCTTGAGATTAAAGGAGTCCAAATAAGCTTTGAGTTTAGCTATATTAACTTGATATATTGTCTCCGTACAAAATTTTCACAATATTTCAAGAACTACTTGCCGTATTTGAAAAAAAAAAACAAATTGTTTACAAACATAAATGTACGTACATATATGTATATTTTAAAAAGATATAATAAGGCTGCAATGAACAACTAAGATATATTAAATTAATAGTACAGTAGAAGTCCGATAATCCGGCATATTCGGGACCGGCTCCGTGCCGGACTATCGAAAACTCCAGACTATCGGGCGGTAATTATAAGAACAATTAGGTTAATAATTAAACTACAAATATAGTATGCAAATAAATACAACAAGGTTTATTTTACATTTCATATAATGTAAGTATGTACACGTACTGTAAACATATTTCACTTAGATTTAAAAAAGTCATAAATGTCGTTTTGTTTCCTTGACTATTGGCGTTTAGTATAAAATTTATTTCTCTTGATATGGAAATCAATAATTTCTGAAGCACTGTAGCTAGTACCAACCTCAGCAAAAGAGATAGACTTATTTAGTGATCCGCAGGTTCTTCCCAGCTGATTTTTTTCTTTTCTTCCGTTTCGGCATCTGAATCACTTTCTTCAAGATTTTGAGTAGGCTGAGGTTTACTACAATATTGATAATGATGTGTTTTCGTTTCGCTTGTTTTGAACTCGAAGGCCTATGTTTTGAAAACATAGTGACTGTACAATTAGAACGAAAATCACTTTTTTATAAACACATTCAAAAGTTACGTTTACTGTGATGTGAAAGGACACAAAACAACAACGCACAAAAAAATTGCAAAGACGTTTCGTGATTAATTAACGGAGCTGCACTGCACCTGAATTTGTTGTGACAGCTGAGACTAGCCAGCCGCTAATTTTTTCCGAACAATACCGAGCGCTTCCGGATGATGCCGACCTACTCCGAAAACTTTCGAATAGCTCTCGAGCGTTTTTATTTGCTTTAAAGCACACTTTTGGAGAAAACCAAAATTTTTACAATTTACCAGAGCGATGCCGGACTATCGCGCATTCCGGACTTCTGGATGCCGGACTAATGGACTTCTACTGTAATTCAGTTCTTGCTGCTACAGTATTGACTCATAGAATTGCTTGTTAAACTGCATAATAATGAAATAATAATATCATCATCAAGAATATGCGTTCGCCCTTAACTTCTCTAGGAAGAGGAATAAAAAATCCTTTCTTTTCATTTTCATGATTTATAAAAATTTATTAAAATATGCATTTTGTTTAATCTGTAATAAAATACATTTATAAGATAATAAGTAATAAATTTGGCTCAGAAAATGTTTGTTGGCGACTGTATCAACAAGCTTTTCGATGAAAGTTTAAGTTGCTTTAACTAGTTTTTTCAGTATAAAACATATTAACTTCTGAATTATGAATGTGTGGAACATAATCTTCGTCTTGTTGCACAGTAAGCTTATACTATAAATTTGTGCATATCATAATGGGTTAAATCTTAAATTAATGTGTTGTTTAATAATACATGTCATAAGTTTTTATTATTTTTTCTGCAAAATTTTATTGCTTTATATTTTGAACAAAAATAAAAAAAGAAATCTGCAGTAAAATTTATAGAAAAAAATGGTAGAGAAGACTGTGCAATATATTTAGACAGCAGAGCTTAAACGGCATTAAATTAGTGGAAAAAAAGTTGAATAAATATAAAACGGACCGGATCATAAAAGAAAACTTGACGTTAGTAGCAAATAGCAGCAATTAAAAAATTATAGAGAAATTTTATTTTTATTAATGTTTTTGGATGGAAGTTGACATCATCAAATGTTGTTGTGGAGCAAAGTTTCTTGTTTTTATGGGACCTAGTTGTTTATCTACAAATTCATTTAACGCCATCATTTTATATGCATTTTTCTGCAAGAAGAAATTAAACAAATCAAAATATTAGTGTGTGTTATTAGGATATGTTTATGTATGTATATCGTATATTTGGAAAAGTTATTTATAATACGAAATTATTTTTTATTTCAGAAATTAAATTAAATTTAAAATGTCTACTTGAATGATAATTTATAATAATAAAAGTAGACTACGGCAACCACCAATATATTATTAGCAAGATATTTACATTTGTATGAAACGCGTATAGCGAAATTAAATTATTTGACAGATCTGCCAGATTCTGAAATTATATACCAAGTATTTCTTTTTATTATAGAAAGAAATAGATTTGTTTTAAAAACATATTGAAATTATCCACATTTTACACAAAGCACACACAGTGAATAACACGGAATTTTAGTCAATCTTGTATAATTATTTTTTTCTTTGGAATACAATCGATATTACTGGAGCTTTTTGTCCTCCACTGTTACCTCATAGTTTTTACGTTTACAGCTCTAGTTAATCGTGCCTTAAATTCAAAATTCCGTTGTGTGCCATTATGGTGTTCAACGGTGCAAAAAGTGGCGAAGTGTATTTAAATGCGTAACCACGAGAATGATAAAAAATTTACATATTTCAGCGAAATATTTTGCACTGACATTTTCTTCACTTGGTTTTCATATTTTCTAGAATATTTTTGTTTATTGTGTTTATTGTTTCGAATTTTTTGTTTTATTTTCGATAAAAGGTTACACAAATATAAAGTCGTGAATAAACAATTAAAACAATTTAAAATTGCGAATTTCGAATACTAGCGTACTGCTTGTATGGACTATTGGTCGATTTGTCGATTAACCCTTTCAATGCAAAGTTTTATCAGATGGTTCAATCTGATATAGTATATTTCGACTCCTACTAGCCAAGAAATAATTATAAATAATATTAAAGAGGAAATTGTATTAATAAATTGGTTTCTGTCGTTCGGAGTCGACTTTAAACTGTAGTTCCCGCCACTCATGTATAAAAATTAACGCACACAACATAAGTGTTGTGAGAAACTAGGTCGTAATCCTGACTGAAGGATTGTAATGATAAGTTATGTTATGTTATAGCTGAATACAGTTATATTATACTTTTTACTTAAATATTTTAAATCAAATCAAAAAAAAAAGTTTTGTTTTGTCAATGTTATTAAATTTTCATTGCTATTCATTTGCACATATTCCATAAAGATTGACTAAAGTTTTAATGAAATGTTGTATATTTTTTGGTAAGTGTGGTGGTACTTAAATTAAAAGTCAGACTTTATCCAGTCTCACCCCCCACTCACTACAAGCTTTCGTTATCAACCAACATTGTTGATAAAAAGAGCGAAACTTGGTCAAACATAAAAGAATTATATGAAAAAAATAAATGAGCTTCGTCGATTCGACGAACAGTAACCAATTAGGGTTAAAGTGTAACCGTCCAGGGTTAATTATATAGTTTTGAGCGTCAAGCTCTAATGCCTCAATAACTGCAATGATAATATTAGGGTTTCGTAATAACCGCATTTTTAGTAACCGCGGTTATCGGATAGTAATTTTCCAAATAACCGCGGTTATCGGTTAACCGAAAGAAAATTTAAAACAATATATAACTTCAGTAGAAATAGTATATTTCTAACATATATTGCTTTAAAATACATACATAAATACTTAAAATTATTTTTGCTGTTTTTCATGGTTAATATAATAATGTTTTAGAAACACTAAAGCATTCAGTGACTTACAAGATAAACGAGAACGAATTTTGGTGCAAAAATTCCCTGAAACTGAGAAAGTTCATTCGGAGTCCTCTGAGGCTTGTCCATTCATCAGTAGTAAGACTGAATTTTCTCCCATCTATCTTATGCTTTTGAATGATTTTAATCATCTAAATTTTTTTTAATTCGAAGTTATTATGAATTAAGTTCATGACACCACTTTCACAGTGTGGCAAAGAATAACCTCGATTTGAAATTGATTCTCGAATAAATTTCGAATTCGTTATAGTGTGTATTGAGATGTTATCAATTGCAGCCAATTTTGAGACAATATCCAACAAACTCTCTCGATTAACAAACTCCAGCATTGAACTTGAAGTTTTTTGTAGTTTTGGTTGATGCAACTCATTTTCCATAGAAGAGCTTAATGATATTTTATGTATCAGCTTCAGATGATTTATCATAGCGCCAGTTGTTCCTTTTGCATTTGTCACCTTGGAAAAGCATTTTAAACATTGGGCTTTATTTTCTTTATCCAATTTCTTGAAATAACTCCAAACTGATGATGTTGGTCTTTTGAATGACATTTTCTAGGCTAAATAATTGTTAATTTATTAATACATAATAAATTTTCATAATGTTTTATTTTCTGTGTATATTTTTTACCAATTTTATTTTGCTTCCACTTGGTGCGTAATGCGTTGAATATTCTTTCTCAAAAAGTTTTGCGCCAAGCATGCACCAAAACTTCTTTTACAAATAAAACAAATTTAAAACTCATGGCCTACTTCATATGTGTGCATATTGTTTTCAAATATTGGATTTCATTTCAAATTGTATATGCATTTTGTGAACTCTGCTTCTAAAAAATAAAATTGCTTGTGACTGCAAATATTTTTATGTGTGAACATTAGTGTTACAAATGAAAAATTTAAAAAGTCATGGCTTACTAAATATGCGTATGCGTTCGATTTTCATCCGTTTACGGTTACGGTTATGAGCACAAATAACCGCGTTTACGGTTACGGTTATAAACGTTTACGAAACCCTAGATAATATGTACAGCTTTTCAGTTAATTATCATGAATGCATACAATGCAAAGACTACAAATTATTTATTCATTTATTATTATTAAATAAAATTGCTAATTAGAATAGAAATAAACCGTGGACATCTGGAGATTTTTTAAAATAAAAGTTGTCCAGAGGAAAAATGTTTGAAACTTTACAGGAAACATCTTCCTCGTACAACATTTTTCAAAAAAATTAATATTTTTAAGTCACGAAACTTAAATTTTATGGTTTCCCCTAAATTTTATCGGTCTTGCGGCACCTCTTAACCCACACCGATTGTTCTGAAACTTTGCCAATATCAATTTTTTTGGCCAATATTCACCAAAAAAAAAATATCCCATATAGCTAAGGGTAACCCTAATGCACATACATATAAACAATTAACATTTTTTTTTATATCAGATCAATAATGACTGGAATTTTAATTGTTAACATCGATTCGAGGCATAAAGTATATTTTTTATTATTTATTTGAAACAGTTCACTGGACTATTGTTGAAATATTTATTTCTTCTTTTGTGTGTTAGTTAATATGTTGGAAGTATAATTTTAACTATTTCATTATTTAAAAGTTTAATTTCATTAAGTTTAAATTATTTAATTATTATTCTATTACAATATTATTTTACACATGTTTTTGATAAATGCTAATTCAGAGAAAACTTTACGAGCAATACATTAAAAAATAACTACAATATGCATTTTATCATGAGAATTCTATAAAACTAAGGTTGGTCATATTGGCGATGTTCGTCCCAACCTGTGCTCAACGCAAAACCATTCGTGACCACAGATTTCATCAGCAATAATTGTTAGTTGATCAGTATTTGTTATACAGATAGACCAAAGTATTCGATTTATTATCCGCAAAAACTTGTCGTTTTGATGATATGGACTTCACGTCTCACATCTGTAACGAATAGACTTTTCTCTGAAGTTGGAATGGAATTTAAATGTTAACTCTTAAATATATGTGAAAAGGTTTTTACGTATAGTAAAATATTCACCTCAGCTCTGCCGCCTTTGTATGTGATACTGCCGATTTAAAAGAATTCACTCAATTACTTTATCGTTTAGAAGTATGGGGACCGTGATTGCCTTGGCTATCTAAGCGACTTTGATTTGCAGAAGTATGTATATTACGATTCCGACACGTATATTTTGCTCTTGTAGACTCTCAAGTTATTGTTGTGTACAGAAGTAAGTTTGCAATTAAGGGTTTTTGTGATATTGCAAGTCGCCGTGGTCTAGTAGGTAGTGTGTTGGCTTATTAGACGAAAAGCCAGGGTTCGAGCCCCAGGCCAGACATCAAAATAAAATACAAAAAGTATTTCTTCGGCCTCTTCCTCTCAGCAGATTTCTGGCAAAAACTCTGAGAGTAAATAAAATTGCCATGAAAAGTTTCTCAAAAATCTGTCGTTCGGAGTCGACGTTAAACTGTAGGTCCCACCTTTCATGTATAAAAGTAACGCACACAGCATGAGTGGTGTGAGAAGCTAGGCCGTAATCCTGACTGAAGGGTTGTAATGGTCAATTATGTATATATGTATGTATGTGATATTGCAAGAGTTAAAGTGAACGTACTAAAAGCTGAGCTAGCTTAATTGGTCTTAGGTACAAGCGGTACTACAAATGAATGATAAGGGTCATTGATGGAGTGCTTCTAATAACGAGGTATCGATATCTATTCCTTTAAGTTCGAAGATGATTGGAAAAAAATGTATCATCAGTTCAATGACGCTGTATTTGCTGCCGCAAAAAAGTTAGGAAAGACAGTAGAGAAGGAGAATAGATCTGTCTTCAGAGGAGCCCAGTAAGAAAATATACTTTCAATATAAAAGTTAGTTAGGAGAAGAATAGAGAAAGACGAGAAGTATATATGTACCACCGAGCTGCCATAAGAAAAGACAAACAAGGTCATATAACAGATAAAGAAGAAACCCATAAAGCGAATGAAGCTTCCAGAGAATAAATTAAAAGGTTAGCCACTACGACCAGTTTGAATATTTATGCAAAATACATAGACTCTTATCACGTTATAGGACATTTTACATGTGTAACTCTCTCTTACATATGCTCCGAAGAGTCGAAGAAAAAGAAAATCGTGTTTATCAACAATGCAGTCATGAAATGTTCAGAGATTTTATGCCTTTTAGTTTCTATTTACAATCATAGAAAGCAGGTTTTATCGGCACTCTCCTATTGGTGAGGTTGAAATACTGATACTCTACAACGTTAGCTTTTTGAACATAGAAAATATTTTTAATAATATTCATAATGTGAGATTAGAGACGATGGGAAATTTTGTGGAGTTAAAGAGAGTAGTCAGGATACTTCGAGTAGTTCGGGGGTCTCTTTGTTGTCAATCCGATCATAAGGAAATTGGACAAAATTGGTATTTCATACGATCATAATTTGTTGATCCTAATGCATTAAATGTTTCCATAGGTACTGAACAGAATTATTAATGGAGCCCATCTTTTCACCCCTTTCTTTGTCTCCTGGTAATCAATTCGATTTGAAGGAATTTCCACACATTGGGCTACTGCGCTTTAGATCCCATACAGGATCAGATTCAATTTTCGGTTGAGTGTTACACCTACTTCCAATAGACCTGTTTATCCTTGCTACAGCGGCCTGATGCACAGTGACACTAACAACATTAAAGAAGATCAGAACATATGGTAATTCTTGATACTCCTGTATTATCCCGTACATACAGAGAGCGTCAAAAGAAAGTGTACACTAAATATAAAATATTAACAATCACCAAATTCAACTTTTACCACTTAAGGAAAGTGTCTGAAAAAAATGTACAATTGTTTAAAATTTGTTATTTTTTTTTTTTTGGTTCAAGTTATAAACTGCCTGTGAAACCATTTTATAATAAAATTAACGGTAATTTATTAATGTATATTTTTTAATGTACCGTTTCTTTTGAAGCTCATTGTTTGTTTATAAGTATGCAATCAAGATAAACTTTGGTGTTGTATTCAAAGTTTTCTTTGTTGAAAGTTATTTTGAAGGCCTATTTATTAAGATTTTCTTAAAGCGAACGAGGACGAATTTGGATTTGAGTCACACTTTTTACTAGGTTGCTCATTAGCTATGATGTAAGAAGCGCATTCTGATCACAGGCTGCTATTACTTGGCACTATTTCTAAATTTAGTACTACAACTGTAGCTACAGAAAAGGAGAATGTAGTTGTGCACTTGGTGTGTGGTAGCAAAGCCTTACTTGTGCAGAACACTACGAACGTATCTTGCATTAATTCGAGTGACAACTTCAGATATTTGAATCTGTTGAACAGGGCCTTTCGCTGAACGATTGCCTAAAGTAACACCAGTTGCATTATTTATTTTTGTACATTTGCACGATATCGGTACCCTACTGTCTATCGTTTCGAGTCATTAACCTAACAGTCTGTTTGATTTTCATGTACCTAATTTAGAGTAGTAGTCAAGTAATAAACAAAAGTCCTGAAAAGATTATTGACAATTTATTTAAATGTTTATCTACAATTACTTAAAACCTCTCAGTTTAACGAATTTTATATTAAACTCTGCAGTACATACGTATGTGTTTTCAATTTGATATAATACTAATGTTATCTTTAGAAAGAAATCATTTTAAATTGCAATATTTTAACATTCCTCTTTACTGAATTTCCGTTTGCCACAGCCAAAAGGCCATAAATTTTCGTTTCCCTAAATGGACACATTAATAATGTGTGAATAAAAAATATGTATTCAATAGCCTTTTTTTAATGCACACTTCCTTCCGCTTACATTGGTTTTGAAACCATTCTAAAGGATTCAAAAAATTGATACCATGAACAGATAAAAGATTGCTGTCAATAGGTCAGACAGTTTTTTATATGAGAAATTGTTTTTTTTTCTTACAAAGGAAGTGATGATAAATTTTAATTTCATTTAAACTATTTTATTTATCTCTTCTTCTTTTTATCGTAACATTTTACAATTTATGAGTGTAATAAAATTATATTAAATAAAAATTTTAAATTCTATTTAGTAGGTTACAATAATTTTTCGGAACATTGGACCGTTACAAATCAACAGTCCCATTTTTTTATCCGTCCACAGGCTGGATTTAGCAGATTTTAATCTGAAGGTGTTAAAAATTTGGTTTCTGTTAAAACAGAAGGACATTCGTTATTTCACGACAGTAAGAAATCTTTCTCAAGGGATAAACAAAACAACTCGGGTAACTCTTGCAGGCCCAAAAGACGTCATCAAAATATTTGGAATGTCTTGATTCTGTACCGAAATTAAACTGTGTTTTCACTTTCACAACAAATTTATTATTTTCTCTCTACGACCTATAGTTTTTGAGTTTAGAGAGATAACTGACTTGCATAGCATTTAAAATTATTTGTTTATTATTAAATGCTGTTTTCAATGTCGAATATTATACTCAAGAGTGCAAAATGGCTCTAGTTAAAATCATATACAAGCTATAATTGTAAAAAGTGAAAATCGTATGTACTCGGATAGCACAGTACGCATTGAAAGAAAAAAGTATACATTTCCGCATTTGAATTAAATTGGAACATGTAGTGAAGTCGCTGTGATCTAGCAGGTAGTGTTTTGGCTTATTAGCCCTCGGTTCAAAGTCAGGCATTTCCAACTGAACGAAATATGAAAAAATATTTCTTCGGAATCTGCTGAGATTTCTAGCAAAAACTTTGAGAGTAAATAATGGGTGTTTTTTATAGAGGTATAGAACTCTAAGTTGGCATTACTTTTCAAGATGGCGACCGATTTAACAGCTGTCAAGTGATTTATTCTCAGTTTGGTTTGGCAATTCATCATGAATAGACTCACGCCTGAACAACGCTTGCAAATAGAGCAATTTTATTTCGAAAATAATGGTTCTGTGCGGAAAACGTATCGTGCACTACGTCCATTTTATCGCCGACAAAATCGTCCATCAGAGCAGTTAATTCGATTAACCATGGAACGTTTTCGCACCACGTTTACTCTTATTGATAACTCGCATACCCAGAGACGCTGTACGGTGCGTACAGAAGAAGCTATTGCTGCTGTAGAGCGTAGCATTGAGGAAGACCCGAATGAGTCCATCCGCCATCGAGCACAGGAATTGGATCTGTGTCCATCCACTTTATGGAAGATTTTGCGGAAGGATCTTGGTTTGCGTGCTTACAAAATCCAACTCGTGCAAGAATTGAAGCCAAACGATCATCAAGTAAGGCGTAGATTCGTCGAATGGGCCCAAAACGAGATTACCGTTGTTCCCGATTTTCATAAGCGAATTTTGTTTAGCGATGAAGCGCACTTCTGGTTGAATGGCTACGTCAACAAACAAAACTGCCGCATTTGGAGTGAAGGTAATCCTCAAGTGTATGTGGAAACACCGTTACATCCAGAAAAACTGACTGTTTGGCGCGCGTTATGGGCTGTTGGAATCATTGGTCCGTACTTTTTCAAAAACGATGGTGGCCAGAACGTTACAGTCAATGGTGATCGGTATAGAGCCATGATTACTAACTTTTTCATTCCTGAATTGAATAACCATGATGTCCAGGAAATGTGGTTTCAACAAGACGACGCAACATGTCACACAGCTCGTGCCACAATAGATTTATTGAAAGACAAGTTTGGTGACCGCCTAATTTCACGTTTTGGACCTGTGAATTGGCCTCCAAGATCTTGTGATTTAACATCGCTAGACTACTTTCTGTGGGGCTATGTAAAGTCATTGGTCTATGCGGTAAAACCACAAACGCTCGACCATTTGGAAGACAACATTCGCCGTATTATTGCCGATATACGGCCACAAATGTTGAAAAAAGTCATCGAAAATTGGACGTCCAGATTGGACTACATGCCCGCCGGCCGCGGCGGTATATGCCAGAAATCATATTTAAAATGTAATGCCACAAGATTATCTTTCGGATAAATAAAATTCTTGTCAATCGAATAATCCATCGTTGTTGTATTGCTACTTAAAGTTCTATACCTCTATAAAAAACACCTTTTACAATTGCCATGAAAAGTTTCTCAAAAATCTGTCGTACGGAGTCGACTTTAAACTTTAGGTCCTACCACTAATATATAAAAATTAACGTACACAACATAAGTGGTGTGAGAAACTGGATCGTAATTCTGACTCAAGGGTTGTAATGACCAATTATGTATGTATATAGAACATGAAGTTCTATTTTTCTGAAAAAGAAGCGCAAAAACATCAATTTTTAAAGTAGACATTTCAAAAAAAAAATTTTTTATGATATTTTGTAGAAAACAGCATTGCCGATTGCACAAAAAAGACAACAGCTTCAAAATATGTGAAAATGCAACATATGTTCGAAAGGAAGTTTTGAATTAATTCCGATAACTTTCAATAACTGTATTCGACAATAGTAATTGCAAAACAGAAATTGGAACTTCTGAAATCCATGTGGCATATTACAAAATCTTTAAATGATTCGCTTGGTAAATCGATTAAGTGGTTCTCTAATTATGAAATGACGATATTTATACATATGCATCATGTATAAAATAAAAAAAGATAATGACATACTTTATACGGGCATACTTTCTTCATATTGAAATAAAAAATTAGGTGTGTTAAATCATACATATGCACATACATAATTAGTCATTACAACCCATCCATCAGGATTATGACCAAGCTTCTCACATCACTTATGCGGTGTGTGTTAATTTTATACATGAGACCTACAGTCTAGAGTCTATAAAATCAGGATATACGTGTCGGAATCGTAATATATTTCTGCAAATCAAAGTCGCTTTTATAGAATTCCCGTGATAAAATGAATATTGAAGATATTTTTTAACGTATTGCTTGAAACGTTTTCTATGAAGAAGCACTTATAAAACCATATGTGAAACAATATTATGATAGCATACAAATTAAATAATTAACTATCAGCGCTTTTTATACAACTACACATATTGCAAATTAAATTCATAAACCATTTTAATTAAATTTTAAACATTTAAAATTATAATACGAACAAAACATACATACAAAAGAAGAAAGAAAAAGGGAATTCTTTCTTTCTTCATATATAAATGATATGCCAAAAGTATTGGAAAGATGCAAAATTGTTTTGTACGCTGATGACACTCTTATATATACGGTCACAAATAGCGATAGGGAATGCCAGGATAACATGAAATACGATGTTCAGAAAATAAATGAATGGCTTAAAATGAATAAATTGAAATTGAATGAAAACAAGACAAAAATAATGGAAATAAACATGAACTCTGACGAAGTATTTAAAATAAATGATTCTGTAATAGAAAAGGTTGAGCATATAAAACACCTAGGTTTTATAATTGACAGAAAACTAAACTTAAATGAACACATCGATTATACATGTAAGAAAATTGGCAAGAAAATTGGCTTCCTGAAGAGAATTAGAAAGAGAATTTCAAAATCTACAGCAGTAACTATTTATAACACCATAATTAAACCGCACTTCGAATACGGCTCCACTATATTGTATACATGCAGTACCGCAATCCAACTTACAAGAATGCAGAAACTTCAAAATAGAGCTATGAGGGTGATATTAAAATGCGATCGGTATACACATATAAATACAATGCTCCACGATCTGAAATGGATGAATATAAAACAAAGATTACAGTTTAACACCTTTATGTTTGTTAAGAAAATGAAGAATGGTGACGAGCAGATTAAATATGTTGGAGAAAGCCAACCTTATATGCTGAGGAATGCGGACGACTTTCGAATTCAAAGAGTGAAATCAACCCAGATGAAGAAAACGTTGTTTTATAAAGGACTACAGCTATACAATTTATTACCAACAAATATTAAAAATGAATTAAATGAAAATATTTTTAAACGAAAATGTATTAATTTTATATTATTTAATGTTTTGTAATAATTTTGTTTAATTTGATACTTATAATAATAATAAAAAAAAAAAAAAAAAAAAAATTCTTTAACAATAGTGCAGTGAACTTTTTCAAATTAATTAAAAAAAATATACTTTAATTATATTTACCAGTCATTATTGATCTGATATAAAAAATTGTTAATTTATAATAAATGCTTATGTGTACATAATTATTTTGTATGTATGTAAGATACAAAATAATTAGCATTTAATTAAACAGTTGATGGAATATGTGTAAATGATTAACAAATTAAATTTAATGGAATTTATAAAAAAAAAATCTTTTTTATAGATTTGATTTAATATATTTATATACACAATTGGTCATTACAGCAATTCCGTCAGGATTATCTTCTCACATCACTTATGCTGTGTGTATTTATTTTATACATGAGTGGCGAGAGCTACAGTTTAATGTCGACTCTGAACGACCGATTTTTAAGAAACTTTTTAATAGCAATTTTATTTTATTCTGAGAGTTTTTGCCAGAAATCTGCTGAAAGGCAGACGCCGAAAAAATATTTTTCAAATTTCGTTTTGTTGGAGATGTCTGTCCTGAGGCTTGAACCGTAACCTCACGTCTAATAAGACGACACACTACCTCATGTCTAATAAGCCGGCGACTTCTCTGTGTTATGTCATCGATATTTTTTATTTGTTTGGAAGACGTCATTATGAATGGAATGATCCGTCACGGCTTCTCGGTGGTACCCACCCAAGACTCTACAGCCTAAATCAGTATAAATTTAACCGATGGCATGGCTTATGTAGACTTTGAAGATAGTTGTGGTTTGTAGCTTATTAGCATACACCTGCAACTTAAAAAACTTCCACAAAGAGAAGTTTACTGTGTCAAATTGCACGAACTCGGTGACCGGTTCACTTCACCTCCAAATCAGTCATGCAGCAATATTATCCAATGCCGTTCTTTAAAAATAAGGACCTATGAAATCTCAAGCACAAAATCCACAGCAAATGCATTTGGATTTGCATTGGAATGCATTTTACGATTTTTGATCTCATGTGGGTTAGTATTATCCCATTTATTCCGAAATGAGCCTCGTCGTTGATGATGATTTTTCGATGATAATAAGGGTCTCCACAGCCCATTCAGCAAATATACGTAGTTGTCTATGGTCATCCATGGTAGAATAGACTGTGTAAATCATAACCAATTTGACTGATGAAGGCCGTTATCAACAGTTAAAACTTTTAATTGGAACATTTCGAGAGAAACTTACGTTATAAAAAAATGAGCTGAGTAAGTTTATATTGAAAACTCGAATTAAGCTTTATTAGAATTTGTAAATTTCTAAAAAATAGGAACATTAAAAGAATAATTAATATATTAATTATTTTAATAATTGGTTGTGGTATTACAATGGACCAAAATATTGGCCTAAGTTGGACCACTTATTTTAAGGGCCCGGCAGCTTAGCCAACCTAACCTTAATATATTATTTACAAAAGCACATAGAACAACGTATGTTGTTATAAAGCATTTGCTGTTAATGTTAATGGCAATATTCAATTAAAATTAAAATAAATGATATTAACATTCGTAATTTAATTAATGTCTTATTAATATGCAACATAATTAATTAAATAACCTCGTTATTTCATTATTTCATGTATTTGCGCTATTAAAAAAGAAAATACACTCCACTAGAAATATTAAAAAATATTTTTTTTTCAATACTGTCGCACAATATGATTGTTGTAAATTTAAGCTTTTTGTTACAAATTTTTATCAGATCGAGAAATCCAATATTTTATAATTTGATGTAGTTACTCTTTCACACTTTCCAGAAGTCGTTGGATTGTCTGGAATATCATTATCATTTTTTATCTTTATTTGCATATTTGGTAATATAAAACCACTGTTTCGGACATTTTTGGCATTGCGTGGTATGATTCGGTATATTGAGGTATGTTGCTTGTTTTCTGGCAGATGAATATCCACTCTACTCCAAGCGAGTATTATAGTAATCTCTAGTGCTATTTTGCGAATAAAAATTCTTATTTCATTGTTTTTTTATAGTCCTTAACCCCAAAATTTCAAAAAATTCAAAATATTTTAAATCATTAAAAAGTTTAAAAAATGTATAGTATAAAGAGAATAGAAATGCAAGAAGTATCGGTAGATTTATTGTTAATATAAATAAACTTACCTTCCACCTCATTTTAATTTGACGATTTGTTCGCATAAGTGTGGATTACATCTTCTTCACTATAAATTTATACATCCTTTTTTTGAAAGAGCGTTGGAAATTGTTGTATTTAACTTGCTGTATGGCTTCTAAAGCATATTATTATTTACTTTTTAAATTATATAATTATGACTATTGTTAGCACAAATGTATCAGCAGCCAAATACAATTTTTTTCCTTTAAAAAATTACTTTGAGTTTGGTAATTGCGTATGAAATTTTTTCAAAATAATTTCGTATGCAAAATTAAAAATAAAAACCAGAAAATATGATTCCAATTTTCCTGACTCTGTAGAAGAGTATTAATGTGGCCGTAGGTATAATACGGTGTTCAGATATGCCCCTTTATTGCGTAAATCGCAATAAACGCCATTATTGAGTTCAATATTTCACATAAACCTTCAATTATTAATTGCACAATAAATACGCAAATTGTTATAATATTGAGTAAAACTTAAAATGCAGCACAGTCATAAGTGTGTTTAGTGAGCGTATTACTATTAACCTTAAACTTTTCGTTGATACTTGACAACGCAAATGTCAACAATGACAAAAAACAACAAAACAAAAAAACAAACTAAAAGCGATGTTGTTTAAACAACCAGCTGTTTTGTTTACCAGCTGTTAAAAGAATATTGAGTAAGCAGCTGAACTGCTTATATTATTATGCTTGAACACTTGAAATATTGCACTCAATTAACCGCATAAATACTTTTACTTCTTTTCTTATTTTGTGTTTTAAATAAATTTTATGTTATAATTTTCTTATAAATTGTTACCAAAATGGAAACATCGTTTAACATTAACATGATTAACAAAAGCTACACTAACAAATACAATTATTTTTGTTATATTTGCAACATATGCTGATGCTTTGAGCAGCGATCATTGTCATTTAAAGTTGAAAAATTGTGAAATGCGGACAAAATCATTATTTTGCAAAAAGTGTGAATTTCAAAAAACCAAATAAAATATTGAAAGTGGTCAAAGTTAAAAAAAAGATCATTAGGGTGTTGCTGATAGTGTTAAGAAAGCATAAAGAAAAAAAACTTTCGGAAGCTTTTTATTGATCTTGCAAGGTATGGAGGCAGTCTTAGGACAAATTGTGGTTAACAGACAAGGAACGCCGACAAGTGCAAAAGTTGTCCCCGCTTTCTATTGAAGAAATTGGGTAAATTTTGGATTTAATGAATTTCGTAGAAGAAGATGTGGAAGATGTCTAGGCTGATGATGCTTGTGAGACCAAGGGCCATACCAAAGTTGGATTTGACGAGGCAATAAATAGAGCGGTGAATATGTCAGAAACAATGCTGGTATCAGAGATTTCCGCTACTTCAAACGGAAGTCCCTACTCTTTATCAAAATTACTATGCCTTTCTACTTCGATTGAATCAATTACTCCTCGGTCACAGAAACGCAAACGTAATGTGCCTGCATTCAGTCTGCAGATAGTATTAAATGTAAAACAACGGAGTTTATTGGATCTGTTTTGTGGCGGCAAAAGAACTTAGTACTAGATAACTCTGCGATTGCATTTCCTGAGCCCGAACTAGCAGAATATCTCACAAAGCTTGATACGCCTTTCATATGCTTCGAGTACTTTCTGGGCGACACTATTATTGAGCTCATTGTTGAACAACCGAATGTATGTGCCACTCAAAAAGATATAAGAACTTCCTTCTTTACAATCAGTTTGGAAATTTGTCAATATATTAATACAAAAACACAGGTATCACGTTTTGTTCGCTCTGAAACGAAATCGTTTTTGACATCGATTGCCCCTATATAATATAATAGTAATATAAACTTGTGTCTTTCTAATCACAAGGACTAATTCTACGATTTTCACCATAAATGTCTTCAACAAACTGTTTCTTCCCATAAATATTGATTTTTTTTTTTCAAAAATTTACCTTATTAAGAAATTAATTCTGAAATTTATCTTTATTTTTTAACATCTCTTTTATAATCTGTTCTTTTTTTTACTTATACTCTACTTATATGAAGAAAAAAAAATTGCTGTAAAAATTTGTGGATTCTTTTCCCAAAGCCGCCTAGAAGCGGTTTGGCGCTATTAAACCCGATTTGAACAAAAAAGTTATTTTTTTAATATCCTTTACTTTTAAAACAAATCAAACCCAGAAATAATTTTTAAATGCTGAAAAAAATTTGAGTACTAGGGGGTTAAAAAGTTTTTAATTATTCCTTTGCTTTCTATAAATGCATCGTCATAAACATTTCCTTTATCAATGGAGAAATAACTGCGTCAGAGAAAAGATTGTCATCTACGACGATGAGAACTTTTGATAAATAATCCTTCGGTATTAGTGACACCCGACTAATTGTGGCCAAAGTATTATGTTGTCATTTCTATTTCATTTATTCTTTTTATTTCTTCGTTTTTAAAAATAATGAAACAAACGCTTTATCTTAATCAACATTTCCTTACTACATTGCGACAATTAAAACAACATTTTCGTTTTGGTTTCATTCTAGCAGTTACACTGTCATTTATTTTGTTGGTTTTTATATGGTTTCTATATCTTTCTTTTCATTCACTCTTTCTTGCACGAATATGGCTATAATGCAGAAAAGATTAGCATTATTTAGCACTTTGCTTATGCGAATTTTTGTTTTGTGACAAGTTAAGTGTTGCAGTGCATGTTTTGTCAACAATTTTTCGTTTTTTCTTAAATCGTTTTGTTGTTTAACGCCTTGGGAAGCAAATCATTATTGGCCTTCCGAAAATGCGAAGATTATTGTGGTCTGAGGCTTAATTAATAATAATATTGTTATGAAAATGGAAATCGCGTAACAACGATGATTAAAATGAGTAAAAGCTCCACAAACAAATACAACGAACTTATTTCAAGTAAACAACATCAGCATGCAAGAAAAGGGGATAGACAAGTAAGCGAGAACGCAAATACATACAAGCAATGTGTACAAAGTACACAAACAACAATGTAGTCGCAATAGAGTTCTCGAGAAAGCGAAACCACGAACGTTCGACTTCAAGAATTTTCATCAGACTGTTTATGTAGGCATATACAAAGGCAAGACAAAGCAGGCAACGAGCAGTAAGAATTCAGTCAGTCTTGTGTGAAGACGAGTTGCGTGTGAAGAGAATAGTCGTGGTTTCGAGATCGCCTTTGTAAAGGCCTTCCGAAAAATTGTTAGTGTTTACGCAAGCATAAGTGTAAAGAAGAATAGCGAACTTAACAATTTGTTGTTATATCATCAAGTTGTGAACAGTGGCACATAAAATAGTGCTAACAATAAAGAATTTTAATTAAAACTAAACACAAATAAATTTTTATTTTGTTTGCATTCAACGAACTCATATTCTAAACGTTTTTAAAAAGCTAAAAACGTAACAATATTTCCAAAAGAAAGTAAACAAGCTTTTTATATATACACCTTAACGAGTTTTAGTATAATACGATCGGTATACGTAATTGGTCATTACAACTCTTCAGTCGGGATTACGACCTAGTTCCTCACACCACTTATGTTGTGTGTGTTAATTTTGTACATGAGAATTGAGAAACTTTTCATGGCAATTTTATTTACTCTCAGACTTTTTCCCAGAAATCTGGTGAGAGGAAGTCGCTGAAGAAATGCTTTTTGTATTTTTTTTATTTCTGGCCTGGGGCTCGAACCCTGGCTTTACGTCTAATAAGCCAACACACTACCTACTAGACTACGGTGACTTCTAATACGATCGGAATGCGAAGTATAATCGAGTTTTACAGACTATACCCAATTTTGATCTCTTGAGATTAAAGGAGTCCAAATAAGCTTTGAGTTTAGCTATATTAACTTGATATATTGTCTCCGTACAAAATTTTCACAATATTTCAAGAACTACTTGCCGTATTTGAAAAAAAAACAAATTGTTTACAAACATAAATGTACGTACATATATGTATATTTTAAAAAGATATAATAAGGCTGCAATGAACAACTAAGATATATTAAATTAATAGTACAGTAGAAGTCCGATAATCCGGCATATTCGGGACCGGCTCGGTGCCGGACTATCGAAAATTCCAGACTATCGGGCGGTAATTATAAGAACAATTAGGTTAATAATTAAACTACAAATATAGTATGCAAATAAATACAACAAGGTTTATTTTACATTTCATATAATGTAAGTATGTACACGTACTGTAAACATATTTCACTTAGATTTAAAAAAGTCACAAATGTCGTTTTGTTTCCTTGACTATTGGCGTTTAGTATAAAATTTATTTCTCTTGATATGGAAATCAATAATTTCTGAAGCACTGTAGCTAGTACCAACCTCAGCAAAAGAGATAGACTTATTTAGTGATCCGCAGGTTCTTCCCAGCTGATTTTTTTCTTTTCTTCCGTTTCGGCATCTGAATCACTTTCTTCAAGATTTTGAGTAGGCTGAGGTTTACTACAATATTGATAATGATGTGTTTTCGTTTCGCTTGTTTTGAACTCGAAGGCCTATGTTTTGAAAACATAGTGACTGTACAATTAGAACGAAAATCACTTTTTTATAAACACATTCAAAAGTTACGTTTACTGTGATGTGAAAGGACACAAAACAACAACGCACAAAAAAATTGCAAAGACGTTTCGTGATTAATTAACGGAGCTGCACTGCACCTGAATTTGTTGTGACAGCTGAGACTAGCCAGCCGCTAATTTTTTCCGAACAATACCGAGCGCTTCCGGATGATGCCGACCTACTCCGAAAACTTTCGAATAGCTCTCGAGCGTTTTTATTTGCTTTAAAGCACACTTTTGGAGAAAACCAAAATTTTTACCAGAGCGATGCCGGACTATCGCGCCTTCCGGACTTTTGGATGCCGGACTAATGGACTTCTACTGTAATTCAGTTCTTGCTGCTACAGTATTGACTCATAGAATTGCTTGTTAAACTGCATAATAATGAAATAATAATATCATCATCAAGAATATGCGTTCGCCCTTAACTTCTCTAGGAAGAGGAATAAAAAATCTTTTCTTTTCATTTTCATGATTTATAAAAATTTATTAAAATATGCATTTTGTTTAATCTGTAATAAAATACATTTATAAGATAATAAGTAATAAATTTGACTCAGAAAATGTTTGTTGGCGACAATAGTCATTCCACTTAAGGGGGTAATACAACGAATGACTTCTATATTTGCAGAGAAGAGCAATTGTTATATTTACAGAGAAGGACTATTTTAACATTTTTGGATTAAATGGTAAAGATTTTAGTAGCAAGCATAGAATATGGAGGCTGTGAAAATAATAGTGGAAAAATTTATTTATAGAAAATTTTTTTTAATTTTGTTTTGCTAAATTATCGATTACAACATTCACAATAAAATATTGTGAAAAACTGACTGTGTTCTGTGTTTTCCCTTATTTTTTAGCTTCATATCAAGGCGAATTCATATAAGGTGGTGTTGTCAACCGGGGTGATAGCTTTTTTAAGTACGTGAGATTGTGAAATGTTTTATATACATACAGTGAGCATTAAAAAACCTGTACACTTACTACTTCGAAATACATTTTTGAACAAAAAAGTATCTATAAATGGAAATTTTTGTCCTTAAGCCTAAATAAAAGCTTAAATAATAAAGAAAAATATTTCTCTATTGGTTACATATAAATCGAAACTAAGAAATTCCAAAATTTTTAGGCAAAACAGTGGTGATTCCTTGACTACGGCGACCGGATTCTCTAGAAAATCATCTTGAACAAAATCCTGTGGAATAATATATTTGTTAATTTTTTGTAATAAGTGTACACATTGTTTTGCTCGCTGTATACACATTCTTCTATTTATTTATTTTTTTATTTCCTTTTATATTTGTTTTCTACACATTTTTATAATTTATTTAAATATTTTAATGTACTGGCGCAACTTTTATCGTAGAATCTGCCCCTATGGTTCCCAGTATCCTCCTGAAGTAGGACTACCTTAGTGGTAGAGCAAATCCGTCCGTATTTTAAAAAAAATTTAAAACGAAAATTTTTTTATAAAAAATTAAAAAGAAACAAAAGAGATATAATGACACAAAATAACAACTTTATGTCATTTTATGGATTCGTCATTTCTGTCGTACGGCGAATTTCATTTGACAATCTAGCTGCCCGCAAAAAAGGAAGAAATACATGATGTTTTTGTTAAAAAAAAACACTGCGAATTGAGTTGTTGTAATTTTGCCATCACCTTATTGAGTTCGCCCTGGCTTTATATGTAACTAACTGTACCCTACGCGTGTTGCTGTGCCACCAACTAAAATATATTTGAAGGAAAGACATTACACAAATGTCCAATTAATTTTGAATCATTTTATTAATTTTGTTTCCCGTTGTCCTGATGATTCTGAAGAACGGGCCTGAGTAGTACGCATTCGATCAGTTTCTAATCTCACTTCTCGTTGTTCAACTGGTTCAAGCGAACGGGTCTCAGCGGCATATACTCGAAGATTTTACAGTCTCAAAGCTCGTCTGATTCTGAGGCTCGTAATGCTTTTTTCTTCCGTGCTTGAAGTGTATTATTCATTTTGAATAATTTTCAGTGACGCCATCCATCGGAATTAACCGCACCAACCTCCGTCGACTCATGCGCAACAACTTTATTAAAGAATGCACAGTTTAAGATTTAATTCATTTTAAGTAATTTTCAGTGGCGCCACATATCGGATATTGGTCACACCAACTTAGAAACCTTCGTCGGCTCATGCGCAACAACTTTGTTAAAGATCATAACATGACCAAATGTATAGTTTACTATTCTATAAGGTACATACAAACAAATATTCATTTTTATATATATATATAGACTATGGGAGGTGACACGCCCACTGTAGGCAATCCGCCGATTTTAGGATTATGGACGTCAAAGTCGTCCATACAAAATTTGAGGACTCTAGCTGTTGCAGTTTATGAGATATGCGACATTAAATACTTATTTGGTATGTGGGCGTGGCACCTCGCCTACTTGAAATTATAAAATAAAAAGCCTATAGTTCTTTCCAGACATACAGGAAGGTGCTGTTAAAATTTCAAGAAAATCGGTCCAGCCGTTTAGCAGTTTATACACTTCAAACAAACAATCAAACCCACAAACAAATAAACACACATTCATTTTTATATATAGGAAGATTACATAGAGCTGACAGGTGACGTATACGTAATATTTTGTTAGACAATAACACTCATACTTTTTTGTTTATTTATTTATTTATTTATGAATTACAATACAATTACAAATTATATCCTAATTATATACGAGCGAAGTAACTTGACTATGTGCTCGGTGTAGTGTCACAGACCAGAGTCTCTGGTGGGAATCGAACCCACGACCCTCACGCCAATAGTCTAGCACACTACCCACTAGACTACCAGGGCACCCATTATGTCTATTTTTTTTTTTATTTTATTTTATTTTTTTTTTTTATTTGCCTATTTCAACGTAAAAAGTAGACTATAACTCCTTCCAGACATACAGGAAAATACCAGAAATACTGTGAAAATTTCAAGAAAATCGGTTCATCCGTTTAGCCGTCTATAGACTTCAAATAAACCCACAAACAAATAAACACACATTCATTTTTATATATAAGAAGATATCTGATTTATAGTTTGTGAACTCTACAAATTTATTTTATTATGCTCAACACAATGTGTTATCATATTTTCGTAAATTTTTTATAAATTCTTCAAGTGTTTATTATTTACTGCCATTATGTAGTACAAAAATACAGGAACTAGTTTTCCATATAATGCAAAATTACCATTGGCTATCAACAAGTTGCTGTAGTCTAGTAAGTAGTTCGATGACTTATTAGACGTAAGGTCACGGTTCAAACCTCAGGTCAGATATCTCCAATAAACCGAAATGTGAAAAAAGTATTTCTTCGGCGCCTGCCTCTCAGCAGTTTTCTGGAAAAAACTGAAAGTAAATAATATTGCCATAAAAACGTTTATACTCTTGTATAAAATTAACACAAACAGCATAAGAAGTGTGATAATCTAATTTATAATCCTGACTGAATGGTTGCAATAACCAATTATGTATCAACAAGCTTTTCGATGAAAGTTTAAGTTGCTTTAACTAGTTTTTTCAGTATAAAACATATTAACTTCTGAATTATGAATGTGTGGAACATAATCTTCGTCTTGTTGCACAGTAAGCTTATACTATAAATTTGTGCATATCATAATGGGTTAAATCTTAAATTAATGTGTTGTTTAATAATACATGTCATAAGTTTTTATTATTTTTTCTGCAAAATTTTATTGCTTTATATTTTGAACAAAAATAAAAAAAGAAATCTGCAGTAAAATGTATAAAAAAAAATGGTAGAGAAGACTGTGCAATATATTTAGACAGCAGAGCTTAAACGGCATTAAATTAGTGGAAAAAAAGTTGAATAAATATAAAACGGACCGGATCATAAAAGGAAACTTGACGTTAGTAGCAAATAGCAGCAATTAAAAAATTATAGAGAAATTTTATTTTTATTAATGTTTTTGGATGGAAGTTGACATCATCAAATGTTGTGGAGCAAAGTTTCTTATTTTTATGGGACCTAGTTGTTTATCTACAAATTCATTTAACGCCATCATTTTATATGCATTTTTCTGCAAGAAGAAATTAAACAAATCAAAATATTAGTGTGTGTTATTAGGATATGTTTATGTATGTATATCGTATATTTGGAAAGTTATTTATAATACGAAATTATTTTTTATTTCAGAAATTAAATTAAATTTAAAATGTCTACTTGAATGATAATTTCATTATTAAACCAGGATCGAAAACATTTTAAAGTGTCTTGTAATCATTTGGCGCAAGAGACTAATTTGTCTGTGTTTCTGTGATGATGATGTGAATGATGTTCGTTATTGTTTGCATTCTCTCTGGAGCGGTGAGTTCAGAAGCACCGTGGATGAGATTTATGACTCCTAATTTTTTCATTTGCTTGAGCCTGGATTACTGGACTTTATAATAAATATAGTATCCTTGTTTCAGTGTAGATAGTTGTTGACAATAGAGACCAGAATTAATCGCTTGAACAGGTTGTGGACTACTTTCTCCAGCAACACTGTGTTGCCTTTCTTGGTATCAATCTTGTCTTTGGCACTGTCTGTATAACTTGACCTTACTTCGCTCATAGTCCTTTTCGCATAGTGTTGACTTAAGTGATAAACTTTTTGCTGACATTAATAATAACTTTTATCAATTTTTAAAAATAGAAAGCTTTTCAGAGAATACCGTGATAATTATAACGTCTTCTAACACCTGAAGTCTTAAATGGAACCTTTGAAATAAAATTACTAGACAAAAAATTAAATTACCAGACATATACTGATAATTTGTTACCGGACTTAATCAAAAACCTAGTATATGAAGTTAAAATATACGCTTTGTACTTTCTTGAAAATAATGGGCAGTTGATTTGTCTCCTCGTACATAACATTGGATACATTGTAGAGTTGTGTAGTTCACGAACGAACTAGTTCAATTGAACTATTCACACAATTGAACTAAGAGAGCCGCTCATAATAATGAGTTATTTTAGCTCCGTAGTTCATTTAGTTCAGTAGTTCGTTTAGCTCAGTAGTTCTTTCAGCTCAGCAGTTCGTTTAGCTCAGTAGTTCGTTTAGCTCTGTAGTTCGTTTAGTTCAGTAGTTCTTTTAGCTCAGTAGTTCGTTTAGTTCAGCAGTTCTTTTAGCTCAGTAGTTCGTATAGTTCTCGTTTCTTATTCGTTCATTTCATACTTGTTCGCTCATTTCATTCTTATTCGTTCTATTATTTTGTTTATCGTTCTTATGTGCGGCATTCCTATTGGAATGGTGGCGGTGTTACCACATATTAAAAAAAAGAACATATGGAAACATTTTTACAAAAATAAGCAAATAAATATAAAATATTTTTTCTATTTAACTAAGACAATGGTTTAGAATAGAAATACGAACAGAAATTCTCATTAAATATTTAAAAATAAATCACATGCTTTTCAAGTGCTTCAAGCACATACATAAATGAATTAATAAAAATGAAAAAATGTTAAATACCACAATTTATTTAAAGTAACAAATCATATTACAAATATGATAAATTTACACGGAATACATTCATTCCTTTATTGGTATTGTTTACATCAGTTAAAATATAATGAGCAAACGTTGCCATAAAGAAGTTACACAAATTGAGGAAGAGAGCGGCGTTGTTTAAGAGAACTGAACTATTGAACTAAAAGAACGAACTAGTTCATTACAGAGAGCTGAACTAGAAAGAGCGAACACTGAAAAGAGCTAAAGAACCCAACTCTAATACATTGATATCAACAATATTATATATTTTTTAGTTCCTTACTTTCTAATGCTGCCACTAATTGAAAATGTAAAATATACATACATACATACATACATACATACATACATACATATGTGCATAATTGGTCATTGCAACCCTCCATTCAGGATTATGATCCAGCTTGTGTGTGGTGTGAACGACAGATTCTTGAGAAACTTTTCATGGTAATATTATTCAATTTTAATATTTTCTTTCATTTATTGCTAGAAAGTCGCTAAATAAATAATGTCTGACCTGGGGTTTAAGTCATGGTCTTATGTCTAATAAGCCAACGCACTACCTACAAGACTACGGCGACTTCACTGCTCACTTTAAAATATTTGGCTTTGGAATTCGTATAATTAAATTTATTTATTTAAAAGATTTTCTCACGTACGCTGTGAGTTCATAGCAATTAGCCAAAGTCATTTATTTCCAACCTGAGTATTACAAATTAATATTTTCCGCCTTAACGCCACCTACGAGGAATGCCAGTTGTTATAACACTATGCGACAAAATACAAAAAATTCAATACACCCGAGTAACTACCTAGTGTAAGTTGTTCAATTAGTTGAGTAGAACTCAAAAATATTTTATTTTGCTCGAACCCTCCAAACTTGTTTTATTTGACCAAAACAGTTTTTTTTTGGATTTACGCACAAATTTATTGCTTACACAAGATAGTTACTCGGGTGTATTTTCACTGTCGCACCCTATAATTCAACCAGAAAAGGTTCATTGTCAGAATGTATGTTTTGAGCACAATTTACTCACTTCACATCAGAGATGCATCAATTACTCCTTATTTATTATGTGTTGTAAACAATTTTATGCCTGCAATTAAATATTCTTGTAAGATTTAGAGATTCTGTTATTAACAATTAACAAACAATTTTGAAAATGTTTAAAACATTCTGGGTATTAAAAAACATAACATTGAATATTCATGCATAAATACCTACACCCAGATAAAGAAATATTGTTACGAAAATGAAAAAATTTAGATACTGGTGTTTGCTTTTACATCGTTTAACATTAAAATTACAAAACCAACAAAAAAACAAATAAATAAAAAAAGTAAACAAAGGTATACCAACAAAACACCAGCATAAAAATAATGATGGTAAACAAGTAAACAAAAATATACCAACAAACACTACTAGAATAAATGTAAACAAAATACACAAGCAACAATAATGAAACAGATAAGCTTACATTTACAGAGATCTCGAGAAGGCGAAGCCATGAATATTTGCCTTCAAAAACATTCATCAGATTGTTTACGTTGCCATATAAAAGGCAAGACAAAGCAGGCAACGGAATCAGTAAAAGTTCAGACAGTCTTATGTAAAGACGCGGTGTGTTTGAAAATAATAATCGTGGTTTGAAGACTGCAAAGAGGAATAACAAACAAAGCAATTGGTGTGGTTTACATCAAGTTGTGAACAGTGGCATACAGAATTGTGCGAATTTAATTAAAACTAAACACAAATTTATTTTTATTTTATTTGCAGTCTATGAGCTCATATTTTAAACGATTTTAATAAGTAAAAAACGTAACAATAAATTTTAATTATAAGCATAATATAACGAATAACAAAATATATTGTTACATTTGTTTAAATCTTATCACCATCTTTTGAATCAAAATTTTTAACGATTTTATTTTATAGAGAGATGAAAATAAAATTTTACTTTTTGTTCGAGCCTACATAAAATAGAATGTATTTTTGTTCTTTCCGTTGAACAGCATCACACAAAAATTAAGTACTTCCTGCTTCCTGAATAAATATAATAATTTTTTTTTTGGATGGTCCAGTTGGTAGTGTACTAAACTTCGAGTGCCGAGGCTGTGGGTTCTTTTTCCACCAGAGACCCTTGGTGTTTTGTGATTGTCTGATTGATTGACATCTGATTGTGTATGATTAACCGCAGTAGAAAAAGAAAGTGAGAATTATTATAAAGCAATTCTCGAGAAAAAAAATTACTCTGTTCAGAGAAAATAACTAAATAAAAATTAAAAAATTTAATTCATCTCTTTCCTCTCTTCTGTAACTACCTTTCTGTTTTTCCAATACAAGGCACTACGTGAGTCGGTATCATCTCTTAAGTGTTGGTTAAAACACTTTGCACTTCACAAGTAATCAAAGCAGATACAACTATAGCCTAAGTTCAATTGAGACATACCATTTGTCTGTACAGTAACGAACATCATCAAGACACCCCATCATGACTCATCGATGGAAATGTAATTCAGCCGATTGACAACAATCCTCATCGGAGAGTATTGCGGCACAAACTACATGAATAATCTTATATATGCTGATGACTCCGTATTTATATCTAATAATGGATCTAAATGACATCGATAAAATAACAACAAAAATCGGAAAATATCTATGTATATACGTAGCTAAAATATAAATTCAGTTCCAGACATTATATATCCAGGCGTTCAAATTACACCAGATGTAGGCGTTCGTGTGGGTATATGTATGAATTGGAATTAATTTGACGATCTAAACAAATCAGCACCGAATCACAATATTCTCTCCGTTTATGAAAAAATTGGTTCACTTCTATTAAAATTAGACTTTCGTCAACAGATTCCTGCGTTATAGTCTCCCGTGGATGTCGTACATATATAGAGAACCAACAAATTTATGTGAAACCCCTTGAGAAGGAAGTTCACAAGGTAACTAGAGAATCAACCTTAAGTGGATGTAGACTTACACGCAGGAAGTTTATAATTTATACGAGATAAAACTCTTAAACACAAAATTTAATTTTAAAATCCCGAGAAGCCTTATTATCGATCCAAGTACTGGTTCAGAAATGCAAAGATGTCCAGAAAGATGTGTAGATATGTTTCATAGATTATGTAAAGGCATTCGATACCGTCCAACACGATAAATTGATTGAAATATTGACCGATATTGGAATAGAAGAAAAATAAATTAGATGCATCCGAAATCTATAATGGAACCAAACTGCAAGAATTCAAACAAAAGTGACTTAATTCCAATATCACCGCTCCTCTTTAACATATACTCCCAACAAATATTTCATGATCCAATAGAAGGAGAAAGAATTGGCATAACGGTACAAGGCAAAATTATAAGTTACATACGCTATGCAGATGATACCACTATTATTGCTAGTAGTATATCTGGACTACAACAACTTCTAGACAAACTCACGTACACAAGTGATTCATATGACCTCAAAATAAATATAAAAAAAGACAAAATACGTGGTTGTAAGTCGAAAATATGGCATGAATGAAACAACATTAAAAATGAAATAGTCGAACGAGTGAGAAACTTTAAACACCTTGGCGTTTTAATAAGCGACCAATGGAACACATTTAACGAAATTAAGCGTCGTGTGGAGATTGCCAGAGACGCATTTTTTAAATACAAAAACACACTTACAAAACATGAACTAAGTCTCGTAATGAAAATAAGATTTGTCAAATATATATAGCATAATGCTATATATGGTCTATATTATTATATGCTGGACCATCAAAAGTGCAGAAGAGAAAAAAAATTGAGGCATTTGAAATGTGGATATATAAACGAATTTTGAAGATACCCTTTACTTAACACAAGTTGGATGTTCTGAGACGAATGAATATCGACAGACAACTGCTGAAAAGAGTCAAAAGAGGGAAAATCGCATATTTGGGACATCTGATGAAAAATGAAAAATACAAATTTATGCAATCCATAATAAAAGGTACAATTGAAGGTAGCCGAAGCAGAGGCAGAAGATTGATATACTGGCTTAGAAACATTCATACTACATGGTGCTAAATATCGAGAGCTGTCACAGTTATTATAAAATATAATGAGATTGAAAACATTTACTATTGTATGATCGCTTTATATCAGAATAACGGATCCGCAAATAAAGAAGAAGAGGATTTTAAAATTGTGTATTTAAAAATTTTTAGCTGTAAATAATGCAATGATTATGATATGATGTTATGCTATAATTATTCAAAATCAATTTAGGCCTTAGTCTCTAGCTTTTCATCGGATTTTACTTCATTAAGTTTCCCATTACAAGAAACTTCTACTCCCTAGTAAGATTGAAAACAAAATAAGTTTTTAGTTCTTTCCAAACCTCTCTGTCACCTTTCTTTCCTAAGTAGCATTGCCCATTATTTCACTAGCATTGTCCTGTCGATATTCATCTCGCTACCTCAATATCCAACGGAGAATAAAAACTATTTCTAACTAAACTGTGACTGTGTGAATAAGAACCTTTTGTTACTGTTATTTTCTTCCAATCAAGTTATTTTGTTTTTTTCTTATTGTTGCCTTAGTAAAAACATTATTTTCAGCAACTGTAGCTACAGAAGTAGCATTCAATATAAAAACTGTTTGTTATTCCTACAAATACAGACAAAAGAGAGTTCTTGACGCACAACAACAGAAACAATTGCTCCTGTTTAGTTTTATAAAGTTGGTTGTAGCTTTAGTTTACAAAACAAAGTCACAAAATGCTGTTTATTTGGAACAGAACAAATAAGAAAACAAAAATGCTAAAATGTTAGTTTTCCAACTGAAAGAACACTCTTTTTGTCTAACCACCTCTAGTAGAATACCACAAAAATACATATATTTTGGTGAGTGTATGTGTGATAAAATTTTGATATCGTAAATGGCACATAATGAACCCCGTAATTTTATGAAGTCACTTTTTTTAGTTTTCGTCAGTACTCTATGTGGTGGGGTTTGCTATTTTATGATGAATAGTATCAAGCTAAATATATAAATATATTAATAATTCGTAAATAAATAAAACTTGTCCGTAAAACCAAAGCTTCCAAACCACACTCTTAAAGAAAATTAAGATTTTACATGATCGGCAAATCTATTTATCTCTGTATTACATACATATAGTATAACCTACTGGCAACTCTGCTCAATTTTGTTTGGACAAAATATAAAATTAAACCAAATCGAGCTGAGAGTTGTTCATAAACTCGTTGGTTACATCAACGAACAAAACTGTTGCTCATGGAAATCGGAGAACCCAGAAGCGACTGTCAAAAAGACATTTCATGGGAAAATAGTGAGTGTTTCGTGCTTCTTATGGTATGGAAATGTTATTTATACGAATATTATTCTAGAAGAACCTTTACCGTCAATTGAGAGTACTGCCATATAATAGCCGACTTCGTTAGCGATTGAAAATATATACAAATTGGACGGAATGTGGCTTAACAAGAAGGTGCAACACAATGAGACCGATTTTTGCTTTAACTAAAGGAGTTATTTCATGTTTTGGCGACCTCAGTTCAGCACCAAGATCATGCGTTTTAATGTCGTTATACTTTTTTTTCATCGTTATACTTTCTACTTCAAAAATAGTGTCTGTGAAGATGATAACTCCCGATATGTTGTAACGGTCAAAAAACATTTTTTCAAAAAACATTTTTTCAATCAATTCAGATGCGGTAATTTAAACTACATTTGATACATACATAATCGGCCATTACAACCCTTGAGTCAAGTTTACGGCCTAGCTTCTCACACCACTCATGTTGTGTGCGTTAATTTTACACGTGAGTGGCGGGGCCTACAGTCTCTCAGAGTTTTTCCAGAAATCTGCTGAGAGAAAATCTCCGCAGAAATATTTTTTTCATATTTCGTTTTTGATGCCTGACTTAGGATACGGAACCGGGCTTTACGTCTGATAAGCCAACACACTACCATTAGGCTACGGCCACTTCAAACGACATTTTATTTCAAACGTAATTGCGTGATCCAGGCATTAAAATAAAAGTCAACAATTAACAAGAGCAAACTTACTTACTTACTAAATGGGGCATTACAAGCGTTTAGTCAGGATTACTAATTAGCTTCTCATAACACCCATGTTGTATGTGTTGATTTTATCCATGACTGCGGGACCTACAGTTTAAAGTCGACAGAAGATGGCATATTTTTTGCGAAACTTTTTATCGCAATTTTATTTACTCTCAGATTTTTTGCCAGAAGTCTGTTGAGAGGAAGTCTCCGAAAGAAATATTTTGTGCATATTTCGTTAATTTAGAGATGTCTGAGGCAGGGATTCAACTACGGACTCTCGACTAATAAACCAACACAATACCTACTAGGCTACGTCAACTTCGATTAAAAAGCAAGTAACTAAACTAAAACGACTGGCTGGGAAACTTTAACGTTCACCATACTATGCGAACCTTGCACTATTAGATTATCATTTGTGGCGGTTACTGCAGAACTATTTTATTAGTGTAGATTTAAATTCTGTATAATTTTTTCCACAGAAAACACAGAATTTTTAAGCTGATGATGGATTTACCCTGAAAATTAAAAAATGTCTGTAAAAACGGCACATTTTTGGTTGAATATAAAAATATAAGAAAAGAATTTTCACTTGTATAATTTGTATACAAACTCTTGAGAATCCAAAATTTAGAAAGTTTCTAATCTGACCTGACCTTACAAAAACATTGTTTTTCGAATACACCATAAATGCTGAAAAACTTTCCAATATTTTTTTTTAATAAAAGCGATATTTGGGTGCCCTTGGTAGTGTGTAGTGTGCTAGTCTATCAGCGTGAGGGTTGTGGGTAGTGCGCTAGACTATTAGTGTGAGGGTTGTGGGTTCGATAGATTTGGCTAATTCACACGACTTTGTATCGTGTATGTTGTATTGAATACACTTGGTATTTTTGAACGCTCAATGCTATGCAGTATTGTGTATGACGTATTTTCTTCATAATTTTCGGCATTCAAACAATTTGATAGCACGAAACTAACACAACTTATTAAAAACATATGAAAAAAATGTGTATAAGTGTATCGGATTTTTACATGAAAATTATAAACAAGCATACACTGTCGTTCATTCGTCCAACAATACAATGAATACAACCATACAAGGGCTTGTGTGAATTGAGCAATCGTAATTTTATTGCAATAAATATATAAATAAACAATCACATACATTACAAACAGATAAATTGTATATTTATTGTATTATTACAGCTCTATTGACATATTTTCCTCATTGCATTTGATGAATACCTCTCTCACTGCTAATTAGTAATATTTTTTAAAACAAAATTAGTGCGCAAGTACGTATATATTTAATTGCAAATCAGTGTTACATTTAGTGTTTTAGTAACTGCTCAAGGGCTTCTAATTGGCAATTAAAGCTCAACAAGCGGTAATGAATAAATTAAGGTAATAAAATAAACCACATGCACAAGTAATGAAGTCATATTGGGCTCAATCCAATCAGTCAGCGCAATCCCATGAAAAATGTGGTAGAAATGTAAAAACTGTTATAAATTACAGTACGTAGAACAGATGTATGCAACATTTACCTACTTACCTAAAAATATCCCTTCTTATTTATGTACTTTATTCTCCAAGGTGGAGGGATATAGTAATTAAAGTGCTTGATTACTAAAACATGAAAAGCCGGTTCAACCACCTAAAAGGTGAAGAAATGTTCATCATGGCTTTCGAATTTTTTAATTAATATATACAAATATACATATGTATGTAAATAAATTATTTGACCATAATTTTTTTTCCTACCACTCTCTCTTTCCGCTCTCCTAGGACTTACAGACGTACATAATTGGTCATTACAACAGTTCAGACCTAGCTTCTCACACCACTTATGTTGTGTGTGTTAATTTTAGACATGAGTGGCGGGACCTACAGTTTAAAGTCGACTCCGAATGACAGATTTTTTTGAGAAACTTTGGAAACATGTCAATTTTTATTTGCTGTCCGAATTTTTGCCAGAAATCTGCTGAGAGGAAGCCGCCGTAGATATATTTTTTCATATTTTCGTTCTTCTGTCTAGACTACGGCGATTTCTAGAACTTACCTTCTGGTATTACACCACATTGAGGAGAATCAAATCCGTACAAATTATGAGCGTCAAAAATAATTATTCCACTGCTGAGTACAAATGTTCAGAATTATGTTTAAAATTGTATACATGCATGTACATACATATCGATAATAAAATTCGTGCGTATTGTTTTGTTATGTACTTTTATCTAAACCACGGAAACGACTGAACAAAAATGGGGCTTAAAACAGGCATTAGACGCACTAACGCAAGTTTTCAAGTGCCAAAAAAGTTTTTCGTTACGTCATGGGATATATTGTCTGAAGGCGAATACGAACCACTTTTTAAGAGTTTTTTCAGTATAAACTTATTCAATATTTAGTTATGGTACCTTTTTTGTTAATATTAGGATTATCACCAAGAACATTCAATTCAATGTATAACACTGTCGCTACTCATGTTTGACGTTTATACTGCTGGTTAGCTGGACGTCAAAAAATATTGATTTTTCATCACCAGTACTGATTCGTTTCAGAATGTCTTTTTTATTGCATTTAAACAGCATTTAGACTTAAATTTGTGAGGCCCTCAGCATAGTTGCTTTGAAGTGAGACTGAGTGGCTTCCTATGACTCTGTAAAGTTTTTTCTTTGCTGTAAAAAGGTTCAAAATTTTTTTTCTGACGACAAGTCTTTTTGTTCAATATTAAAAAAATTACTTCTGAATGCCACTAATTATCTCTCGCACAGTGAAATTCGTGGAAAAAATATTCTGTGAACAATTGATTTGATTTTTCGATAGAAATTTACGAAAAAAGTTTCTCCGTGTTATAATCATTTGTAAATATGCACTATTAGATGTGGCATTCCTTAGTTATATTGTTATTTTTTCATTCTTTTGTGGAAGCCCCATAGTTACATAGCTTCGCCACAATTTTCATATTTGTGCTTTAATTTTTTTTGTAGTAGCATTGCAACAGTGAAAGCCAAGCCATAGGGAGGCAATAGAGTTTTCGTCGCGCCCGCGCCCGTGATGACTTAAAACCGACTTCGAGGCACCGCCGCATACATGAGAGTTGAATACCATTCTCGGTTTATAAGTGGTATAAATAGTAAGAAGATCAGATGAAGTGAAGTACTTCTTGCACCGTCGTAAACAACCGTGGCACTTCAATGCTTTTTGGCTCTTGGAAAATGTGCTGGTTCCAGCGAACATCACACTGACTTTTCATGCCCAAAACATCAAAAGTTTCTGGTTAAGATTAAAAGTTAGAGAGTTGGAGATAGAAAAAAGTCTTGCGGTGCCCCTGAGTTTAAACTGAACTCGTCTTTCGACGACTTCCTCTCAGCAGTCTTTTGACAAAAACTCTAAGAGTAAATAAAACTGTCATGTAAGGTTTGTCAGCAGTTTTCTGGTAAAAACCCTGTGAATTAAAAATAATAATATAAATAAAATAATAAATAAAACTCTCAAATATTTGTTTCTCAAAAATCTGTCGTTCGGCGTCGTCATTAAACAATAGGTCCCGTCACTCTTGTAAAATTAACACACACAACAAGTTTGTTCGTCTAAAGGGTTGTAATGACCAATTAAGTATTCATTATAAATTCCACATCCTAATGCCATCAGACTGGGTTAGAATGCGAAACTTGGAAAGAACAACCTCAAACCCTTTCCAACCCTTTCTTACACTTGAATTTAATAAACTTGGTTTTTGTATTAAAAATATTTCTTAATTATTAGTTAGTTAGTGTGTACGTGTCTGTATGCGTTTTGTTTGAACAATTTTTTTTTGAATAGAATGATAAGTCGGGATTTATGAAAGCTAGGAGGTAAACTACTGCTTTAGTCAATTGAGTTGATGACCTTAAGTTGAAACTAGAAACGAGACACGGTTGATCACAAAATATTATTGAAGAAGCTACAGACCCTCTTACATTTTTCTAATTCGGCTTGTAGTTTTATACGTTTTTATCTTATGAACGAGTTCAACTATTCAACAACATCTCCAATTCGCTAAACGTTGCAATACACAGTATACACAGTAACAACCTGTATGATGTTTTGGATAAATGTAGCGTACATATGTATGTACGCTGATGACGTTCAGCTTTATAGCAGCACACGTATTGATAACATCCAACTATGTATAGACACCATCAACTATGATTTACAGAAAATTGACAACTGGGCTAAGGCCAAAATCCCTCTTAATCTAAATGTTTATTGCTCTCCAGAAAAGCGGATTTGTTGTGCCAGTTATTATTATCAGAGGGAATAAAATTGATATTTTTGAATCAGCATCTAATCTGGGTATTATCTTTAATGGCCGGCTAATATGTTCTAACCACATTAACGTCGTCGTTGGTAAAGTTTACGGTATGCTTAGAAGCCGTCCGTCGCCGTAGTCTAGTAGGTAGTGTGTTAACTTATTAGACGAAAAGATAGGGTTCGAGCGACAGGCCAGACATCAAAATAAAATACAAAAAGTATTTCTTCGGCGACGTCCTCTCAGCAGATTTCTGGCAAAAATTCAAAGAGTAAATAAAATTGCCATGAACATTTTCTCAAAAATCTGTTGTTCCGAGTCGACTTTAAACTGTAGGTTCCGCCACTTATGTATGTATAAATTTAACACACACAACATAAGTATATGTACGCTTAGAAACTTATGGGCTGTTATAGATTCGACTCCCTTTGCCATATGTATGCAACTGGCTGAAACCTATTTGATTCCTGTTCTCTTATACGGATCTGAAATTTTCACGAACTGTGATACTGATGATAAGCGGAAACTCAACTTGACTTATAATAATATAGCCAGATATGTATTTATTAAGAGACATCGAGACCATATATCACAATTTTCTTACAAGATATTTGGAATTAGTTTATTAATATTAAGTGCCTTATTCCCCTCCATAACATTATTACTTTAAAACAGCCAATAAACTATTGAATAGGATTAGTTTTGATAGTTCCAACCAATTATCCAATACAGACATAGGGCACTTTTGTCACAACGCCAATTTTTTATACACACTATCAGTCTTTGGAATACTTTACCACAGATTACCTAATTATGTTCAGAACATAGGCAATGTAATTAAGTTCATACAATCTGTTTAAGTAGTTTTCAGCATATTTTGATTATTTTGTACATTTATTTTTATTAACAGATCACAACGAGTTATTCCTTATTTTTATTAATGATTATTAATTTTTTTAATTTAGTCTTAAAATTTTATATTTTTATTTAATACATTTTTTTTTGTTTGTATATTTCTTTACATTTGTATAAAAAATAATGGATTTATTGTTTACAATAACTTTTCGTACCTTCTGTTTTTAATAAATATGATTTATTTCAAAAATTTAATTTTTTAAAAGTATTGTTACAAAAATTAATGATTAAGACATTGGTGTTTTGCTTTTATATTGTTTACAATTAAAATTATAAACAAAAGCTAAAAAACAAAATAATGAACTTGTTTACAAATTATCGCATTGCGTAATATACCAACAAACACCAGCATAAAAAAATTTAAAAAAGTAAACAATAATACAACAACAAATGCTACAAGAATAAATGCAAACAATAAAAATTAAACAAAAAATTTTTTTACATATTTATTTTATTTATTTTTATGCACTACAATTGCATTGACTAAGTTCATATTGAGAGTGTACTTAATACTTAATTCTATGTAAAATATATTCCTCATACGCACTCATACCCATACTACCTGTAGCGGAACAATTACTCTGAAATGTATGCAATAAAATATGAGTTTAATTTTGTCGTATAACGAATTAATAGAATCTAACATCACTCATACGTATGCTTGGTATTGAATTCAATGTGGGATACATTACGCGGCCATAGTGCTTGTACTGCCATAAGTGTCCTGAAAATTATGCAATAAAATATGAGTTGAATTATGTTGTATACGTTGTTGAATATCACTCATACGTTAAATGTACTTATACAGTGAGCGCCATAAGTGAGTCAACACTTTTCTTCTTAAGTACACAACAGTTTTGTTCTTAAGTATAAAATATGTTCCTTTATCATGAATTGTTGTTTTTGTTTTAACATTTTATAAGTAATAAATAAACGTTTTTATTTTTGAAAACTTATTCGACTATTCTCATTTACTTTCCTCGCTATCCTGAATTATGATATCAATGAATTATTTCAGTGGTGTTTACTCACTTTTGGTGTATATTTCAAGGGGGTTAATCGATACTACAATTAAAATGTACGTCTTCGAACAATACAAAGTACGGAAAATTTTCGAAAGTGTGATCAATTTCTTTTTTTCTTTTCGTACGATCAAAAAACAACTCAACTCTGTATTACTAAAACAAGCATAAAAATCGTAGTAAATAATTGAAAATTCTTCGTTAGCAATTGTGTTGGTGACAACTAATAATATATTTTAAATGTAAGTAAATTAATACAAATATATTGCAAAATAAAAATAAATTAATATTTTTAAAACAATCTCAAAGGAGTGAGTCAAAAAGAATTTTGTATACCAAACAAAAACAATACGAAACTATTGTGGACTTTATGGTGAGGCATCCAGATTTGGTCAAGGGACATCTAAAAGTGCTAGATGCAAGAAAGAAAGCTAATAACCTGTGGCAAAAACTAAGATCCGATTTGGATGCACTTGGTCCACCGCAGCGAGATGTTAAAGGTTGGAAAAAAAGTAAACTTAGATAGATTTAAGTATTTGAGTGCGGTATATCGCAGTGTTATTAAACATTTTAATTTTTATTAGGTCTGGGCAAACTACAAAAATCATATAAATGCCAAATGCAGTAGAAATAAACGAAGCATTTCTGGTACTCGTGGAGGACCAAGCAAGCATTGCTCATTAACACCTCTAGAAAGACAAACGGCTGATTTACTGACAATGGATGAGGCAATTAATGGTAGCCAAAATAAACATTTTGGTTCAAACCCACAATCAAGTTCACCAGTAATAAATTCTATTCTTGAAAAAGACCTTCAGTATTTAGTTGAAGAAAATGAGGAGGGATTAGAGTCTGATTCGTCCTTCCCAGGTATTGTAAATGAAGAACCAAGACCATCAAAACCACGTCGAAGTAAAAAAGAAAAGTTGGTAACAATGACGCTCTTCGAGAAAAGCAAGTTGAAAATCAAATAACATATCAGAACAATTCAATAAAAATACTAACAGAAATAAATGAAAATTTAACTGGCATTCACGATTATTTAAGAAGTTACTCTATTCAGGAAGAAAGACTGAAACTTGAATAGAAAAAATTAAACATAAAGCAGCAAATGCTCGAGCAAATAAAAAAAAATTACCTGCAAAATACAAAACTTAAATGAGAGCACAAAAATAATGAACACAAAAATAATTAGGTTTTAGATATACATACATACATATGTTTATAAATTTAATGAATTCGGTTTTATTTTGTTTTTCAATATTTTTTTTATCATTTCTTTATTGTTTTTAATAAATAAATGGTTAATTAGTTACGAGTTCTTTGCATGTTATTTTTATGAAAATTATAAACTAGTAGGTGGTGCCTTGTGTACAGCAGTCGATGGGCAAGATGCTTTTCTTGTTCCCCGTCATATGGAAAAAGAGATAATATCCAAAGCACACGAAACACATTTTAGTGCGGTAAAAACTATTCATCGGTTAAAACAACATTACTTTATACCGCATCTAGAAAGTAAATGTAAAAATTTAATACAAAATTGTGTTAAATGTATTCCCTTCAACAAAAAACAAGGAAAATTAGAAGGATTTCTGGAATGCATTTATAAGAGAGATTTGCCACTATGTACAATCTACGTCGATCACTTAGGACCAATGAACGCAACTTCCAAACACTAGAAGTATATTTTTGGAGTAGTGGATGGCTTTAGTAAATTTGTTTGGTTGTATCCTACGAAAACCACAAATGCCGACGAGGTAATTACTAAGTTGAATTGCTGGCGTTCCGTATTCAGTAATCCAGAACGAGTGATAAGTTACCGCGGCTCAGCGTTCACGTCAAAAATATTTGTAGAATTTTGCAGTGCTAATAACATCGAACATATTTTACCAACAACTGGTGCGCCAAGAGGAAATGGGCAGTTTGAACGTGTGAATATAGTGATAATATCTGTGTTATCAAAACTATCAGCGGAAAAACCAGAAAATTGATATAAAGAAGTTAATAATGTTCAAAGAGCCTTAAATAGATCAACAAATTGATCACCTTTTGAAATTATTTTCAGCGTAAAGATGAAAAATGACATAATCGATACTATTAAAAATGAACTAATTGATGATTTTGATAATAGCCGTCAACAAATGAGATATGAGAGCAAGTTACAAATTCTGAAAGTACAAGATGAATATAAGAGAAATTTTGATCGAAAAACAAAGAAAAATTTTGATTACAAAGTCGGTGATTTAGTAGCCGTTAGAAGAACCCAGTTCGTTGCAGTACGAAATTGCCAAAGTAAAGAGATATAGTCGTTATAAAGTCAGAAAAGCAGCTCAATTTGATGGACCAAATTTAACAAACACCAGCAATGATCACCTTAAATTATGGAGCTATTCCCAAGTTGATGATGACAGTTGTAGTTCATCCGGGACGGATGATGAGTCGGATGGCCGAATATAGGATAGCAGGGCAGTTAACGGATGGACTGATATTAATAGTATTTGAATACATTTTTATACAGCGCTTACAAATAGAAATTGAAAACGGAGAGTGAGGAATTAAGCAGTTGTTGAGTAGCATTTGAAGAAGAAAGTTGAAGAGTGTTAAAAAAAAGTTGTAAAATAAAAGTGTTGTGAAGCTCGAATCCAGACTGATTAGTTATGTAATTAAATATTGCAAATTTTTTTTTATTATTATTAAAACTTGGATATTTTTTTTAATATTATATTTCAATTTAAATAAACATAAATCATTTTTATTGAACTAATTCAAGTGCATTTAATTTAAACTTTCCTACATTTATAAGATTATTATCTTGTTGTGCTATGACTAATAATAAATAAATAAATCATAAATTTAATAAATTTGGGTATATTTGAAGATTTTTATAAAATATTTTTTAGAAGAGAAAAATATTTATTAAGAAAATAGGTTGAAATAAAATTTCAAATTTATATTCATTCCTAAATAGAGAGCTTTTTTCCTCATGTTGTCAATTTACATTTTTTAAAAACAAAAACCAACAAAAATACGTAGAATTAAAATCAAAAATAAAACTATGTTTGCCTTGCAATGAACATTAAATGAAAATATCAATTTAATGCAAAATAATATTCAACGTAACTTTATTCTTTCATTATTATTTGCCTTCTTTCATTATTATTTGTTCAAAGGACAAAACTATAAATCAGTCGAAGAAAGAAACAACAACAATCATAAAACAATAGAGAACATAATAATAGCAAAAAGAAAGTAGAACAAAATAACTTTTTCATAATAGTTAAGCCCTTCTAAGTAGTGAATAAGTTTATATTGAACAAAACTCTTAAAATTTGGTTCATATTCACCTTCAGACAATATATACCATGATGTAACGAAAAACTTTTTTGGCTTTCGCTAGTGCGTCTGATGCCTGTATTAAGCCCAATTTTTGTTCAGCCGTTTCCCTGGTTAAGAGAAATGTACATAACAAATCAATACGCACGAATTTTAGTATCGATATGTACACGTGTGTATACAATTCTTAACATTTGTTCTCAACAGTGGAATAATTATTTTTGACGTTCATAATTTGTACAGATTCTGCTCAATGTGATGGAATACTGGAAAGTAAGTCCTAGGAAGTCGTCGTAGTCTTATTAGACGTATGGTGTCTGTTCAAACACCTGGTCAGACATCTCCAACAAAACGAAATATAAAAATTATTTCTTCGGCGAATCCTCTCAGCAGATTTTTGGCAAAAATTCTGAGAGTAAATAAAATTGACTTGAAAACTTTCTCTAGAAAATCTGCAATTCGGAGTCAACTTTAAACTGTAGGTCTCGCCATTCATGTATAAAATAACACACACAAAATAAGTGGTGTGAGAAGTGAGGTCGTAATCTTGATTGATCAAATAATGTATATCATATGTATGTATCTTTTACAAAAGTACTATTTGATGCAAAAAAGTACTTTTTCAGTTATAATTCAAAATTTCAGTTTTGCAACACTGTTTTGCACTAAGTTTTTCTCTTTCCTACTGCTTTCTGTTACCACCACCACAGCCTTATTATTTCTTGTCGTTGACTACACTGATGATTTAAAACTGTAATCGATCGAGGGGGATAAATGATTACCAACTTTAGTATTGACTCTTTCAGATGATCTCGTACCGAAGGATCGATTATATGATTCATTATAAATTTCCGAAAAGCGTATTAACATTCCAACTATGGAATTTAAGTCTGAAGATCCAGAGACTGACAGGGGTACTTTGGATTTATACTGATGGCGTATATATTAAAATTTTATATCGATTGCTGACGTTGTTGACGGTGCAATCCGGTTTTTCCTACAAATTTCTTAATTCACTCACCCAGTCTCCTCGAATGTTAATCCGCCTGCAGTCTTCATACATGAAAATTGAAGAATTCTCAGGTAAATTTGGTATTTTACAAAGGTAGCTCATAACGATAGGAATATCGTCCAAAATTGCCTTGGTGATAAACTGGCCGGGGCCGGTACGAAGCTCAAGAAAGGTATATTGATAAGAACAGTACTGACTATCCATTGCATAATCCTCATGGGATGTAAGAATAGAAAGAAAAATTTAGCTTAGCGTCGCCCCCATTTAACAATCATTTGCTACGAATTATTTAATTTTAAATCGATTTATTTAAAATTGTAAACACTACATGCACTACATATTACAAACAACTACAAGTCTCTACACTGTTTAAAATTCTTTAACCTTCATCATATAGGGTTTCAATCAACGTACAAAATTGTTACGATATGCTAAGCAGCTGGAACAAAAAGTGATAAACAGTAGTTATACATCGAAATTATAGCTTCTGCGGTGTAAATAAACTTACCGATTGAAAGGTCTCCATGGATATTATGAAGAATTTAATAGCATTCAAATGAGCTAGCTTTTGAGCTCGCGCAATTGGCAGAGTCAAGGCGCGCTGATACTGAATATGACCATCATACCAGGCATGATGAAAAAACGCTTCGCTGATTTCATCACTCTAACCAATGAAAATAAATTTTTAATTAACTACTACTACTATGTAATTTAAGCGTCTTACCAATGTCATCATTTCTGTACCAAAAATTGATATGAAATATATGTACGTGCGTCAATACGGATATAAGAAATGATAAAAACTTTAGCAAATCTAACATATCTGTTCCGGCTATTAATTGAAAGCCAATTAGACAAATAATCATAACCGTTCCCACATAATTGAGTAGAATAGATACATTAAAAGTCTCGTCTATGAGTTTGACTGTACTGGATGCAGTTTAAAATAAACCAGAATTAAAACAAATCCAATCAGTTTAAAATACAATGTCTGCAATATTGATTAACTCTTTGAAAGTTCAATGTTTTTTTAAACTTTTTCTACATACTACAGCGGAGACGAGTATACTCGTCATAAGCAGAGTAAAATGTAAAAAGTTGGCAACTATGAATAAATACCAAACGTTGTGTGATGATTTTTGATAAATCGTTGTTAAAAAAACAAAATTTATTTTTATTTTAAAAACGGTATTTCTTCAGAATCAGTTGAATACAACAAGCTATTGTTTCCAAACTAACGAATGATTTGAAATGCACATTTTTTAAATGAATTTTATTTCACCTTTTTCAGGAAAATAAAAAGAACACGAAAGCAATTTTTTTCTTCAAGACTAGTACACCCGACTTAAGAAAGAAATTTTCGTTTAGCTCTGGCGAGTATAATCGACATAAACAGTTAAAAGGTTAAATAGTTCGAATATACTCGTAATAAATGAAAGAAAAGGCTGCGATCAAAAGTAATTAACCATTTATAGCATCGACTTATAATGGCTTCAATTCGAATACTACAGTCCTGCGATAACACATGTTAATCCAAAAAATATATTTTAAATCGAGACTTTTGAGTATCCCATTGTTATCGTTATCAATTCTTTCACAGTATAATTATGTAATTTTAAGTTATTTAAATATCTCTTAAAGTCTGATTGAACAATACATACTCACTCTAAAATATGGTTATGATTCGAGTTCTTCAAGATCCGTTCTAGTTCCCGTTGGCTTGTATTCCTTTATACTTTTGGCTAAATACCTAAAGTTAATGCTGATCATATGAACGCGGGTAATGAGCAATAAATCAGAGCCAAGAATATGAACCCGTACACTGTGTTGTATAGGCTACAGCATAACCCAAAGGATGGCAATAAATAAAGAAATTTCACTTTATTGTTCTGATAGTACAACACAATAGTTTGTATCAATGGAAACAAATTAAACATGGTGGTCTCGGCAAAGTTATAAACTGACAAGGAGCCATTATATTTACGTATTTTCTTTAAATTCTCATCTAATTTGTAATCGATACGCTCTTGATTGGTTTTCGGATAATATTTCTCCAAATTTTTTAAACATTGACGCAGTTTCTTATGGTTGAAGAAACAACAGACCAACTTCTTAAGAGAATTTGCTGCAAACGTTGTGCATATAATACACCCAAACCTTTTTTACACGGTAGATACGTTCCAGTGGATACCGTGTAAAAAAAAACGCGTAAAAAAAGACAAATATTATGTATGTATGTAAGTGTATAAACAAACTGAAAAGATATGCATAGGATTGATGCTGCAGCCTACATATGCCTATAAAATTGAATAAATTTATAAAAACGCACAGATTTAGTTCAATAGTATACACAGAGTTTTTATTTTATTTCATTTTATGATTATAAAAAAATAAAATTAGTTATCAAACTCTTAAGACAATTAGGAATGGAATTATTTTCAATAAAAATTTTTTATTCGGAGTCAGTTTCTGATAGCAAGCGCATTCTCTTTTGCTGGGGTGGCTCAATATCAGTCTGGTCAGTAGAAATACTTATTACTTCTACATCTTCAGAAGCTGCTTCTGGCGCTGGTTTATTTCTTTTAACAGCAAATTCTGTTATAATGCGTTGTGATCCAACTTTGGAAAGCTCTTTATAGAGCTCTCTGTATCTAGCCATACATGTTTGTAGGTCTGATTGAAATTTCACAGCTCTTTCAATTATGTTATCACATGTTAAAAAAAACTGGGAGTTAAACGGGATTAAACGATTTTATCCGTATAAAAAGGAGCGAAAAAAAATGGTAAATTTGTCAAAAAAAAACCGTGTTATTTCAAATTCGCGTAAAAAAACCGTGTAAAAACAGGTTTGGGTGTATATGTCTTTTCGATAGACGTCTCCAATGATTCAAAAATCAAGTATAGTAGCATACCCACCACATCGAAGAGACAATGAAAGATGAGTATTAAAAACAAGACAAACTGCAATTCTCGACGTTTTTCGCTTGGTTTCCAGCGATGCAAACAAAAGCCCACCATAAATAAAGATTGATAGGAATTTTTGTGAATTCCCCTATATGAGGTACAGATTTCTTAAAAACCATTTTATGGTTTTCGTTTTTAATTCAAAACAAATTAAAACTTTTCATAATTTGAAATCACAAACAACCAATCTGTTGTGTTTTCCAAAGAACATTAAATTATTATATTGTGTTGATTTTGATTTTATGATATGATATGTTCAATATATTCTTATGCCATACGATAATTATTTGTATTTGTATTGGCAATTATATAATTGGAGTTTTTTTTTTATAGCTTTACGAGCTAAAGATTGGGAATCTTCGAAAGACATTGGTAGCCCGGCCTACCAATGTGCACGATTCGCCGCAAGACTTACTCTCGGCTTGCTAAACGCATACGTACTAAACCCAACCTAGTTCGTCACACTTCCATTAAGTCGCCCCCCCGGGACCACAATCAAGTATTACATCGGGGGAGGTAAAGATTCAGCGAGTGCTGCTATCCATTTCTGCTGTTCTTGCTCTCTCTATTATTCTCTGTTGTACTAGAACTTCCTTCGCGAATAAACATACCGCGTTCCAGTTTTCGCGCGATGTTAACATCAGGTTAACCACGTTGTCGGGAGTCACCTGGGAACCGATCGTCCTCTCAAGGAAATTTCGTCGGAATTCGTAGCGCGGGCAAGTAAAGAATATATGCTCCGCTGTTTTACTTGTATCCAGACATGATGGACACGCTTCATCCACGTCATGCCCATACTTGTAAAGGTATGCCCTATAGCATCCGTGGCCCGTTAGGAACTGAGTAAGGTAAAAATTCACCTGGCCGTGCTTCCTTCCAGTCCATTCTTCTATATTCGGTATCAATCTGTAGGTCCATCTTCTCTTTGTGGAAGAAGTCCACTCGTGCTGCCACCTGCCATCACCATTCACCTGGTCAGGGTGCACTAGCCCCGTTCTCCTACTTATTAAACGTTTTCTCCTCTCTATCTCTACCAACATTCGTAGCGGCATCATTCCCGCTATCAACAAGGCTGCACCCGTAGATACTGTGCGAAAGGCAGAAATTACTCGGAGGGCAGATCTCCTGTAGGCCCCAACAACTCCTATTCTATATGTCTTCTTATCCATGGCCTCGGCCCATATAGGGGCTGCATATAGAGTAATCGATCTAACCACTCTCATCAGCAATTGCCTCTTCTGCTGTCGCGGACCTCCCAAGTTGGGCATTATCCGCACGAGTGCGCCCGTTGCCGCCGCACACTTCCTACTAATATACGTCAGGTGCCCCTTGAATGTGAGTCAGTTGTCAATCATAACTCCTAAGTACTTGATAGACTGCTTCGATGTTATCCTTTGTTCGCCGACAGTTATGGTGATGTATTCCATTTTCTTTCTACTGCTTACTAATACGACATCCGTTTTATGATCAGCAAGTTTCAGACCTATACTCGCGATCCAGCTTCTAACTCTGCTAACTGCCGCATTGGACGTTCGTTCCAAATTATCAAGGTGTTTACCCCTCACCACGAGGGCTATATCGTCCGTAAATCCGAATATTTGTGCGCCCGTAGGAAGCCTAAGCCACAGTACACCATCATACATGGCGTTCCATAGTATTGGGCCCAGCACCGAACCCTGTGGTACCCCTGCTGTTATAGCGTATGACTTTCTGCCTTCGTCTGTATCATACAAAAGTACCCTATCCTTAAAGTAGTCCACTATGAGTTCCATCAAATATCCAGCTACGCTCCTCTCATCAAGTGCAGCCAGGGTGGCGTCCCAATCTGCCGAATTGAATGCGTTTTTAACATCCAGGGTGATGATTGCGCAATACTCCTTATCACCTTCAAACCAGCGGTCACCGCTGATGGCCTCTTTCGCTACGGTCATGACCGCCTCCATTGCGTCCACTGTGGAGCGCCCTTTTCGGAAGCCAAATTGGCGATCCGACAGGCCGTCTCTCTCCAATATCTCTTCGAGTCTTCTACATATTATCTTCTCCAGCAGTTTACCTACGGTATCGATCATACAAAGTGGGCGGTAACCTGTTGCATCCTGCACACCGTTGCCCTTCGGGATGAGAACCAACCTCTGTCGCTTCCATATCCTTGGGAATTTCCTCTCCTGAATGCATGTATCAAATACTTTCCTAAACACCTCAACGTTGTTCTCTATAGCCACCTTAAGTGCGACGTTTGGGATTCCATCAATTCCCGGAGCCTTCCTTAGTTTCATTTCCTTCCAGACTGCATCGAATTCCTGGCCGCTGACTTCAGGAATGTCATCGTGCGACACACTGTCTCGCACAGCATACGTGATCTCGGCCCTCTCCAGAAAGAGGCCTTCAACAATCGACTGCAGCTTCTCCGCGCTTTCCGTGGCCGGTGGTCGAAAGCAATTCAGCTTCCTCATTACCACCTTATATCCCGTGCCCCAGGGATTATCATCCAAATCGGCACACATTTCCCTATAGCACCTTCGTTTGCTCCTGTCAATGGCCCAGTTGAGGTTGGCTCTGAGCACTTTGTATCTTTCCCGAAGTTCTATGAAGTCATTGCGACCCATTGCTCTCTGGAATATCCTCCGCGCTCGATTACATTTCCTTCTTAATTCAGCTATCTCCGCGTTCCACCAATAAACGTGTTTCCTGCCTGGCAGGTGAGACTTCCGCGACATAGACGCGCTGCAGGCTTCCGTTATACAGCGCATAAGTTCCACCGGCATGTTGTTTGCGCTTCCGGTCACCCGAATGTCGCTCATCGCGAGAACAAAGGTTTCCTCATCAAAAGTAGAGTCCCTCCACAAGGGATTAGGAGGGGCGGCAGTAATGGGGTTCACTGCAGCGAGTTCCTGGATATATAAAATAATCGCCCGATGGTCGCTATGAGTGTAGACATCGGACACAATCCAATTCGATGTCGTCGCCAGTGTATCGCTGATGAATGTTAAGTCAATCTTAGAACTCCTTCCATTTCTCGAGAATGTATCAATCTGCCCACAGTTGAGTAAGACAACCTCCAGAGTTGCAAATGCGTCAAGCAGGCTCTCACCTCTTTGGTTCGTGTACGCTGAACCCCATTCAACTGCCCATGCATTAAAGTCCCCGGCAATCACCACGGGTCTTAGATTTCTGGCCTCGCGAACGATGTCGTCCAATCTGAGTCTGTACTCCTCCATTGATAAGCTGGGGGGGAGATAACAGCTGAAGAAACAGTGCATTTCACAAAGCCTTCTCTCCTGTTGTCAACATTTTCCACTGGGAATTTACCGCATGACCATATCGCTGCCTTGTTGCATTTACTGGTAGCCCAACGCTGATTGTCAGGTGCCCTATAGTGTTCACTCAAAATCGTAAGGTCTATTTTCTGCTCCCGGACTGTCTGCTTAAGAATCTCCTGCGCCGCTTCGCAGTGGTTCAAATTCAGCTGCAAGATCCTCATTTTCCTATGTTCATTATCCTCCGCCGAGCTGCCAGGTACTGTGGACACTTAGGTCCCCCCGTGACATGTTTTGAGTCCACAATACGATCGGTCCTACAGAGTAGGCAGTGACTTGAAGCAGTGTTTTGACCAATCACTCCTACTGCGGCAATTTCCAGCTACGTGCCCGAATTCTAGGCATTTGTAGCATCTCCTTGGGACAACTTTCCTCATTAACCGGCAAACTGTCCACCCGACACGCAGTTTGCTTACCTCTTCGGCCCTGCTAGCCAACTTCGTTGGTATTACAATTATTGCCGTCCGGGTGCCCCCTGGAGCACTTCTTATCGTCCTGATAACCGATGGGTGTAATTCTCCTATTTGTTCTCTCCAAGCGGGTATTATTTCATCTTCCGTGGTAACCTCGTCCAGGTATCGCAGTTCAAATGTTGTCTCCTGAGATATCGTCCTGACCTCTATATCATCGGACAATATGGTCTTCAATTTGGATTGGTGAGTTTCTGTAGACGCCTCAGCCGATCTTCTAAATTCCAGCAGAATTTCACCCTTTTGTGTTTTCTTAACAAGGTGAACGTCTTCGCCAACTGACTTAAGCTCCGGGGCATTCCTAACCTTCCTCAGGATGTCTGCAAATGAGAGCTTCTCCGTAGGTTTTATTATCATTGCATCCGGTCTTGGGGGCTTTTTGCGCTTCCTTGTCTTGAGCACCCAATCATTGGGCTCTGTGCTCATTTCCACTCCGGTACCCGGTACTTCAGCATCCCGATTTATTACATCTCCATTAGTACTTACTGCTCCTTTCTTCGTATCATTGCCTCCAATTTTTGAAGTTGGGTCAATTGATCCCTCCAGTTGAATTGGTCTGGTCCTCTTCGGAGGTGTTCTCCTAGGTTTTCCCAATTCTTCTCTCTGCCTCTTGGAAACACAAGGTGTCTGCTGTTGAAGGCTCGTCTGCGTGCTTCTATCATTAGTTCTGATCCTTTTCTCTTGTTCCGCAACTTTATCCTTAGCGGCTTGCTGATGTAGTGACGATATAGAAGCCACTAAATCGCGCATCGCTTGGTGTATGGACCTCCTTCCTCCGCCCATCATCTCCACGAGTTCAGAAATTTTATCGCCTAGTTTGGTGAAATCATCCACCTCTTTTTCAGGATCCTTGTTCCTCTGCAACTTCGGTGGTGACGAGCTCGATCGCTCGCCGTTCTGCCTCAGCGGTGGTGAGTGGAGTAATCTCGAAGCTCTCCGGAAAGGATTCAGGAAAGGGCTGTCCTGCTGGGTCTCCTTTGCACCTTCGGTGCCGGCTGGAGAATTAGCGCCTGTAGGGTTGTGTGAAATGTTCGTTATATATTCCATTCTATTGGGTCCCAACTTGGAGCCGTTATCTTGGATTCGTTGTGTAGTTACTCTTGTTGTGGTCCCATGGTTATCTTTGCAATGCAGGGAGGCCATGCGAGGGTTGACACAAGTCCTCATGAGAGCTTGTGTTCAGAGCCAGACCGGGAGCTAAACAGAAGAATTACTTAACTGCCCCTACACCCCAACTCAACAGGACGAGTCCAAGATCGTTCTCCAAGGCTTGCCAGGTTTTAACGGGACGGAGACAGATGGTGTATTAGCCTGAAAGCCGTCTGTACCAGGTTTCACTCCAGCACATATTGGTAACAGAATACCCCATCCGCCAGCCCATGTCATCAAATCATAATATTTCAGCGTAGTCCAGTATGCCGTAATCAGAATCTTACTGGTATCAATTCTGATGCCTATACGACTAGGATCCGATCGTCCACATCCGTTAGGAGCGTGCTCACACGCATGACGGTCTCTGATTCCCACGGTGCTAACGTGATACCACGGTAGTTCAATGCTTTGAGCGGCATTGTTTCGCTTTGAAGCGTAGGCGTCATTGGGTATATGCTAGACTTTTCATCCGCACCCTCTACCCCTGCCCTCCCATTTAGTCGCCTTTTACGACAAGCAGGGAACCACTGTGGTAGAATTCTAACCCGCTACCACACGGGTGATATAATTGGAGTTTATTTGCTGGCATTTGCGTTTCATTGTTTTCAATAATTATTGGAAGATAATTTGCTAAATAATCATTTCAATTGAAAAACTAATTATTTACATTCATTTTAATTGCGAAATTATTTATCGATAATCCCAAGCTTATAATGGCTATGACAAATGTGTAGCTATTTAATATAATAAAATGAAATAAAAAATGGTATGCAGGATATACATAAGTATGTACCGTATGTTATTTTCCATATTATAGTTTTATTTGTATCTTTGGTAAAAATTCTATTGTTTTATTTCAGTTAACCCTAAAACGACCACAGGAACAACTAAAAACCGGATATGTTTCCTATATACAGTTGGGTGTATGCAAACAGTAATTTTTTATATATGGTCACTGGAAGTTGACACTTTTTACGCGTAAATTATGGTATTTACATACATACATACATAATTGGTTGTCAATACAACTCTTCAGTCAGGTTTGCGATCTAGCTTCTCACACCATCATCTAGAAAGCAAACGAATGCGGTCTTTTTATATGGTAGAACAAGATATTAGTTTATTTTGGGACTAAGATCATAATTGGTCATTACAATCTTTCAGTCAGGATTACGACTTACCTTCTCACACTACTTATGTTGCGTAGGTGTTACTTTTATACATGAATGGCGGGACCTACAGTTTAAAGTCGATTACGAACGACAGATTTTGAGAAACTTTTCATGGCAATTTTATTTACTTTCGGAGTTTTTGGCAGAAGTCTGCTTAGGGGAATTGTCTGACATGGAGTTCGAAACGTGGCCACATGTCTAATAAGCCAAAACACCACTTACCTATATTTAGTAAATGTAAATTTCATTTGTCACTACATATATTATAAATTATTTAATACCAGATAACAAATACGTTCTTTTTTTTTTTTGAGACCAACATTCAGGATATGCAGTGCATTGTGGTGGAATACAGGAAATATAGTTTTGTAGGAGAAAGGAAAGAGTGACCGATAATTTTTTTTGCGAATAATTCGCACTTTCTTTACTCTATAATCATATGTAATGTCAGACAAATAAATTAGACAATCACAAACACCCAGAGTCCCTTGTGGGAATCGAACCCACGGCCTCGGCACTAGAAGTTTAGCACACTACCAACTAGGCCATAGGGCCATCCTCATCGCTGCACCCAAATATATTTTTATAAATGAAGAAAGTTATTGGTGTTGAAGACCTAAATAATTTATTGCAAACACTATGGGACACATGTATCGCGGTCCATAATGGAATTTTTCTATTTAAAACAGAGGATATGATTCCTTACTATTATCATCTTTTACTTACTTTTAGTATTGTTTATTGTGCTTCGCAGAGCACTTGATGTTATTAAACTCAACGATAATTAAATTTGGTATATATTAAGTCGCTGTGGTCTAGTAGGTAATCTGTTGGCTTATTAGACATGTGGTCTCGGTTCAATCCTCAGGTCAGGCATCTCCGACTAAACAAAATATGAAAAAATATTTCTTCGGCGACTCTCTCTCAGCAGATTTCTGGCAAAAACTCTGAGAGTAAATACAATAGCTATGAAAAATTTCTCAAATTCTGTCGTTCGGAGTAAACTGTAGGTCCCACCACTCATGTATAAAAAATTAACGCTCACAACATGTGGTGTGAGAACCTAGGTCGTAATACTGACTAAAGGATTGTAATTGACCAATTATGTATGAATGTTATGTATATATTCATTCATAACGACGAAGACGAATATATTGAAGCCTTTCAACAGATGACCCAGCTCTATCTGATATTGAACTTAAATATTTGATATTCTAACAGCAAAAATTGTCCGCGTCTTCAATTTTTTTAATTAAATGCGAATCAATCTGTGATACTTAATAACGTTTAAATGTGGCATTCATTCCATATATGCGCATAAAAATGGTCAAGAATTCTTTATTGGCTATTATATTTTGTCATTCTTTAGAGACTACGGGTTTACGGTAATAGATATGGTGCTCACAAAACAGCAAACAACAATATATTGTGGAACACATAAAAAAATTTAAGAAACGCAATGTAATGAGCCAATACACAATTAATAAAAAGCCTGTCAAATGAGGGCTCAGGACAAACATCAGATGCCCCAATATTTTAATATTTTATTACTTTGTTGTAGCAAATATTTAATTTTATTAAAAATAGATATTAATACCTTAAATATTGGAAGCATTTACTTTTTCTTTCTTCTAATGAAAAAGTTTATATAAATTGAATCCCTTAACGACGATAGCAATACATTTGTCCCAAGAAATAAACGGATAACCCATTATTGGGTTTGGAAATTTGATTTTAAAATATGTTCCTTGATCATCTAATAACTCATCCTAAATAGACAAAATACCAAATAAGATAACTTTGCCTCTCTTAAGCTTTATTTTAGTATTCCCCCAATATGTATCCACTTAGAGAAGCTCAGTGATCGTTGTATAGCTTAGAGGTTGAAAAAAGATAGAGGTAGCAATATTGATATCATTCATTCACTATATAAATAATTTTTTCGCATTAAAGTCTATTAAAAAAAATTTGAAAACTAGTCTGCAACTTAAGTGAATCTAGTGATCGATCCGATGTCACGTAACGGTTACTTCGTTTGACTATCCCGGAAGGGTGAGTCAAATACAAATATTACAATACTCTTTTCTTTCTCAACCGATGTGCCTTACTTACTTACTTTATTGGCGACAGCAATTTGTATCCTGGATAACGGCCTGGCTTCTCAAACTATCCAAGAGGACGAACCTATAGTTCGTCTAACAGTCCGAATAATATATTTAAAAATCTCACAGAGAAAACTGAACCTAATAAAGACATAGTAAATTTGAACAAAGTTTATAAGATTTCTCTATGGTTTTTTTTCAAGAAGAGATTCTTATTATTTTTATAAAGAAAACCTTTTTGAAAACATCAAGAAGAAAACTTAGGGATTTTACTAGATAGTCTTCTTGATTTTTTTAAAAAGGTTTTCTCCTTAATTTTATTAAGCTTTCTTTTTGTTTTTTCAAAAAGGTTTTCTTCTTGATTTTATTAGGCCCTCTTTTTGTTTTTTCAAAAAGATTTTGTTCTTAATTTTATAAGACCATCCCTATATTTTTATAAATAATGCTTCTTGATTTTGCTTGATATTATTATAGATTTTTTATTGATTTACTTAGAAACTAATTTAATATTCGATTTATTAATAATGATTTTGCACGAACAATATTTCTTCTCCATTCCCTCAGTCCTGCTTTGAATTTAAGCAACTCCACCTTCTTGAATAAATTTTCAACGTCTTCGATTTCCATTTTTATAATATGTTTGTTGATGTAATTCCAAAACTTAAAAGAATGTTGCACGTTTCATCCCGGAGCTCCCAGGATTTAAAAATTGGGTCATTACAAAAAATTTTATTTGTTTTTTATAATACTTTTTTTTGAAATTAAAACAATTAAATTTTTGTATTTAAATTTACTTGGTTTTTTTTTAAGAAGGAATATTTTTATTACTTTTTTCCACTTCTTTACTTGCCACTTGTTCACTTTATTTTAACAAGCCAGCTAATATAATCAAGAAGTTATTCTTATTAAAACATTAATAAGATAATTTGCACATGATCAAATAGAAACCAAATGAAATCAATAAGGATTACAACTTAAAAAAAATTAATAATTAGCCCAATGAAATCTATAAGAAAAACCTTTTTGAAAAAATTTATTGTGTAGCCCAATGAAATTAATAAGAAATTCTTGTTTTATACAATTTAGAAGAAAACATAATGGAATCAATAAGTTTTTCTCTATGGATTGTATTTTTTGTGGCAAAAATGACGGAATTTGAGTAAAAAAATGGTAAATAACAAGTTTTCTTCTTAAATGTATGTGTTTTACGTCTTGAAAAAATTAAAATGATTTATCACATAAAAATAATAAGAAATCTCTACGAAAAAATCTTCGTTTCTTTCTGCCGTAATACCCCTCACTCCAAAAACGTTTCGTAGAGAAAATGTTCTTGATTTTATTCAGCAGTTTTCCCTCTGTGCTGTTTCAATGCAATTAATTTCCTCTCAGAACTTTTGGCGGAAGGCGACAGAAAGGAGGCCATCCTGAAGGAAATGTTTGCTGATCTAAAATAATAAATACGCCTTAAAGAAGTATGCATCGCATAAGAAAGTAATTATAATTATATATAAATCTCGAAAGAAAGTAATTAAATCTGCAGGCAAGACAAGATTAACCATGTTAACTTATTTTTGCATTTAAGTGATTATTTTTTCTTTCAAGGCAAGGCACCAGTTCACACATTTTCTATTGTGATGGCCAAAGTTAATGAATTAAAGTTTGTGTTGTATCATCACTCTGTTATAAGTCAAATTTAGATCCCTGGGTATTTAAACTTGAAACAATGTCTCATTGATAAAAGATTTGATAATAATGGTGACACAGTGCCCGAGTTTGATGGCTATTTTATGCAATTTTTTATAGGGTCTTCCAATAGGGGACCAAACATTGAAATTTGATTACGGCCTTCATATTGATTTTACTTCTGTCAAATTAGTTGTCCCTTATTCCGTATATATAGCCAAATCACAACGCACGGCCACAGACAATGACGAATATTTGCTGAATAAGCTCTGGAGCTGTTGCCAACTGAATCTAATTTTCATAGAAAAATGATCCTATTTCTGAAGAAACATAATTGCCTTAGTTGGGAATACACCAATCCACAAGAGATCTAAGAGCGTGCAGTACATCCCGAAAACATCACTGTTTGGTGTGGATTTTGTGCTAGAAGCGACTTCTGCTCCTCTGAATTGCACACCAATGGTTGCAATAGGATGGGTACTTGCTACATAGCTTATGCCATAATGGATATACTGCACAAGCGTTAAACTTTTTATTGTAATGTTTTCTTACGTCGCAGGTATATACGAATAAACCACAAATAATAGCGGCCAACATAACCTATGCAATAATTTAAATTTAGCCTCATTTATCCACCAGAGACATAGATGTATTGGAGCCAAAGATGATGATGTATGATCGCTAAATGACAGCTAATTTGACAAATGTAGTTTCACAAAGTTCAGAAGTCGTTGTTGGAAGGAGCAATATAAGAATTTTTTTAGAGATATGTATCTCCAAAAAAACTTGAATTCGTGACATTATTTATATATATGTATATGATCATTATTCGATACTATTTTACCCTTTTGTTTTTAATTAAAAATTTAAAGGAAATAAAAATAAATTGTATTAAATTTAATTACTATGTGTTTCATCACGTTTCATATTTATTTATAGGTCATATTTATTTGCAATTATCAACTAACATTTGCGGTTTCAATAATTGTAAACAATAAGAAAATAATTTGAAAATAATTATTTAAATTGCAGTATCAACCATATTCACTATAAGTTGTGAAGTTGCCAAGCGTATAATAATGGATATGACAATTGTAGCTCATCAGAAAAGGAAAATAATATCAAGAAAGCATTTTATATTTCACAAAATAAGTGTGCGTATTATTTAATATATCGTAGCATAAAATACAAAATAACGTAATGTTAAAACAACAAAAGCAAAAAATTTACAAAATTGTAACTACTACTTGTAAAATCAAAATTAATAATTATTAATTAAAATCAAAATGTTTTTGTTCTATCTTTATAGTTATTTTCTTAAATTATTTTATAAAATATTACCGGAATTATTTATTTAAAAGAAAAAACGGGTATTTGTTATAGAATCATAAATACAGCAAAAAGTGAAGAAATTACACTTTTTTACGACCAACACTCGGGAGATGGCCCCTACACTTACAGCACATTGTGTTGGTACTACGAAGGGAAGGAAAGAAAGAGAGTAGTGGTTGTGGATGCTCGATTTGAATCTCTTTATAGCATAAGTGATAAGAAAAGGAGGAAGTGGAGGAATGAGATTTAACTTCAACAACAGGATTATATAACAAACAATTCTATTTTTTTGTACTTAAAAAATCTTAAATACAGTCGGATTTAATAATTAAGGTCACATTCGTTGTCATTTTAATTACTTTCTAAGCGCTTGTGTAGATTTTGATTAGATATGTTAACGGGTATTTTACTGCTGTTGCAAGTTTATCTCCCGGTTTTTAATATCGTTACGTTATTGTTGCGTGACAATAACAGTCTAAATGGCAACCAGTAAACATACAGGTCTTTGCCCTGACCAGTGTTTTTGAACAAAAACAACATGTATTTGTTGCTTTTTTCTGTGCGCTAGATTGTCATATGGCTGAAATGACAAAGACGAATTTATATAATAACATTCAGGGTGAAATCAATAAGGTGATAGCAAAATTACAACAACTCAAATCGCAGTGTTTTTTAACAAAGACAACTTGTATTTGTTACTTTTTTTCGGGTAGCTAGATTGTCAAAAGAAATTCGCCGTATGATAGAAATGACAAAGGCGATTCCAAGGCGAATTCATAGAAGGTGGTGTTATTAGCCCAGCTGATTGCTTTTTTGAGTGCACATAAATGTCAAATAGTTACGTTGTGCATTTTTTTCATTTAAATATAAATTTAAATTTGTCAATTTGTGTTTTTTTTTCTAAAATTGTTTTTTTTAACAAATTTGTTAAAAACATAACGTGAGTGTTGTAAATATACGTGAGTGTTATAAATATTCTGAGTATATACTCTATAAGTTTTATATAAAATTTGTTTTTTTTGTAGTTAAAAATTTTTAACCAATTTTTAATTTATTATCTTTATTCGTGAAATTTATAAAATGCGTATGTGTAAGCTATGTGGAAAGAGAAACGAGCCTGACAAAGAATCTTTTTTTCATGTGCCCACCGACGGTTAGAGGAGTCAAAAGTGGAGTCAGTTGCATAAGGTCGATTTTAAACCAAATGACCGAGTGCTAACCACTTTTCTGTCTGTGACATTTTAATAAGTGGCAAAAGGAAAATATTATTGCCGAAGGCTATCCCAATCATTCCTAAACCTCCAACACCGTAAGTACATAAAGTTTTATATATTTATAGAATTATATATTTTATTATTAATTCATTCAGATTAATTTTACCTGAACAAGTCCATCACATGTGCATTACCGACAACATAAAGCTTGTACATCAGGGGACACAAACAGAGTAAGTTGTCTTAAATATAGAATGTTTATATTAAATATATAATTTAATACTTTGCTTACTTTCTAATTTTTAGAATACAGTTCCTAACTCCGTCTCCAATGCTGGATCATGCATACCACCTGCCACTACCAAACACTTACCATCACCTGACTCCTCCCTCCAAAACTCTTTTAGACCAAGAAACGCAGACAAGGTAAGTTACGAAATTTTTGGTGATATGCATATATTAAATTGTATATATATATATAGTATATATTCATGAATACATACATATGTATGTAATGCAAAGTGTGATTAAAAACTAAGTATTTTCTTTTATACGTTTTCAGCTTTATATTCACCGAGAAAGAGGAGTACTCTAACAAAGTTAAAATGTTAGAGTCACAAGTAAAAAATGTACAGTGTGAGCTTGTTCAATATAATAAGGTCTTGGATAACGTGAGGAGAATTTTTGACAGAAAGATAAGTCAGAAAACTGATGACATCAGAAACAAAATAGACAGACAGACAGGGCCTATAACCACCTGTACGTAAGACACTTTCCATTACCACATGCGTTAGTGTCGAAAAGTGCGGGTAGAGGAAGGTATTATCGATTCATCAATAGACTTCATTAGGCACATTACCAATTTATCGGATGATGAAAAGATATGAAAGTAATGGAGACTTTCGAATACGAAACCAACCTGGACAAAGTGAGGAAGCCAAGTAACTACGTGCAGGTGGTTATGGCACGTGGCTTAAATAAGTCATGGAAGCAGCCGGTCTTTTTGACTTAAACTGCAAAATGTCAAAAGACATTGTACACAAAATAATAAGATAATTGTCTACAGTTGGATTTCCAGTAGTAGCAATCGTCCCGGATATGGGCCCGTCTAACCGTAAGTTGTGGAAAGGTTTAGGAGTTTCCCCAGGTAAGTGACATATACGTAATATGTTTACAACACACTACACAACCACTACACTTGACATATTTTTTTATTCCTCCAATGACGACCATTAAAGGACGGATATATGTATATAACTATAAAATAGGTAAATAAAGAAAAAATAATTAAAAAATCTAATACATATAACATTTCAACTAACACTAAATCATGTCTATTTCACATTCAATATATCTATATATTTAGTATATTTTTCATTTATTATTTTTAGAAAAGCCTTGGTTCCCAAGTCTGGTCAATGAAATAGAAAAAGTATTTGCGTTTGTCGATGCTCACCATCTTCTGAAACTAATACGTAATCATTTCATTGATACCGGCTTGTTGTACAATGGGAAATTACTGACTGCAGCCACAATTTCGGAAGTGTTGAAGTACACTTCAAGAAGTGATACTTCAATTGTATTTAAGTTAAGCACGGAAAATATATCCGTGAAAGGCGCAGGTAATAGTTTACTTTTAATCCTTTTATCTTATTACCAAGTTCATTTTAATTACAGGAAAGCAAAAAGTAAAATTGGCGGCCCAACTTTTTTCACATACGATGGCCAATGCTATCCGTCGGTGTTATTCTTTGGGCCTGGATATGTACGAGCTATAGCTGTCCGATGTTAATCGATGCATCGTAAACATCGATGTTTTGATTTCGATACATCGTTAAAATGTCGATGTATCGTATCATACGATGTTAATCGACACATCGATATTTTTTATTCGGTGTATCAAAAAGATGAATTTTAAATTTACGCATCCGGCAGCTTTTGTTTAAGTAGCAGATTGTAATTCATTTAAAGTAGTGACAATGTTTTTAAACAGAAACACTCTAAGAATGACTTAATTTGTTTTAAAATCGCTTGAACACAGTAAAAAATATACCTTATATTCATAAACCATCATCGAAGCAACAGCATTTGCAGAAAAAATCAAAAGTATATTTGTATAGCGAACAAATTTTCTTTTTTTATGGTATTAATCAGCAATGTAAGTACTTTTTGTGTGTTTGATGTTAACAGCAATTATATATTTACCTTTATTATACTGTTACAGGTTGTAATAATGGCAACGTCAACGTCGAGTTTGGTTTGGAAATACTATGAAAAAAATGGCGATAAATCTGGAAATTGTAAACTGTGCGAAAAAATATAAGGACCGCTGGTAATACTTCTAACTTGATGGGCCATATTAAACACATTCACAAGGCTACATTTTTGGAAATTGGTAAAATAAAAATTCCTTGGACGCAAACATTAATAAATACAAATTTTGTAAGAGTGTTAGGCGAAAATACAGCAGTTGTTGTCGATTCATGTGTGCCGTCTACAAGTAGTTCAAGTAATGTACATTCTGTATCATGTATTGAGGTAAATGATGACACTACTACTGAATTAGTACCTTTAAAGCGTCAGAGGTCTATACAAAAAAGTTTTGAAGATATTGCTTCTTATTCCGGTGGTGACAAGGCAACAAAAATTAACAACGCTATTGTATATATGATTTGTAAAGATAATCACGCGTTCTCACTGGTAGAGTATGAAGGTTTTAAACACTTAATAAAAGCTCTATCACCGCATTTTAAAGTTCCAAGTAGAGTTACTGTGACACGTTGGGTCGATAAAAAATATGAAGTTTTATCAGAAGTATTGAAAACTAAATTACCAACAGTGGACAATATTACATTGACAACTGACATTTGGTCCGATTTTCAAATGCGAAGTTTTTTGGGTGTCACAGCCCATTTTGGTATTGGAACTGAATTTCAGTCGATAATGTTGGGGGTATACCACCTCGATGAAAGACACACTTCTGAATATATATCAACTGTTATTACCAAGGTATGCAATGAATGGGGCTTTCCAAAAGATAAAATTACCGCAGTAGTAATAGATAATGCAGCCAATATGGTAAAAGCTGTAGAATTGGCCTTTGGAAAAAAGAAGCACTTACCCTGCTTTGCACACACACTAAATTTAGTTGCTCAAAAAGTACTAAATGTCTCAGAGTTGCAGGCATTAGTGACTAAAATAAAAAGTATTGTTACTTTCTTTAAACAAAGTTGCGTAGCAAGTGACGAATTAAGAAAAACGACAAAAGCTGATGCAAAACTTATCCAAGATATACCTACTCGTTGGAATAGTACGTTCTATATGATCGAAAGGTTTCTAGAACTTCGAAATGCCATAAGTGAAATATTACTTCGACACAAACTGCCCCACCAATGTTGACTGGTATGGAATTATCCACATCTTCAAAACTACTTAACATATTACGGCCTTTTGAGGCAGCTACAAAAGAAATATCCGGTGATATATATTGCAATAGCAGCAAAGTTATTCCACTAGTTCACTGTATGGTATCGAAACTAAAATCTCTTGAAATTGAAGAACCCTTGTTAAAAGAAGTACATGAAATTGCTCTTACTGAAATCAACAAGCGAATGGGTCCTATCGAACATGTATCAATTCCGGCTTTTGCCAAATTGTTGGATCCACGGTTTAAAAAAATACATTTTGAAGATCCACTTGCATGTTCGAAAGCCGTTGGAAAAATCCAAGAAATGATAAGAGATATGGCAGACGCAAAGTCTGGGGATGTCGACTCCGATATTTCAGACAAGCCGATAGAGGAATTTAGTCTATGGAGTGTTCACCACAAATTAGTTAATAGAAATTGGAAAACAAATAGGACTGAAAGGAACATTTCTGATGAACTCTCAGTTTATTTGCGAAGTCCGGTAAGTCGGCTTAATGAAAATCCTTTAGAAGTGTGGGCCGACTGTAAAATTCAATTCCCCAGTTTGTACAATATAGCATACAAATATTTAAAAATGGTTGCCAGTTCCGTGCCATCTGAAAGGCTTTTCTCAGAGACTTCATTAGTGATATTTATATGGATAGCAAACACAATATTTAAAATTTTGTTTTTTTACATGAACAGCTCTATTACGAGCCTACAAACACCGCGGACCTTTTTCAATTAGTGAATGATTGGTTTGACGTACTCAATTCTAATTTGAGTTCTTATCCCGGCAAAGTAAGACATTTACCAAATTTGTTTTTATTTTGACATTAAATAATTCAGTAATTTGTTTAAAGGAACCATACGGGATAGCGCTTTGTAGGCAAGTAGACATTTTGTCTCAAATGACAAATATTATGTCTAAGTCGATTTTGCCAGGAAGAACTAATATGGAGCAATTTCAAAAAGGCGTTGTTATGACTAACAATGCGTTGATCATGCTTCATGAGTACGTCAAAAGGTACGGTATGAGGTTCGTAATTACAAGTAGGCTTAACCAAGATATTCTGGAACACTTCTTTGGTGCCATTCGCAGCAAAGGAGGATTGAATGACCACCCATCACCCATTGAATTTAAATTCAGATTGAGGAAGTGTATATTGGGTAAGTAAATTGAAAATGTATTTACATTTTTATATAACATAACTTTTTAATTCAAAATAGCTAGAAATACAGAAAATTTAAACGGTAGCGAAAACGTCAGCAACGACGGCACCAAATGGCTTTCCTACATAGCAGTGGATAACCAAAGCCTAGAGGAAATCATTGAGGAAATAGAAGACAAAGGTGAAGAGTTTAGTGACCTAGTGGAAACAAGTTTTGATGACATTGTTATTCTTCAAGAAGATGCTTTAGAGTATATATACTTTAGAGTATATATACGGAAGCTGAATCTTGAAGAATACAAATCTCATGATAGCTCGTTTACATGGGTTGATCAGGTGTCGAAGGGTTCCCTAATAATAATTTCCTCGAAACAATGAAATCTCTAGAACTAATATTTAATACGGTAAATTGAATGGAAATATTCGATAAGAGAAACCTTCATAACCACCTGATTGAGAATTCTTCATTAGTAAAACTGCCCGACTGCGTGAAGAAATTGTTTTTCAAATGTCGAATTTACTTTCGTGTGCTACATTTGAATACGAGATTGAGGGCGCAGAAAGCCAAGCAGAGGATAATGGGCTAAATATGTACATTAAATAAATAACTGCAATATTTTTTTCACACAGGTGCAGTTCCACTTTTCACAAATACAAGGTCCTTTTTAGGATCGCCGAATATTTACCGGAAGAGGTGAAATATTTAAAAACAATTTATTCTTTATTTATTCTACTTCAGTCAACTGGTTCTTTAACAATCGGTCCTTTTCAGGACCACCGAGTATGTGTCGGAAGAGATAAGACATTTAAAAACGATTTATTCTCTTTTGGTCAACTGGCTGTTAACAATCGATCCTTTTCAGGACCACTAAATACATGTTAAAAGAGATAAAATTTGATTCTAATATAAACATGTATAATAAAAGTTTAATAGTTAATAAAATACTACTCATTGTATGTGTACTTATTGTTCTTTCTGTTTGGCTGTGTGTAGTAATACACCTACGTAAGGGGTCTGTGCCTTTAGTTGGTGCTTAGATGTTCCATAGGTTGATCAGTTTTTAAGCTGCTTTTTGGTTATGCAAGTATTCGGTATACGTACGTATACACTGAGTATCTCCCTTATAGCCAAAAAAGAAGAATTAATACTTAAATTTTTGCTCTAAATCTTATTCTTTATTTTTTTAATTTACATTTTTTATAATTTCTTTCTACATGCCAAACATGATTTAAATTAGAATTACATTATTTCCTTCTATCCTTTATAAAAACATCTTCAGCTCTGTCATCTTTCCAAACAGGCAAACAGCGTCTCAAATCCTAAAGTGACCAAAGTTAAAATCAAGCTTTTCACTTTTTTCAAAATACACAAACATTATAAATAAATTCACGTTTATTTATATTATTTTCTATTTCTAATACAAATTTATAAATGTAAATAATGTTGTATTTTAAAAATGCCATATAAAAGAGACGAGGGAATAAATGACAGAAAATAGCAATTTCAATGTCATTATGTGAGTTCGCCTCTGTCATTTCAGCCATATGGCGAATATCATTTGGCATAACCGGTCACACAAAAACAACAGAAAATACATATTTTTTTGTTAAGAAACACTGCGAATTGAGTTGTTGTACTATTGCCATCACCTTATTGAGTTCGCCCTGGACAAAGGCGATTCCATATAATGACATAAAGTTTTTATTTTGTGTCATTATATTCCACGATAAAAGTTGTGCCAGTACATGAAGAATATTTAAATAAATTATAAATTGTGTAGAATATAAATATAAAAAGAAATAAAAAATAAATAAACAAAGGAATGTATATACAGTGAGCAGAAAAAATGTGTACACTTATTATAAAAAACTAACAAATAAATTATTCCACAGAATTATGTTCAATATGACTTTCTAGAAAATCCGGTCGCCATAGTCCAAAGATCCCCACTTTTTTTTGCCTCAAAATGTTCGAATTTCGACAATTATTTTCTTTATACGTAACCAACAGAGAAATGTTTATAATTAGAATATAATTTTTAAGGTTTTATTTTTTGTTTTTGTTTTTTGAGGTAGTAAGTGTAAGTTTTTTTGCTCACTGTACGTAAACAGAACATTCGACAATCTCGTGTACTTAAAAAAGCACTTACCTGGGCTGATAACACCACCTTATATGAATTCGCCTTGATAACATTCAAATTGTTATTTTCTGTCATTTATTAACTCATTTTTTATATGGCCTTTTATAAAAACCACATTTCTTCCATTTATTTAAATCAAAAATTATTGTTAATAACTATTTAATGAATTACATAAATAACGAGATTTAAATGATTTTACGTATAAAGTAGGTGCATTATCAAAGAAAAGTGATCAGCAAGTTATTAACTTTGGCAACTTTTGATGATTTGAGAGGCTGTGTGCTGGTTTGGAAAGATGGCTCAGCTGAAGAAGAGTTTTTATAAAGATTGCAATACAAGAAAAAAATTAAATAATGGTTTCAAATTATGTTTGGCATGGACCATAAATATATATAAAGAAATTAGAAAAAATTTAAATAAAAAGTAAAGAATAGAAACTTGTTGCCACTAGGTCACTAAAATCTTCATTTTTGTCTTCATCCATTAGCCTTGTGTTATCCGCTGAAGTTGAGGAAAGCAATTTGCTGCCGTCGTTGCTGACGTTTTCTTTGACATTTAAATTTTCTGTATTTATAGCTATTTTGAATTAAATAGCTATTCAAAAATATAAATAAATTTTCAATTTACCTACGCAAGATATACACCAATAGGTGATAGGTGATCATTTGAACCTCCTTTTCTGTGTATTGCTCCAAAGAAGTATACGATCATATCTTAGTTGAGCCTACTTGTCATAATGAACCGCATTTCGTACCTTTTGACGTACTAATGAAGCATGATCAATTCGTTTTTAGTTATAACAACTTTTTTAAAAAATGCCCCATTTTGGGTTTTCCTGGTAAAATTGGTTTAGACATTTGACACAACATGTCGCTTGCCTGTATTATTTAATATGAAAACAAAAAAATTTTAAAAATTACTTATTTTGCCAAGATATGAACACAAATTAAGTACGTCAAACCGATCATTTACTATTTGTATTATATTTTGCGCGGTGTTTCTAGGGTCATATATATCCATACCCAAAGAATAACACCTTCGGGTAGCATTGGCCGTGGTATACAAATGGTCAACCTTAAATCATGACAACCTGAAAATCGTTTTATGATTTTAATTTAATTATAGCCTTTTTAATTCCAATCCAAAGTCAAAACATATTAGGCTTCAAAACATCGTTGTCGTAGCTCTCCTCTCCTCATTATTGTACTAATAAGTTGTTTGCGAAAAAGCTACTGCATTGCTTAACCCTTATCCTGTCTTAATGGGTCAAAATTGCCCAAACTGTTTTTATTGCCCATTTATTCTTGAAATACTTAGCGGATTTTTTTGAAACTTTTGTAAAATTATTTTTTTAGGGAATACTATTAAAATTTAAAATAAAATTTTTGTAAATCGTTTCACAAAGCGTATGGAGAAAAACTTACGCAATTGGTACTTTTGGGTCAAAATTGCCCAATGCAACAAAATTAATTTACGCATATAATACGAGCTTAGTATCAATTTTGTGTGCATTTACAACATCATAACTAGCAACAAAACAAACAAAAAAAATAAGTAAAAGGGCAGCTATTTGATAATAACACTCAAGTGTTTTTTGGCGTGTCTTTGAATTAAATATAAGTGACAAAATCTTTCCTTATTTTGGAACAATGAAACCATAAGAGATAAGAATTTTTATTATGCAATCAGACTCAGGCGATGTAAAACCCCAGGACACATCAAGTGGAGATGAAAACGATCTCGTTTCTGAACCTGCATCTGACTATGACCCCAACTCCTCGTCAGGCGCTAGCATTGACATTTCCGAAATTCTCGATCAAACTACGGATGAAGTTTTAATGTATCCATCCAAAAATGGGAAATATTTATGGTGAGAAACATCAACAATAAATAAACTCGGAAGATTTCCTAAACAGGACATAATAAATTTGACACCAGGCCCAACGCGTTATGCTATTTCAAGAGCTGATAGTATAAAATCTTTTTTCTGTTATTTATGCCCAATGATAATATGAAATTATTAGTTGATATGACTAATTTACAAGGTGACTATAAATGATAATGTATTTATAAGAGTAGAAGTTATTCAATCGGCTCATTTAGGTCAATCTGTATTTCAAAAAATAATTGGATTGCGACATAACAATTTAAGCATATTTCGGGCTACTTTTGTTGGCGGGAGTATTTAGATCTCTCGGTGAAGCTTTAGAATCTCTATGGGACGACCGCAAAGGCAGACCGCTTTTCAAATCTACCATGAGTTTGCGCCGATTTTAAAATATATCTCGAGTAATATGGTTTGATAAAAAGTCAGACGGGAGCGAAAGACGATTCCGTGACAAACTTGTTCCCATAAGAAATTTTTGGAACCGTTGGGAAAAAAGCCAAAAAGCCAGAAATAATTCATTTCTATAATGAAGCGAAATCAGGTTTCGATATATTAGATCAACGTATAAGAACTTACACATGTAAAAGAAGAACTAATCGATGGTCTCAAGCACTGTTTTACAATATGTTGGATATATCCGCCTATAATGCCCATGTAGTTTTTCTAAAAATTAATCCACACTGGAATGAAAATAAGAAATATAATCGACGCATATTCTTGAAAGACTTAGGCATGGAGCTTATTAGTGGAGAAAGCCTTCAAAAGGATTCTGCTGAGGTTCCGCAAGCAAAAAATTTAAAAAGAAGACGTTGTTAGTTTTGTCCAAATCGTTCTAACAGCATCAAATATGAAAATAAATGTTCCGAATGTCATAAATTTATTTGCAAAAAGCATTCTGAGACCAATATTATATGTAATGAATGTAAAAAAATAAAAAAACTGAATATATATTATAATTTTTTGTATTGGGCAAATTTGACCCACTAATGTCATATGCGTTTAATTTTTGAAGTACAGGATAAGGGTTAATGCAAAATAATATTACCAGAAATATTATATTTTAGTACCAGCTGACGACAATTTGTAATTGAATAGCTCCAGTATAAGCTCATAACTTAAAAATAAGTGGTTAGTGGTTTTATATCGAGTGGACCATCTATCGGTTTATATGAGAACCATCGGTTATTTCGAATCTGGAAATACTTATGTTATTCTATTCTGTCACAAAATTCAGTATATTATCTCCACTGAACGTAATCAATCGATTTAAGCTTGAGCAACGTTGAGACTTATTGAAAATTTATTTCCAAAAAAAAAAAAAGAAATTGCACGACAATGTCGTACAACATTCGGTTGCGGAGAAGGACCAACAGCGGCCGGTATACGCATGTATATTGTTAAAATTCGTGAAACTTCTCCGATCGGATGAGGCCAGCCGCGGCGGCCATATGAATGAAATAATATTTCTAATCAGAATGATAGTACTTTACAACAAAATGAATTTAATTGGCAAAATTTCAAACCATTTTTGTTTTATTGTATTTTAAATTTTTAAACAACCCACCCTTTATTTATCAGAAATTTGAAATAAATTAGTTTTCTTGTTTTGTGCATAATTTTACCGAACGAACCCATAAACAACATTTCTCCGACTAATATGAAATAATATAATAAGTGAGTGAAAATGTAATACACTACCAAGCATAAGGTCCATGTTATTCAGCTCGTAATAAATTTGGTATAATTTGTAATTAGTGAAGTCGCCGTAGACTAGTAGGCAGTGTATTGGCTTATTAGACGCAAAGCCCGGATTCGCATCCCAGATCAGACATCAAAACGAAATATGAAAAAAAAACATTTCTTCGGCGACTTCCACCTAGCAGACTTCTGAACTCTGAGAGCAATTAAAATTGCCATGAAAACTTTCTTAAAATCTATCGTTCTGAATCGAATTTAAACCGTCACTCATATATAAAATTAACACACATAACATGAGCGGTGTGAGAAGCTAGGTCGTAATCCTGACTGAAGGGTTGTAATGGCCAATTATGTACGTATGTATGCGTAATTTGTAACTGTACTCGAATTAATAAATAAATAAGTTCCTACGTATTTTCATTGCCACTATAACAATAATTTTTAAGCCCCTGTAATGTTTGTGGTGAGTTCCGATTTACTTTTAATAATCTGATTATGTTTTTAATAACACTTCGAACTTCAAATCAATGCCACAATATTCCTATTCCTATGATAAACTTTTTGATAATCAATTACAATCAATAGTTTCGTAATTTGAAAGCACATTGTTATTGGTTTGTATTCAGTTTTTCAAAGTATATTTAACTTTTTTTATTTTTTTCCGCTTCAATGGTACTACACTTGACTACTATGAAATATTTATTTTCATTTTATTACCATTTTGGTTCTGTTATTGTTGTTTTATTTCTGAATGATTTACTCAGCTTGCCAATTGAGTAGTTGAATGAGTGAATTACTTTCCGGTATTATTTTGTGTGCCGAAATAAATGAAAAGTTTTATTTTTAGTCGGTTTTTATTTGAAATGTTTTTTAACTTCACGAATTTCTATATTTATTAATATTTTTGTGGTTTATTTGTTATAAAAAATTGACCTAGATTTTCAGCAATGTGTTGCAAAGAAATTTTTATATGAAGTCAATAGCAACATAGAATAATTCATAATGTGATTAACTTTTGAACTTCAAATTGAATTTATTGTTGTTATACATGTACAATTACTTATAATTTAAAATTTTTTTATTATTTTCTTCTGTTAAAAAATTCCTCGAGTTTTGCGTAAAAGCTATATAAAAAAATACCAGAATATGGGAACTTTAAGCCCCAAGTCAAGCATTTCAAACAAACTAGATATAAAAAATCAGCAGTCTTCTTGTAAAAATTCTGAGAGTAACTATTATTGAAATGAAAAGGTTTCTCAAAAATTTGTAATTCCGAGTAGGCTGTAGGTCCTGCTGCTAGTGGGCGGTGCGAGAAACTAGGTCGTTATCCCCTCTAAGGGGTTGTAATGGTAATTTAAGTAAGTAAGTCTCATATTAAATAAATTCGGCGTAATTTGATATAGGAACAAATATATAGTGGATCTTGTAACAAGCTTTAAAAAATTTGACATCTTGATTTCAAATTAATTGTAATTTATTCTGTCTCTTTTTCCAAATCACCACAGGGGAATAAAGCATTCAACAAGACGCGCAAGCAATAAAATACTTTTATCACGAGGGGTGTTGTGATCGGGTAAAGTGTCGCGCACTTCGTCCATTTTACAACCGCCATAATCGTCCTACCGAGACGACTATTCGCTATATGGTTGATAAATTGGAGTCCACTGATTTAGTAAACTATTAACTAACATCCGTAAGAATTTAAGGCAGTCTATTTCGCATCGCTCGCAAGAAATCAGTCAATCGCAGACCACTACTTTATGAATTTTGAGTTTTGATTTGGAACTGTCCCTTACAGTTCACAAACGACCTTAACTCGCAAAATTATACTCAGCAATGGAGTCCATTTCTGGATGAATGAGTACAAAAGCAAACAAACTTGTCGCTTTTGGTCGATACTAATCCACAAGAGATCCAAGACCGTCCAATGCATTCCAAAAAAGTCACTATTTGGTATAGATTTTAGGCAAAATAAGTCAATGATTTCCAACTTTTTTTCCCGCGAATTGGATGATCTGGATATCAACTACATGAGGTTTCAGTATGACAGATCTACGTGCCACACAACACAAAGCTAGAGACTGCTCTACCTGTAGGCAAAGGCTCTAAATACAGTATTCTTCGGACAAAAGCACTTTTAGACATAATTACAGAATAGTACTTATAAGCGGAAAGCAAATAGCCATGTGTTATTCAAGGTGATCAAATTTTTTCCACATTGATAGCATTGGCTTCGTGTTCGATTTAATTCCGGATGGTCGAAGAGGGCTCTCATCATCTTCTACAACTCGGTGTGGTGAACACAGTTGTGGTTGATTGGATGCCGTGTCAATTTGAGATCACTGCGCAGAAATTGCTGAAGGAGATGGATCCACAGAAGACTTTATAGGCATAGTCAAAAGAAATGCATCAGGCCGGATTGGAAGAAGTAGAGACTTTACAAATAAAAAAGATGAACTTTGATGGATCGTAGGAATCTTAAGTATAAATTGTCTGAAATTATGTTGCCTCAGTTGGTTACGTCTTCTAAATGGAACAGAGTGAAAACTTTGCCTCGACAAGAATAAAGCCATAAGGAACATTCTAAGGAATTGTGTTGACTCTACGATTTTTTCTATTAAATCTGCCATATGCTGTTAATGTTGAATATTAGCTTCCAATATCTCAAAAGTTGCAAAATGAGTTAACATATCCTCACAAAAAAATAATCGAGAAACGGATAATCACACGTTCGACGGAGCTAATGGACAGTACCAATTTGTGAAAAAAAGTTGTCAAAAAGCAGGTGTTGTTACATTTTTACCTTTTTAAAAACGTTTAAAATATGAGCTCGTAGATTGCAAATAAAATAAAAATAAATTTGTGTTTAGTTTTAATTAAATTCTTTATTGTTCGTACAATTCTGTGTGCCACTATTCACAACTTGATGTTAACAACAATTACCTATTTTTGTTATTCCTCTTTGTACGTTTTTGCATAAACAATAACAATTACTAGTCAATTGTACGATAAATTTTTGTTGTTAAGCAGTACGATTTGTTTACTGCATTGCTTTGTTTTTGTAGCTTTTGTTTATAATTTTAATGTTAAGCGATGCAAAAGTAAAACACCTGTATCTAGATTTTTCACTTTCGTAACAATATAATCGAATTTTATTTCGAGTAAATTTGAAGAAGAAATAGAATTATTCGCATTCATTTATGTGTTTCTATACTTCCATCCTCATCCTTGAAAATTGATGTACGTATAGCGTGTTGCTCCCTAATTTTATTAGAAACTTTCTATTAAAGTTATGAAAAAGTTATTACGCTTGTTTCAGCAAAATAAAAATAAAACTTTAGAAAAATTATTTTCTTCTTTTTTGTTTTGTTTCGTAATCAACAGCCTCCATTGAACTTTATACACATCCTTAACTCACACATCTTGAAGATGTGACAATACCAAGCTAAAGCAGATAATGCGGAAGAAGGTTACAATTTTGCCGGAAACGATAAACGAGAGGCATAAACTTTTGCTTACATAGTAAAACTTAGTTTTTAAAACAAAAAGGAAAATTTTGAAAAGAAAACATATGAGGGAGAAAGCCAAAGAGGTGGGAAAGTGTTGTAATTTAAGAAGAAAGTAATAATTTTTGCAAAATCCACAATTACTAAGAGCGATAATTTAATTTTGTAAGGTCATATAAGTGCTTGCTAAGTAAAAAAAATTAAACGATAAAATATTTTCAAAATCGGTAAAGTAATCAATACCTTAAATTAGGCATAAAATTTTATTTCAATGAGACGAAAAAGAATTGTAAAGCAATTTGGCTGCGCAAAATAGTTGACTTGGCCTGACCCAAAAATATTTTAGCAATTTCATGCATTTTATGCAATTTATGTAATTATGTATTTTATGTAATAATAACACTAAGCAACAAAATAAAAAAATGAAATACACCAAGCTTATGACATAGTGTAGATTGCGAGTTTTGTTGAGTAGAGTTCAAAAATATTTTTTTGTGTTTCCTGAACCCTCCAGACTTGTTTTATTTGACAAAAACTGTTATTTTGGACTTTACGCACAAAATTATTGATTACACAAACATTTCTGAACCAATTTTACAAATTTAAACTTTCTTAGAAAGGGATGGGATGGGCCTTTAAAACAATATACATATACATACATGTATACATATATATATTTTTCGACCTTATATTCTATGAGTTTTGATGAGGTAAACTTGGCAAATACGAATTTTGTTCATATTTTTTCAATTTTGTCCATTCACAGTAGTATACTTTTATAAAAAAATATAAAATAAGTGGGGAAATTAGTGCTGTCTGTTGTGAAGAGATTGACACTTCGTTTAGCTATTTAGTAGCTATTATTTAAAGCGTAGAACAGACTTGCTATATTTTTCTAACATATTTTTTTCGGCATGCCGAAAGACTTCGCATTTCGAAGAATGACTTCTCTTACCATTAAGAGACATAGGATTTTATCCTTTCACTTTTTGACCTCTCTGACCGAGGTCTCTCTAGTACAAATATTGTTCTAATAGCCAGATTTATTTTGGACTCGGAATGCTTTCCATTAAGGAATATTTGATCCTCTGGTAGAATAGATTTTGAATTCGCAATGGGCGTAGATGTAGTCTATAATCTCATTTAACCTAACCTAACCCAGAGTCACATCATATTCATCATTAATTCATTATATCTTAGCGAAAGAAAGACAAACCGCAAAATCATTTTCTGATTTGGCATGCATTGCATTACACATCCAATTAAGTTGATTGCGACGGATGATTTTTCTTTAAATTAGATTCCTCCATTACTAATTTCTGCATATCTGACGAAATTATGAGGGGGTTTCCCTACATATGAGTAATTATTAGACGATCTGCGGTACTTAGTTTCCTTTAATGATAATAAAATTCTTTATTTTTTGCACAAATTTCTGTGCCACTGTTCACAACATCATGTAATTGACATTAATTGATTTGTGTGTTACTCCTCTTTGCACTCTTTTGCTGAAGCAATAAAAATTACCAGTCAATTTTTCAACAGATCTTTGCAACGGAGATCTTCAAACCAGGATTACTCTTTTCAAACACACCGCTTCTTCATGCAAGACTTACTGAATTTTTACTAACTCACTCGCCTGCTTTGCCATGCCTTTTATATGGCAGGTTAAACTGTCTGATGAATGCTCTTGAATGTGAACGTTCTTAACATCGCCCTCACGAAATCCCCAGAAATGTACACATATTATTTATAAATTAATTACAATAAATTAAGAGTTCATTCTTTTGATTATAATAAATTAATATGTAATTAATTGTTCAAATACGAGTTTAAATTACTGAAAGACCCATACTGAAATATCCCAGTTGGCCAGGTCGTTATTGACGACGTTTGCATCAATGATGTCTGCAGGAGTTTTTCAAATTTGTCCTGTATAAAATTCAATTTAGGACAACTTTAATAACACAGTCGTGTAATATGTCGCGTTTTGAGCTTAATAGTAGACAGCATAATGACAAATTCTTGAATTTGTCTTGAATAAGATATTATTGAGGACAGGATGAGCGACAATTGCATGCAAATTGTCTTGTTTCAGGTTACATTTACGACAAGATGAGCGACAATATATTGAACTTGTCTTTATTTAAACTTCTTTAAAGACAAACTTATCAACAACTTCACGTGTGTTGACTTGTTTCAAGTTATATTGACGACGAAATGAGCAACAGTGTCATTAAGTTTTTGATTCAGAGAAGATTTGTTGAGGACAACATAGACAACAATTGTAAAAGTTTGTCGTGTTTCTATCCTCACTTAGAATTAGATGTTGTTGTCAACAAATTTTTTTAGTTTTTTTTTATGAAAAAAAAACTGTACTTTAACGTCTAAAAACAAAACAAATATAAGAAGAGACTAAAAATCATTCATTCGTATTTTTAAAGTGCCAGTGAAAGGTTGTTTCAAAGTGTGTGTTAAAGTGTTTTGTGGTGAAAATAAATAATATTAACTTTCTAATAATTATTTTAGAGGTAAGTGTACAATATATTTATATAAAAATAGGGGTAAAAATCCCTAAACAATATTGGAATATAATTAACGCAATTTATGGTAATTGCTTTGAGAAAGTTCTAATAGTATTTATTAATAACAATAATTTTATTACAGAGTCAACTATATCAGAGGGCTACACCCATGATAAATTTATAAAAGATCTGCGTTTATCGTTGCATCGCTTCAAAAATACCATAAATAGAGCAAATTTTAGAAAAAAAATGGAAATAATAAAGAAAACGATTTTAAGTTGCCATAAACCACATTTACCTGAATTTGTTTTTATTTTTTTATAGATATTGTATGTATTTTAACTTTTTTTTATTAATTGATGTCTAATTTTGATAAAAATTCTTTAAAAACAAAACCTAATGAAATGTTTAAATTAATTTTATTTTATTATATGTATAAATTTTTCTATTATTTATTATTTATATATAAATTATATTAATTTTTCTATACATATATATGTGTACGTACATGAATATGTATTTATATTGAAATCAATAAAAAATATATAAAACACTTAATGTATTCTAATTTTTACAAAAATAAATCATTTGGTGAGAAAGTGAGTATTTTGTCGCCCAATTTGCCGTCGATGATCATGTTATGGTTGTTTCAGCTATACTGTCACCGACGATACTATGGAAGGCTACTATCGCTAAACTGTCGTCAATGACAAGGTTGAAAAAATTTCGTTTATATTTTCGTCGATGACAAGTTGAACCACATTGTTATTTATCTGATCGTCAACGACAATATGCATTGTAATGTCGCTCATATTGTCGGACACGAAAAAAGTGCCCTTTGTTCGAAAAAGTCGTCAGTGATTTGCTCCGGCTGTCGCCAACACATCATTTATGATTTAACATTGTCCTGTACGCATCATCGATGATGTCTTGAAGACTTGGCCAACTGGGTATATACTTTTAACGTATGAGTGATATTCAACACATATACAACATAATTCAACTCATATTTCATTGCATACTTTTCAGGACAATTATGGCAGTAGTGGGCATATTGAATGCAATACCAAGCATACGTATGAGTGATATTAGATTCCATTAGTTCGTTATACGACAAAATTAAACTCATATTTTATTGCATACTTTTCAGAGTAATTGTTCCACTATAGGTAGTATGGGTATCGCTGCGTATGAGGAATATATTTTATATAGAATTAAGTATTAAGTATACTCTCAATATGAACTTAGTCAATGTCAAAATAAATAAAAAAAATTGTTTAATTTTTATTGTTTACATTTATTATTGTAGAATTTGTTGTTGTATTGTTTATTTTTAAACATTTTTTTATGCTGATGTTTGTTGGTATATTATGCAGTACAATAATTTGTAAACAAGTTTATTGTTTTGTTTTTTAGCTTTTGTTTATAATTTCAATGTTAAACGATATAAAAGCAAAACACCATTGTCTTAATCATTAATTTTCGTAACAATACTTTTTAAAACATTTAATTTTTGAAATAAATCATATTTATTAAAAACAGAAGGTACAAAAAATTATTTTAAACAAGAAATCCATTATATTTCTATTAAATTGAGGTTCTATTGGTATGCTTACTAAATTACACTTTTGTAAAGACCAGGACAACCAGACTGCTGTGTGTGTTACATGTGTTAATTTTGTGTTGAAGTATTATGTACACTAACAAATTGTGCTGCTAATTTTTACATAAAGTTAAACAGTTTAGTCACAATTCAAGTTTTCCAGACTGTGGTAAACAAAAGAGCGTTTTTTTAAGATCAACAAGCAATCGACAGCCTTGGATACTCTTGCACACTCTCATTGACAGCAAAAATTAGACTCGAATTTGTCTACCACATTGGCCGTAAAATAGATGAAGTATGTATGTTGCTTGATAAAAGAAACATGTTAAATTTCGCACGTATTGTTGAATGCTACTTTCGTCCATAACTAAAAACTAAATTTTCTTATTTTTTGTTAATCGAGTAATAAAATAAAGTCCGTATTATATATATTGTTACACGAAGCGAAACGACCTAATATCGTTTAACAATAAAAACGATAAACAAAAGCTACCAGCTACACCAACACAATGCACACGACACAAATACGAACTAACACTAAGAAAACAACGAACGTGTTGATTATCTAAAGCTGCACACACATGCGTACAACGAACCAGGTAACAACAACAACAGAAAGTAAACCAGCTACGACAAATATGTAACGGACAACATAAGCAAAGTACACAAACAACAATGTACTAGCAGAAGTCTCGAGAAGGCGCGAGCGAGAACCTTCCACATCGAGAACGTTCATCATACTGATCATACGTGCGTGCGGACTATAAAAGGGCTGGACAAAGCAAGCAGTAGTCAGAGTTAATTCAGTCAGCCTTGTGTGAAGTTGCGTGTGAATAAAATAAGTCGTGGTTGTAAAGATCCAGTGAATACTTGTGTGAACTAATAAAGTGAATAAGCAGATTATTATTGTTGTATCGTTAAGTTCTATACGGTGGTACACAAAAGTAGTGTACATAATAAAGAGAGTTAAGAAAAACTAGTCATATTTGTTTTTACTTTGTTGCAATTAACGAACTCATATTTAAACGTTTTTAAAAAGGTAAAAACGTAACAATTGGTGTCAGAAGTGGGATTGCAAAATCCAAAAGTAAAAATAAATAAAAATGAAACTATCGGAATTAAGAGTGGACCGGCTGAAACGAGAGTTGGGTAAATTAGAGCTGCCGATAACGGGTACGAAGAATGAACTACAAAGGCGGTTAAGGGAACAACTGCAGCTTCAGGGCATCGACATCGAATCCTACGAGTTCGAGGATGAAGAGGAACGAGAGTTACAGGCCCCTGCAACGCCTAGCGGTGTCGACATAAATTCGTTGCTAGCCGCTATGATGGAAAAAATGCAAGTATTAGCTGATAAACAAGAAGCTTCCCGAAAAGATAGTGAACAAATTATGGAGAAAATGCAAGTAGCAAACCAGAAGCTATTCGAAGCTTCTAGAAGTGAAAATCAAAAACTTCTAGCTGAAGTGCAAGAAGCTTCTAGAACCGAAAATAAAAAACTTCTGGCTGAAGTACGAGAAGCTACTACAGCTGAGAACCAACGTCTGCAAGCAGCAATTTTGTCAAAAATTGAAATGGAGCTGGAAACAACATCTGGAAAGCTGCAGGAAATCCATGAGTCGGTCAGCAAAAGAATTACTGGTGTGGAGGAAAGGACGTCACATTTAGAAAGGACCGTCGATACGAAAGTGAACGATTTGGGGAAGACCGTCGACGGAAAACTGGTGATTATGGAAGAGAAGATCAACAACCTCCAGAGCCAGCGACCGGAATTAGTGCGAGTAGTGTCCGAAAGTACCGGCAGAATAAAAGCACCTAGCTTTGATGGCAGCTCACCCCTATCCGTATTCAAGTTCCAATTTGAGACGGTAGCCAGCAGAAACGGATGGGACGATGGGGAGAAAGCACTAGAACTAATTTTGGCTCTAAAAGGTGTCGCAGCTGAGATTCTAGAAACCATGCCAGCCAGCAGCAGAAACAACTACAGCGACTTAATGGTGGCATTGCAGCGTAAATTTGGCGATGAGCACAAACGGGAACTATACCGCATGGAGTTGAGATGTCGGGCGCAAAAGGCAAATGAGTCGTTACAAGCCTTTGCAATGGAGGTTGAGAGATTAGTGCAGCTCACATACCCAGGAGAAAACCATCCATTGATAGACAACTTTAAGACCGAGGTGTTTGTTAACGGCATACGCGACCCTGATATTAAACTGGCGGTATGTTCTACACAGAAGACAACTTTTGCAGAGACCGTGGCCTTCGCACTAGCCCAGGAGACCGCTCGCACGATTTCTAGACCACAAGTCATAAAGTGCGAAAAATGAAAGTCGTGGAGGAGGAGGAATGCCTTTTGGACAAATTTAAAGAGATGTTGAAGCAAGTTTTGGGAGAAAATGGACAAAAGGCTAAACTCAAATGCTTCAACTGTGGAAAGAGTGGCCATTTCCAAAGAAACTGCAAAGCGCCACGCAAGAGATCAAGATCCGCCTCACCATCAAGGAATAAGAAACGGGCGAACTACCAACCATCTTCACAAGAGTCCCCGTTAAACTAAAACGAGCTAGCGCTGAGGGGCAAGTGCTGGCTCCCACAAGCGAGGGCCCCACAATCTCAATATCAGTGATGCAACAGAACAACAACAATCTTACGGCGTACGGATACATAAATGGCAGACCACATACCTTCACTATAGACACCGGGGCGACGCAGTCTATCATCAGGCCAGATGTAGTGAAGGGAAAGTGTGAGGCACTTAGCAATGTAAGACTACGGACAGCTACGGGAGAGTCTGCCACCGTCCACGGAAAAACTGAGGCGAAGGTGACTATAGCCAACATTAGTGTAAGTCACATCTTTATTGTTGCCGATATTGTGGACGAGGTTATAATTGGTGCCGATTTCATGATAGCTCATGACGTCAATTTGAATATGGGGCAACAGATTATGAGTTGGCGAAATGTAGAGATACCTCTAGACGTGGGGTACAAGCATCAAGTGCACGCAAGAAGGATAGTTGCGGTCGAACAACTCAAATTGCCACCTCAGAGTGAATCACTGATATGGGCGCGTTTGGATGGAGACTGTGTGAAAAACTGCTTGTGGGTTGTGGAACCAGCAGAAATACAGACGGATTTAATATCAGCAAAGGCCCTCGTCAAATCCACAGAACAAAGAATAGTCCCGGTGAGAGTGCTAAATCTATCAGGCCATGAAAGAGTCGTCTGTAAAAACTCAGAGGTGGGCCAATGTGTTCCAGTAGAGGCGGTAATAAACAGCGAACAAACGCCGCAACCTGCCGATATGTCAGCCAAGGATCAACAGGAATTTGGTGAAAATGTGGAGAAATGGATAGCAGGTTTAGCAGCTGCAGAGAAAACCAAAGCCAAAAAGCTGCTAAAGAGGTATGCTTTCGCTTTCGCCACGAAGAACAAAAGTCAAGGAAGAACAGCCATGGTCAAATACGAAATTGGTACTGGCGAAGCGAGACCGATAAAGCAGGCATGGTGATTTTTGTTTAAAAAGCTCCCTCAAGCCGACTCACTACAATCTATTATCAGTTGATAAGAAGAATTTTCCACATTCTAAAAATATTTTTTATTAAATGTTTTGATAAAGTCTTCAATTCTTTCATAACAGGTTTCACTGTGTAGAAGCTGTGTCGAGTATATCCAATGTTTGTTATTTATTATTTTTAGGCATTTGTTTTGAATTATCTGAAGTTTCTTCAGATGACTTTTTGCGGTTTGTACCAAATGGAACATGCATATGTTAAAGTTGGACGTAAGACACTTTTGAATAACAAATTTTTGTTACTTTGATTGAGTAATGAGCGTTTATTTAGCATTGAAGCCTTGAGCATCTTAAGAGATTTTTTACATGTTTCGTCAATATGTTTTGCAAAATTGAGTTTCTTATCCAAATGCATGCCAAGATACATTACATCTTTTTGAATTGTTAGACTCTCATTTTCAAAGTTTAGCTAACGGCTGGGTAATCGTTTGGGAGAGTTATTGTATGGAAATTTAATGGCTTGCGTTTTGTTGGGGTTAATTTTAATTTTCTACTTGTATAAATACTTTTTGCAGGCAGCCAGTCCCTTTTCCAATTTCTTTTGTAAAGCTTTCGTGAGTTTGCTTGAAGTAATAAGGGCAGTATCATCCGCGTAATATGCAGTTTTCAAGTATGAGGGAGGAGCAAAGTCCGAAGTATTAAATTGAATACAACAAAGGTGACAATATAGAACCTTGTGGTAAAACTGATGTGACTAATTTTGGAGAGGAAAAAGTTTCATTAACTGCCACAACAAATGATCTGTCATCAAGAAAATCTGCAGCAAGCCTGCACAGATATATTGGTATATTAGTCTGGAGCAATTTGTATACAAGTCCATTATGCCAAACGGTATCAAATGCCTTTTACACTTCCAAAATTATTAAACCAGTAGATTTTTTTAACCGCTCATTAGTTTTGACTATATTAACTATACTATTAATTTGGTGTACTGCACTGTGTTGTTTCTTAAAACCAAATTGTTCATTAGCTATTATCGATGTGTTTGATATGGCATCACACAAACGATTATGAATGATTTTTTCATAAAGTTTACATAAAGTTTTATTCAGTAAACTGATATGTCTATAATTGCATGGATTGTTCTTAGGCTTATTTGGCTTTGGAATGGCAATAACTCTAGCTTTTTTAAACACTTTTGGAAAGTAGTTTAATTGTAATCAGATATTCAAAATAATCTTTAGTAATTTCACTGCCTTTGGGGGTAGATCTTTAATCAAAACATTAGGGACAGCATCCAGACCAAGTGATTTTGATGCCTTTAGTGATGCAATTAATGTATTGATCTCCCTTACCGATGTGAGAGCCAAGCCTTCAGGTTCGATATCTGACGCCTTAAACAGATTGACTTTGGAGTTGACAATTTTGTCAATGGAGTGTTTGTAAGTTGAAGTAAGACTATTTGAAATTGAAAAGGTATCGGACAGGAGTTGTGCTTTTTCATCATCAGTAACAATTTTTCTGTTGCCTTGGGTAAAATGTGATATTTTTTTGTTTTTAATCCCTCTTAAACTTCGGCTAATTTTCCAAAACGATTTGTTTGACATACATTCTGCTCCATTTAATGTTACGGTGTGTATTAATTTTATTATTGATCATAATAGTCAGTAGTTTAGTGCACTGCTCATAAAAATTTGATTCAGAAATGACTGATGCCCTTTGACGTTTCTTTATAAAAGTTTTTCGTGTTTTTATTAATTTAACGATGTCTAAAGGTAAGTTTGTATCAGCAACGATATTAAATCTTGGGGTGCAATGATTTCGTGCCTCCAAGATTATGCGGGTAAACTTTTCAATTTCTAGGTCAATTGTAGGCTTTGAACTGTAGATATCTGTATTTATAGTGATTGCATTGCTAATAATGTTTCTGAATGCTACCCAGTCGGTTAGTTTGTAATCGAAGTGACTAGTGTCTAATTCAGAGGCCGATCCATTTCTAATTTTGCAGATAACAGGTCTATGGTCTGATGGAATGCTGGGTCCGATTGCACTTAAATTAATATTTAGTGAGCTATTACTCAATGCTAAGTCAATTACTGAGCTCATACGATTTCTTTGGTATGGATAAAAAGTTGGACTGTTTGGATGATAAACAAAAAAGTTATGTGTCTGTTGAAGGTTGTATAAAACATTTACCGCAAGGTTATTGTTATTACAATGCCAAGAAGAGTGTTTTGCGTTAAAGTCGCTAAAAATAATAAAATCCTTGTTAAAAGACGTTAGTTTTATAATGTCGTAAGCGAAACTAGTTGCATATTTTGGAGAATATGCAGTAGAAATGATAACCGGTCTATTATTTATCATAATTTCAATTGAAAGGTTTTCTATTCTCCTCGTATTTACAATTGGTAGTAGTTTGTGCTGAACTGATCTGCGAATAACTAGAGCTACTCCTCCCCCTCTTGAGTTTTGTTTGTCGTTACGGTATATTAGATAATTTTTGAAATATGTTTTATGGTTTTCGTTGAGATACGTTTCGTTTAAAGAGGCAATATGGATTTTTTCTCTTTCGAGTAGGTTTTCAAATTGAACCAAATAAGAATAAGTTGTAATGCCGTTAACATTCCAATGAATAATTTTGATAGAATGAGAGTTATCGAAGACCATATGCATATTTCACCATTGACATCACGACTTGAATTTGCTGTATTTTTGTTGTGCATTGTTGAATGCTGTTGTAAAAATGTTAAAGAGTTCATCTACACTAAAGAAATTGTTACTTCCTCTCACACAATTTGCATGAGATAACGTGTTACGATAAGTATTAATATTATTTTGATTATTAATAGGAAGATCAGCATTGATAAATTGTGAAGAGTTTTATTGTTTCTTGTTGTAGCTTCGGACATTCTTGGCAGTCACTTTTGCTCTGGTGTCTAAATAAAGGGAGCGCAACGGGCATTTGACATCTTTTGCAGGAGAAAACAACTGGTATTTTATCTTTATTCCTGAGTGGGCAATCTTCAGAATTGGGATTAAAATTTTTTCTTGTGAACTGTACTTGATAGACCGCATTGTTCACAGAACTAAATCGTGTGTTAATTTCAGTTATAGCTGAAGGAGTTAAATTATAAGCTTCCATATCCTTTTTAATATCATCAATACTAATTTTTGGAAGGCAATATAAAAATACCGTGTAAAGACGATTCTCTTTGGAATTAAAAATATGGAATTCTATTTAATTTTCAATAAGAATCTTTTTGCACATTTCATAACACTCAGTGTTATTTGGGAAAACTTTAGTTCCGATTGATGTGCGTTTATATATTACATCACTTCCCAATAATACTTGGAGTTCCCTTAGAGAAAAGTTTTCATCGACAACCAGAGGTGGAGGCGTAACTTTCTTTATTTTATTTATGTTGGAGGCTGGGTCCAATTCCATGTCACTGCTATCAGCCAGGGTACTAAACCGATTTTTTGATGTGGAAGGTAAGTCAGATAACATAAAGAAATTTGTCGCGACCATTTAGATCTCTTCATATTCACTTTTTTAAAGAAGAATTATTTGATTTGGCCCCCGGGGCCATAGCAGTACTGCTATCCCTGCAATTATAATGTAAATTGCCACACGCGTGAGTTCAATAATAACAACAGATGACAATTACAAAAATAAAAGAGTTATTTGCAGTTTTTTTAATGTTATTTTTAACACTTTCTTTTTGTTTCAGTAACAGTTATCCGCTATTAAGTTAGAGACGACCGTTCTAATCGACATTTAGTATCGGACTCCGTAGTTGACTAAAATATTAACATCTATTATATCTATGAAATAAAACATAGGACGAAACGCTTTTTTCTAATAATATATGATAATATATGTAATAAATATGAGAGGAGCAGTAAGAAAGACTCTACAACATTTCCAGACACAGCTGCTAATTGTGTGAAAATAGGTAATATTTTCTCTTCTCAAACTACTAACAGCAGACGGTTCCCTGTTCCAAGTAGTACCATCTTTGGCAATAAACATCGTATTGTCATATCTGTTGCTGCCAATACTTTTATCAGTTCATAGGACGAGCTTCTATTTTGTTCTTTTTCAGAGTCTTCAGCAGCAGGAATATTACACACATACATACATAATCGGTCATTACAACCTTTCGGTGTAAATTGGAAATGTCTGACCTGAGGTTTGAACCTTCGTCTGACGTCTAATTAGCTAACATGCTTCATACTAAACTACGACTGCTTCAATCAACATCAAGAACAGATAATTTATCCTTTTCACTTTCATCCAACTCCAACAAATTTAACTTTCAATTCATTCTCAAATACTAAAATTAATGTATTATTTATGATAAAACTTTACAATATCTTTGAAAACTTAAGGAAATTACATACACAACACCAAAGAATCTCTAGGAAAGTTGCATGTATCAAAAATGATACATAAGCTAGAATTATGAAGTTTTTGAATTTTTTAAGTCCTGTTTAAAATTTTCTATTTTTATTTGGTTTAAAATAATGGCGATAACAATACTAACGAATTAAAAAATATCAGGTATTTAACTTTTTCTGAATTAAATTTATATAGTCTGAAAGATTAAAATGTATCAGTTTTGATGATAATAATTTGACGACAACTTGCTGGGCTATTCTCCATATGAAAAACATCTGCGCTTACAAATTTATCAGTTTATAATTGGTCATTACAACCCTTAAGTTAGGATAACGACCTAGTTTCTCACACCACTTATGTTGTGTGTGTTAATTTTATACATGAGTGGCGGGACCTACAGTTTAAAGTCGACTCCGAACGACAGATTTTTGAGTACCTTTTCATATTAAAATATTTCTGCAATTCTTAATTTCTAAGACTGTTGTTATTTTTATTTAATTTGAACTTTCATTGAATTAAAGAATAGAAGAAAAAAATTTGTTCCACACATTTAGAATAAAGAAAATAAAAACTTACATTTTTTTGTAACAGGGTGTTATAGCTTTACAAGTGTGATGTGTAGCATGAAATATAGAAATAATTTTTATTGTAGGCAGTGTGTACGCTTCACTGGTTTAGTTGTTCACGTTGTCTAAAACGACATTAGCAACAGGTAACATATTGTCATTTCCAGATAAAGAAGTTTAGAGTGAAAGTGTTGAAATGAAACATTCATGATTTAAATGAGTTTTAAATGTCTTTTGTCAAAGTTACAATATCAAGGAATATGGATATAAATTTGTGTTAAAAATGTTCTATGTCATTAGCTGGGCGTATTTTATTTTGTCACATAGTATATTTTTTAAATGCTTTGGAATGCTCGTTTTTTTCTTTTAATAAAAAATGGTTTTTTATTCTTTTTATTTATCTAAAAAACATGGCCTAATTTTTAAGCCAAAGATGGATAGCTTTATGTTCTTTTAATAATAAAATCGATGTTTTATTTTATTTTTATTTATCCAAAATTATTAAGCCAAAGATAGACAGCTTTATATATGTATGTTGATTAAATGAAAATAAAAATAGAGTATATTACTAACACATTTATATGGCTGTAATTAAATAAATTCTCTCAACTTATTTTCTCTCTCTCACTCACTAATCCATAACCATAGGCATGTGTTCACCTAGAGGAAAATTGTTAGTAATAATGTCAAGTCTACTTATTACCCCAATGATATGTATATGTGATCGGAAAATATAGAAAAATTGTACTGCACTAAGACACTAAGACACCGTATTTAACTTGGCAAGTATTCTTCCCAAAATCGAAATCATTTCTCATTGATATTAGTGAATATTACTGTGATATTTCTTTGGGTGTATCATTGAAGTCTGAAAAAAGCGACATGAACCTTCTTCTTTAAAAACTGACAAGATTTTTACGCTCTTTTTAACGAACATTCTTGATGTTCGTGTTCGATGACTGTAAAAATCCGAAGGTGTTCTTCCATTAAGGGACATTGGTGCCGACGTCTGTTTTAACACCAGAAAAATAAATAAAAGAGTGGTCAAACAACAAAAATGCACTATGAGAACAACGCATTGTTACGCTCTTGGTTTCTGTATCCTTCCCTTCTATCTTTCCCCCCGCGTCATGAAATATTTTTGAAAAATATTCCAAAATATGTTAAAATGCGCATTCTTTATACTTTATTTTCTTTGGTCTAATGTAGTGAAAAAGGACAACTTGTTACTTTACAAACTTTCACTCACAAAATGTCTTTAGAAACATCTTAGCACGTATTCTGTTGCTTTTTTAAAAACATTTACACATATCATTTGTTAAGTGGAGCCAGAGAATTTTTGGCAAAACCTTATCATAATCAAAATATCAACAAAAAAGAAATTTCAAAAAACTATTTAAAAATCATTCGTTTTAAAATTCTACAATACTTGTATTAATTTTATTACTAAACACTACATAAAGAATGAAAAAAGAAACGCAATAGATTGTGCCGTTCTCAACGAAACACACAAATTTGATTATTGCTGCACTACAGTTAGATTTTTTCTTTCAATATTTTTTTCCGTATTCTTTTATTGAAATCAATATGACAGTTTATTCGCGAGAAATTGATTTTAAAACCACAATTTTATAAAATTGAATTTTTGTATATGTATGCACACGTACTATGAGACGTTACCAGAACATCGTTACTAGTTTATATATTAAACTATGTTAAACTTTATATAGCGTATGGAAAGTGTTTAGCATTGGAGTGCTAAGGGTTTTGGCAATATTGAATTAAATTCCTGTGAGAAAAATAAAACCACGTTTACTCCTTTATGATCTTTGCCAATATAAGCGAATAGAAAACATTAAAATATATTTTAAAAACCAACTGCTATCATAGTTATTTTATTTTTAAATTCTATCCTAAATGTTCGTTAACTCTTTATTACAGGAAATAAAAAATATATAAAAAAATATCGAAAAATTAAAATTGTTAAATTTATTACACACCCAATTCACAATACGTCGAAGAGCATATGCCAAATGCACTTCATTCAATTCTCCGGCGAAAATGGGTTGACGAAGTTGTGCTGAACACGTGAATGAAAGCCGAACATATGAAAGTTAGGTTAGATAGGGTGACGGACCCTGCTTGAAGCAATGAGTTCCACTTAAGCCAGCATGTAAGTCCACTATCATACCGCAATCAATATTTAACCTTGCGATCACACATTCTCTAAAGAGAACCAATCCGAGTCCAAAATAAATCTTGCTTTTGCAGCAAACTGTACGTAAAAGAACCTTCATGTCAATCACGTTAGAAAATGAGAGGTTAAAAACTTCAGTCTACTTATGGCCTTGTCATAACAGTGGATATATTGTTGTCATGAGGTAATTTTCATAGTCTGATTTTAGTTCATAGTACCGTGTACAAGTTAGTAAGTAACGAATCATATTAATTTTCATGCCACAATTGTGTCAAATAAAAATATGCAACTTCGATGCATGTTCTAACAGAATGATGACTCTAAATATTTTGCAAAGCCCGCTTAGAAATGGTTCGAAGATAGCATATCAATATATTGTTGCGAAAATGGCAAAATCTAGATCCTTAATATTTAATATTAAAATTATAAACAAAAGCTACAAAAACAAAAACAATGAACCTATTTACAAATTATCGCACTGAGTGATATAACAACAAATACCAGCATTAAAATGGATAAACAAGTAAACAAAAATATACCAACAAACAGCATAAAACATGATCAACAAGTAAACAAAAATATACCAACAAACACTACAAGAATAAATTTAAACAAAATACACAAACAACAATAATGAAACAAAGACGTTTACATTTATAGAGATCTCGAGAAGGAGAAGCCACGAACATTCGCCTTCAAGAACATTCATCAGACTGTTTACGTTACCATATAAAAAGCAAGGCAAAGCGAGCAGCTGAGTTAGCAAAAGTTCAGTCAGTGTGTGTTTGAAGAGAGTAACCGTGGTTTGAAGATCTCCGTTTCAAAGATCAGTCGAACAATTTAGTAAGTGTTATTGTTTATGCAAAGAGTGAAAATAGAGGAATAACAAGCAAAGCAATTGTTGTTTACATCAAGTTGTAACAGTTGCATACAAAATTGTGAGAACAAGAAAGAATTTAATTAAAGCTAAACGAAAAATTATTTTTATTTTTCTTGCAATCTACGAGCTAATATTTTAAACGTTTTTAAAAGGTAAAAAAGAAAATAAAAATACAAAAAAGAAACAAAAAAAAAATAATATAAGCGACCGCAATTACCTTTATTTTTGCAATGTATAAGCTAAGAGTAAGTGCAGTTACTTATCATGGCTTTGAATTACTTTCTCATCAAAGCTATAGGCGTAACATTGGGGTCCTCATTAGTTTGTACACAAATTATAGATGTTATCGTTTGCAATACTAAATAAGCAGGAGACCTAATTAGACATAATTGGTCACTACAACCCTTCAGTCAGGATTACGAGGTAGCTTTTTATACCACTTATTTTGTGTGTGTTAATTTTACAAATGTATGTGGAGATTTTTGAGAAACTTTTTCATGGCAATTTTATTTACTCTCCGAGTTTTTGCCAGAAATCTGCTGAGAGGCAGTCGCTGAAGAAATACTTTGTCATATGTTGTTTTGTTCGAGATGTCTGACCTTGGCCTTACGTCTAATACGCCAACACACTACGTACTATACGACCGTTACGTAACCAGCAAGAGATAAGTTCGGTGTACTTCCATAATATGTCAGTTCTATCAGGATTTCATTAACGGTTGTCTTCGATGAATTTTAAAGTGTGGGATTAACAATCAAGCCAACACCCAATCCACATGGAGATCCTCATTGCAAATTGTTCTGGATTAGTCACACGCTACCTGGTTGAAGACGTTGGCATCCAAAGTGAAAAACATGCAAAGTATATCAAACCGGTCTAAGCTGCGAAAAAATGGAGCAAATTGCACCAAAGAGTTCTTGATTACCATATGTGTAAGGCCCTTAACTTATATAAGTTAAATTTAAATGCTTTATTTACATATTGCAGTTGAATGGATAAACAGCTAACTAAAAACCGAAAACTGGTTTTCTAAATGAAAAAGATATCTTATTAAGAATTAAATTAAATAAATATCTTATTAAGAATTTTTTTCTAGAAATTATTACTCTAAAAAAAGTAATTGTATAATCTACAATTATTACAATTTTGTCTCCCTCTCTCTCTCTCTCTCTCTCTGTAGTTACAATAAATACTTTTTAATTTAAAACATATAATATTCTAATTTCCTAAATGATTTATTATCCATTTTCACGATTGTGTTCCTTCTGGTCATCACACAATACATATGGTATTGTATTCTTCAGGGGCTATAAATTTTAATAAAAATGTCATAAAGTTTTATTATTTTTTTGTTTTAAATCTACCGACTATTTCTTTGGAATATGTTTTGCAGAAATATTATAGACGGCAATAAATTTTCAATAGTTTTATATTTTTGGTTTGTAATTTTGAAATACTTTTACTGACGGCTAACACTACGATCTCATTAAAAGTGGAATAAAAATTTTCATTTCGTTTCTGATGAAAACTAGGATTTGTTGGTACAATGAAAATTAAATGCATATTCAACGGAATGTAATTAAACTTCAGTAATCAAATTAGGATTTCATAAGAGTGCATAAACACCATCAATTTTTGACGACACAAATAATTTTTACCATTTGCTTTGCTTTGCTCTTCTGACACATCGACAATTTTAGAGACAGATTTTGGCTTACGTTCTTTAAAATGCAGAACGTGTATTTAAGCACTCTAGAGAACAATCTCAACTATTATGCGAAAGAATTGCGAATTCGTAATAATTATTACTTCTAACGGGTTAATGATCCTAACAAAACTGCTGCTAATGTGAAAATGTAATGTATCTACCAAAGTCCTCACAGGCTTATCAGCATGGCACAAATTTCCGGTACAACTCCAAGAGAGTATTAACTTGGACATTTGGAAATACTATTGAGTAGTCGCTAAATCTCAAACAAAAGTCAACAGAAAAACGTGAATATGGGTAAATGGCCGCAAATATCAACAGAAAATACCAAATAAAAAACTGATATATTATATATATGCTTGACCTTGAGGAATATCCTTGTAAGTATTAGACATAACATTTTAATACGTTAAATCTTTTAGTTTTAAATTTACTTTTGTTTATTCCTGGGGGCGCCTACATAAAAACAAAAAATATAAAGGTAACAAAAATTCTCCCTTAGTTTTGTTTTGATTTGTTGAATATATTAATAATTTTATTGTTTTATTGTGAAATAGAAATAAATTAAAAAAATAAATATAAAAACCATCTTATATTTTGAAAAATTGCTCATCAAAATTCATAAAATTGTAAGGGAAATTAGACTTTAGCTAACCACTGTATACATGTATTTTTTGTCTTAAATCTATTCATTACTCATACGCAACACTCACCAGATCATAAAGTGCTCAGTGTACATATACATATACATACATACATAATTGGTCATTACAACCCTTCAGTCAGGATTACGACCTAGGTTCTCCCACCACTTATGTAGTGTGTGTTAATATTAAACATAAGTGGCGGGACCTACAGTTTGAAGTCGACTTTTTGAGAAAGTTTTCATGGCAATTTTTTATTTACCATCAGATTTTTGCCAGAAATCTGCTAAGAGGAAGTCGCCGAAGAAATACTTTTTGTATATTGTTTTGATGTCTGGCCTGGGGTTTGAAACCTGGTTTTACGCCTAATAAGCTAACACACTACCTACTGGACTACGGCTCAGAGTGTAATGTCAAACAATCATTGAAGTAACTAAATTTAAATAAAAATTACTGTTATTTCATTAAAAAGTATAAAATTTAAATTGACTGATAATTGACCTTTTGTCTATAATATTACATAATGCCGTTATTACTAATTCGTAGTATTTACTTAATTCGAATAAAACCTAGAACCATTGGGACAGAGGTTGAGACATCATTCTTTTGTAATAAGCAAGTATAACCGTGTGATTATGAAAGAGGCATGTGTAGAGTAGAGTGTTGGCTTATTAGACATAAGGACTCTGTTCAAATCCCAATCAAAAACAAAATATGAAAAAAATGTTTCTTCGGCGACTTCCTCTCAGCAGATTTCTGGCAAAAACTCTTAGAATAAATAAAATTGCCATGAAGAGCTTCTCAATAATCTGTCGTTCGGAGTCGATTTTGAACTGTAGGTCCTGCCACTCATGTATAAAATTAACATACACAACATCAGTGGTGTGAGAAACTAAGTCGTAATCCTGACTAAAGGGTTGTAATCTCCAATTATGTATGTATCAAGTAGCGCGATTTTGGTAGCCAACTGACATCGCCAATATGTGAAATTAATTTACAAACTTTTTACAAATTTACAAACTTCTGAATTTACAGTAATGGTTTTTCCAGACACAATTTTTAATTACACTTCTATACTATAATGCATGTTAGCATGTCAACCGTGAGCTTTATCGCTAAAGAAAATTTTGAAAAATCAATATTGAAAGCCTGCTGCTTTAATAGCCAATTGACATATCTACCGCTTACACAGATGGAGGAGTAAATCCAAATGAGTTGTTAAATCATAATGTGTTGTAAAATAAGTACAGATACTGAGAATGCCATGGTATCGACAAATTTATAGTATCCACCACATTCTCACCTCCTCACCACATCTTTAACGCTTCCTGTCTCAACAAATTACATTGCAATCTTGTTACAAAGTTGGTCGATTAAGACGATCATAAAATTGCTTCCTAATGTTCGAGAAGTGGACACATTTAAATCACCATTCCAGTAAGAAGTGTTTACTATATGTATGTGTTCTCCATACGTGGCACATAAATATAGATTTACCATAGGACAAATTTCATTATAATGAGATGCTAAGGCGATATCTTTAGCGAATGATGTCAAATCTGTAAACTTATATCCTGAAATTACGATTTTGGTAATACAATTGCGACAGTAATTTCTCCTCTGTCCATTTAACACCTTCCCTAGAAAATTTTGTAACAAGAAAACCTCCATTAAATTTTGGAATATTGCCAACAGCTGATGGTTGGCTATTCACGGTATGCAATGATATTTATAAACTATGTGTGACGAACGACACCAAGTTTTGAAATACACAACGTCTCATATGAAAACACACATATATATGTAGCAAATTGTTGATATCGTCTAACAAGTACTCATGCTGGCCATCATAGTAGTATGAATTATACTAAAAAGTAAATATTGTCATAATTCATTGGAAAGTACGGTGCTGGTTTCCCCATTTCAAAACTTTAGTAAAATATAGAGGCATGTCTGTTGTGTTCAAAATTAGAGTTTGAAAGTGTTTGATTGTGAGAACAATGTGACAATGTGTGTACTTGCAACAAATATGTATTGTCATTTGTTATAGTGTGATAAACCGTATACGTTTTGTGCGAGTAAATTTGCTCAGAGTTGTTCAAACCTTAAATATTTACATTTGTAGCTCATAGTGCTACTGTTGGCCAGTTTATTGTTTATAAAACATTTATCGTGAATAGGTTTGCAAAAGTGTTATATGTGAATCAAGAAACAAATGGATTTATTATTGTTATACGAGTCAAACAATCAAACGATTTTTAAAACAATAAAAAAGTCTGTCAACCAACTATCTACGGGAACCAACTATTTACGTGACACCAACTATTTACGGGACACCAACTATTTACGGGACACAGCCTATTATTTTAACAACTGTAGTGAAATTTTCAACCGCAATATTATTGAGAGTAGGAATAAAGCATTAAATAATCCTTGAATGAATTGTTGAAAGCTTCGTGAGGTTGCCATTGTTTAATAGGTAGTATGTTGACTTATGAGACGTGAAACCACGGTTCAAACTCCAGGTTAGAATTTCGTTCACAACGAAATTTGAAGAAAGTTTCTTTGGTGATTTCCTCTCAGCAGATTTCTAGCAAAACTCTGCGAGTAAATAAAATTATTATGAAGAAATTTCTCAAACAGTTTTCGTTCTGTACCGACTTTAAACTGTAGGCCTCGCTACTCTGTATAAAATTAACACACACAATACAAATGGCGTGAGAAACTAGGTCATAATCCTTATTGAATTAACAATAACAACCTGGAGCTATCGAAAAGTAACATAATTATTATTAAACGACGTGGTATAGATATTTCTCTTCATCGGATTGCATCCGGTGTGTGATAGAGTTGTATTTTGGAGTTCATTCTATATTTATATTTATCAGTGTTGAAGAATTCATTACTTTAGTACTTTTTCAATACTTTTAAATTTCTAAAATACCGCAGTACCCCTGCGACGCTTTCAGTACGTTTTTGTTATTACATATATATTTTATGTCTTGCGCTTTTCAACTATTAATGCATTCGGAACATGTTGAACGTAATGCTAAAGGTAGAATTAGGCTTTAGCCCCGGTTAGCCAAACGTCCACGGAATATACGTTCGTTTTTAGAATACGAAAAGCAATGAAAACGCTTGCCGAAACGTAATGTAATTTCGGAAACGTCGCCGTTTGGCTAAATGGGATTTTTACGTTTTGCTATGTTCGGAATCAGCAGCTTTTGTTTTGCATGTGAGAAACACGTATAAGTCGTTAGCTTCTCTGTTCAGTTCCGTACGTATATTAAATATAAATAAATAAATAGCATAGTAGGTAGTGTGCTGGCTTACTCGGCGTGAGGGTCAGACATCTAGGTCATAATCTTGATTGAAGGGTTTTAATGATCAATTATGTATGTACATATGTATTTTTTTACAAAAGTACCATTTGAAGAGAAAAATTACTCTTTCAGTTATAGTTCAGTACCATTTTAAAATTGCAATTGTGCAACACTGCTTTATACTTCGGACGTGGCAATAGGTAGCCATATTCATATTTCTACCTGTGCTAATGACATTGCTTTTTTAGCATGAAAACCCGGCATGAAGTATATAAGTAAAGTTAAAATAAATTAAATTGAAATTATTTAATAAATTATTGCTAAAGGTCCTTGTTTGCTACTAGACCAAATGCAAAATTCTCTTCTGCAAGCCATATAATGTTATGATATACAGTTATAAAGGACAGTCTTACATATTATACAATTTAAAAAATTAGGATCTTACGGATGACTACAGCATAAAAACCTTGGCTTGGCTGCAATAAACTTACAGTACATATGAATTCTTTAACTTGATGAAAATTTCTTTATTCAAGTAGTTGTTTACATGTGAAATTGGATCCATCAGGTAAATGTCATGATGTAGAAAGAAGAAGAAAGACAGCATCATTCTAACTTAAACGAAAGTGGACCACTTTAGTGTAAGCCAACGAATTCTAAAAAAAAAAATCAAACAGGAATATTCAGTTGTCTCTGTTAGCAGAGAAAAATTTTAAACAACAATCACAACATCATCACAGAATAGTTATTAAAGTTTGCAACTTGAGATAAGCACAACTTTATAGATTTCTGCTTGGAAAAATTTCATATTGGGACAAAAAACTTCCTATCTCTATCATCGAAGTCCGTATGCAATTAAAACGTATGTAGCCTCAATGTTACTCCATTCACCTTTGTTATTAAGCCTCGTTGCAAAGTGTTTATAAAAATTCTAGAGCAGGGGGCAGTCCCACTCAAGCTCTACTGATGAGTCTCGTCTTAGATGTGTCACAAACCATAGTCCTTAAAGCGCTGATTCTCAACACCTTGTGCAACCGACTTAAGCCCAACTGTCGTTGTGTGGCAGACTCATAGCTTCGGTTGTACCAACATACACTAAACTCAATAACTTGTCTAACTTACATAAGCTGTTTTTTGATTTCTTCTACGTAGCTAGTTACATTTCACGTTCAAGGTCCCCAGAAGAGTGCTACTAAATCTGCAAGAACCATCTCATTTGATCTGCCCGCACTATATATGTACGTCTCGCCTAAAATACGGTTACACCCTATTCAATATTCTACAGCTTTCTTCAGGGTTACCAAAATTAAATACATGAAGGCAATTTGTTTGAAGAATTTTGTAGTAGAGTAGAATAAAATTTCATACGGAAAAAATAGGCTTAAAACTCATTTTATTGTTAGTCCAAAAGCTGTCACGTTAAACTTTTCTTATTTCCCTAATTGTTTTAAAGGCACATGGGTCCTGTTTATTTTGGAAATTTCTTTCTTAAAAGACGCCATCGGAAAAACCGTTGAATTTTGCTTGTTAAAGTCCCAGAAATTGTTTTTTCACCTTTTGCATTCAAATAATAGAAAACGAAATAGAAAATATTTTTAAAAATTTTCTGTGATATAAATCCAAAGAGAGATAAAAGTGCAGAACGTGTAAAACCACTTATCATAATGCAGAATAGATTAAATGTTTAAAATAATGATAAAAAAATAAAAAAATAAATTCAACATCGCAACAAACGAATTTGGCAAGAAGATAATATTCTCCTAATAATGAGAACACAGTCTCTAAGGAAGTAAAAAAACTTAAAACTTTGTAATTTGTTTTATGCTGGGGCTACTACCATTTAATAGAAGAAAAGAAAAATGAAAATTAATTCAATTTATTATTTATTAAAATCATCAGCTACATTGATTGTTTTGGTTCCAAGAAAAAATTTAAAAACACTGATGTGTGCAAAGTAAACGTAACAATAAAAATAAGCCGTTAAGTTTAAGAGAAGGAAATAAAAAATGTATTTATGTTGGTCAGCCAGACAAGCAGAGTAAATTTAAATATCCTTTAATCCTTAAAGTCTTAATAATGAATTTTCCTATTTTTAAATTTAAATAAAACAAATGTGTGTGAGATATCATAGAAATAATTTTTCATTTATAAAATCTCTTCAATGCCGTTGTGTGGGGAGTATAAAAATCTTCAACTGTCTGTTACATGTTTTTTGGTTAGAGGATACACATCAGAAGAAAAAGTTTAATGCGTTCAACTTGCCCTATTTCGGTAGCCATTATACATCGCCCACGATCGCCAAATCTCAAACAAAAGCCAACTGGAAAATTGACTTATGAGTGAATGGCTGCAAATATCAACAAAAAAGATAAGAAACAGAAAAAAGTTCAAAGAGCAGGTAGTAGAGGCCTCTGATCTAAATAATTTTTATTCAGAATATTTCTTATAACTGCTTTAAAAATTACCGCAAACAAATATTTAATTTATTTACCACGAAACATACTATTTTGGGCCTTTTTTATAGTACAACTATCATTATTATCACAAGATGAGAGTCAAACAAAAAAATCGATACAGACAATTCTAAGAGAACATTTATTTTCTAAAGCCAAACATCATATTTTATGGCAAGAGAGTTGAAAATATTAAAAGACAAAAATTATAATAAACATACAGACAAACTCTTACAAGTATAAAAAGCTCAAGATACAGGGTGACTGATATGTATTGCAAACAACTTCAGGTTGTTATCATTTGTAAACCGCTCGTCTGACAGCTGACCGATTTATTCCAGTGACAGTTCATTTTATTATTTACAAGCTTACAAAACCATTTTGATGTATTGCATTCAGGAAAAACAGTTATTCGTGATGGAATTCAAGCGTGATAGTGTGATTGCTTTATATTTGGCTGGAAAACCACAGGTGGCTATCGTTAGAGCCCTCCAGCATTTAAATGTGAATAAATCTTTTGTTTCTCGTACCATTGCTCGTTACCGTGATACTGGCAGTGTTGCATCGCGTCCAAAAAGTGGACGAAAAAAACGGTAACAACACCAGAAATGATCCGAAAAGTGAAGGCCAGATTTGATAGAAATCCACGCCGCAGTGGTAGAAAAATTGCTCGTGAGCTGAACATATCGCGAGAACGGTTGCAACACATATTGAAAAAGGAGCTTGGACTAAAGCCATTGAAGTTCCAAAAAGTGCAAGAGCTCACCGATGGACAAAAAAAGTTAGACTGGAAAGAGCCAAGGAGTTACCTCGCTTGCACGAAAGTGGCCAGTTACCGAATTTGGTTTTCTCCGATGAGAAGCCATTTCAAATTGAGCAGTTTGTACAAACAAAATGATCAGGTTTACTCGCCAAAGAGGTCAGCTGAAAATGTACACCTGCGATTGGCCACCAGAACTCAATCGCCGCCGATGGTAATGGTGTGGGCTGTCATAACGGCCGATGGTCGCTCCCCGCTCGTATTCATCGACCGTGGGGTCAAAATAAATGCCGAATATTATCGGGAAAATGTCTTAAAGACAGTGTTGAAGCCCTGGGCAGACAAACATTTCGGCCGCAGACCATGGACATTCCAACAGGACTCAGCACAACCGCACTCAGCACGCGTCAACCAAGAATGGCTTAAAAAAGAGGTTCCTCGCTTCATTTCTACCGCACAATGGCCACAAAAATCTCCGGATCTCAATCCGTTGAACTTTCGCGCCTGGAGCATTTTGGAGATTACGGTTCTCACTAAAAAATACCAAAGTATCGATCATTCAAGACGGCGCTTCGCCGGGAATGGGCCAAAATACCGCAGAGCCAATTCGAACAAATCTAAACTGTTTCTAAAATTTGATGTTATTTCCAAAATTTTTTGCTTTTGAACAATAAAATTAAAAAAAAATTAAATAAACATAGCGCTTTACTTTGTTGCATTATATATAAGGCACCCTGTACAACAGAATGAATATTCCAGACATCTTGTAAACGAAAAAAAATACAACGACAATAAAAGTAAAATAATACTAATGTTAGTATAAATGGACAAGTCAAGCCACACGCCAAAACATTTAACATATTTTCTTAAGAAAAAGTTCAAAGAGTAATACACTATTAAAGAAACTCAGAACAAAGTAGAAAAGAAGAGTCAAAAAGATAAGGCGATAACAATAACATTAAGTGTTTGAAACAATTACACAATACTTGAACTGAGTACAACAAGGCAATGTCGAATATCTTTACCATTGCAAGGACAATGAGATGGCAATTGAAGTGGGGTCATCATTTTTAAAATTCTTACTCCCTGTCGTAAGGCACACAAAATAAAATGCGGTTTGAAATATTTTTTGTTTTTTGATTAAAGCATATGTTTATTGCTTTCAACTGTTTAAAAATTATAGTTTCATTTTTAATTCGGTTAATATTTTATCTAGAAAGTATCTTAACATTGAATTCTTTCTTTATATTTTCTATTTATAATAGAAACTATATGGCACATAAGGAATTTCAAGTGACAAAATAAAGTAACACTTCACTGGAAAATATTATAAATAATTAAATAACTTCAAAATTTAGTACGAAGTTGCTCCTCCTTTGTTATTTATGACTTTTCTTAATCTTTTCGGCATACTTAGCGCAAGGTTCTTCAAAGTACTTGTAGGAATTGTCCTCCATTCACTTTGCAGTTTTTCCCAAAATGTTTGAATATTTGTTCTGGACTCCATCGGGTTTTTGCCATCTGAGATAGTCCAAAGATGCTCTATGAGGTATAAATCTGGGCTTTGACCAGGTCATTCAAATTTTTCAACATTATTTTCTTCACAATATGTTTTAGCGACCTTACTCGTGTGCTTGGGTTCGTTGTCTTGTTGAAAGACAAACTCCCCCAAGCCCATTTCCTCCTCACTGCTGTAAAGATTTTCTTCCAAAATATTTACATAGTACTCTCCAGTCATTTTGGAATCAATTTTAATAAGTCTACCTACTCCTGAAGAGGAAAAACACCCCACACCATGAGGCTGCCTCCACCATGTTTTCCAGTATGGATAAGGTTTTTCGATTTAAGCCTTTGTGTTGGTTCACAGCACACTCTTTTCCGAGTTTTGCAATTTTTTAGTTCATATTTTGACTCGTCTGTTCAAATAATTTTGTTCCAAAATGATTTATGTAAATATTTAAGGTGGAGGTAGCCTCATGGTGTGGGGATGTTTATCGTATTCAGGAGTAGGTAGGCTTATTAAAATTGATTCTAAAATGACTGGAGAGTATTATATAAATATATATAATAACATTTGAAAGCAATAAACATATGCTTTAATCAAAAAACAAAAAATATTTCAAACCTCACTTTATTTTGTCCGCCAGTGTACATCTTGCGTAAAAATAACAACAATTGTGTCCTTTTGTTAGGCTAATTTAACCATGAAACTCTGTTTTCTTGAGGTAGTTTATCTGTATTAGAATTCAAGACGAATACCGTGATATACTATAGCATATACGAGAGCTAAGGTACTACTTATTTTCAGTTCATAGAATAAATCTTATATATACTCATTGTTGTTCAATAACTTTTATTCTTTAGAGACAACTTTCTAGCTTGAAAATATCATAGAAATATTTCATAGGAGTTCACAAAGATGCACATAAAATGTCAACATCGGAGTATTATACGAACTATACGAGTAGTTTAAAGTCAACTCAGAACGACAGAATTTTATTGAGAAACATTTTCATGGCAAGTTTATTTACTCTCAGAGTTTTTACTGAGAGGAATTTTTAAATATTTCGTTTTGTTGAAGATGTCTGACCAGAGGTTTGAAACATGGTCTCACGTCTAATAAGTAAACGCTCTCCTACTACGACGTCTTCAGTTTTAGATTACACACAAATTAAAAATTATCTCCCAATGAATAAAAAAGATTTAACAGCTGCTGTCAATTAGAAGGAATAAAAACACTTAGGCCTTTTATAGCTCATTGCGATTCAATGTCGTTTATGTCCAATAGTTTTGGAACAATGTGAACATCATGACAACGCCACTTAGACGTCCAATGTTCGTCTTTGACAGATCAGTGGTCTTTGCTATTATGCAGGAAATTTCATATAACGCTGTAGTCTAGTAGACAACGGTTCAAACCCCAGATTAGACGTCAAAGCAAAATACATAAAGTATTTTTTCGGCGACTGCCTCTTAGCAGATTTTTGGCAAAAACTCTGACAGTAAATAAAATTGCCAAGAAAAGTTTCTCAAAAATCTGCCGTTCCGAATCAACTTTAAACTGTAGGTACCACTCATGTATAAAATCAACACACGCAACATAAGTTGCGTGAGAAGCTAGTTCGTAATCCTGACAGAAGGGTTGTAATGAGCAATTATGTATGTAAAGGGTGTTTTTTACTGAGGTATAGAACTTTAAGTTGGCATTACTTTTCAAGATGGCGACCGATTTAACAGCTGTCAAGTGATTTATTCTCAGTTTGGTTTGGCAATTCATCATGAATAGACTCACGCCTGAACAACGCTTGCAAATAGAGCAATTTTATTTCGAAAATAATGGTTCTGTGCGGAAAACGTATCGCGCACTACGTCCATTTTATTGTCGACAAAATCGTCCATCAGAGCAGTTAATTCGATTAACCATGGAACGTTTTCGCAGCACGCTTACTCTTATTGATAACTCGCATCCCCAGAGACGCGTACAGAAGAAGCTATTGCTGCTGTAGAGCGTAGCATTGAGGAAGACCCGAAGGAGTCCATCCGCCATCGAGCACAGGAATTGGATCTGTGTCCATCCACTTTATGGAAGATTTTGCGGAATGATCTTGGTTTGCGTGCTTACAAAATCCAGCTCGTGCAAGATTTGAAGCCAAACGATCATCAAGTCAGGCGTAGATTCGTCGAATGGGCCCAAAACGAGATTACCGTTGTTCCCGATTTTCATAAGCGAATTTTGTTTAGCGATGAAGCGCACTTCTGGTTGAATGGCTACGTCAACAAACAAAACTGCCGCATTTGGAGTGAAGGTAATCCTCAAGTGTATGTGGAAACACCGTTACATCCAGAAAAACTGACTGTTTGGTGCGCTTTATGGGCTGGTGGAATCTTTTTCAAAAACGATGGTGGCCAGAATGTTACAGTCAATGGAGATCGGTATAGAGCCATGATTACTAACTTTTTCATTCCTGAATTGAATAACCATGATGTCCAGGAGATGTGGTTTCAACAAACGGCGCAACATGTCACACAGCTCGTGCCACAATAGATTTATTGAAAGACACGTTTGGTGACCGCCTAATTTCACGTTTTGGACCTGTGAATTGGCCTCCAAGATCTTGTGATTTAACACCGCTAGACTACTTTCTGTGGGGCTATGTAAAGTCATTGGTCTATGCGGTAAAGCCACAAACGCTTGACCATTTGGCCGTATTATTGCCGATATACGGCCACAAATGTTGGAAAAAGTCATCGAAAATTTGACGTCCAGATTGGACTACATTCGCGCCAGCCGTGGCGGTCATATGCCAGAAATCATATTTAAAATGTAATGCCACAAGATTATTTTTCGGATAAATAGAATTCATGTCAATCGAATAATCCATCGTTGTTTTATTGCAAGTTAAAGTTCTATACCTCTATAAAAAACACCCTTTATATATGTAATTTCATACGATTTCATGACAATGACAAACTTCTGCAACCGTTCGGCGTTAAATATACCTTTCAGTGTCTACGAATACACCATAACCTTTTTTAGTAAACCTTACTTCCACATGTTTTTTTAACTATAATCGATAAATTTTTAAAAATCTTCAAAATATTTTTCATATGATTAATATTGTTATGAAAATGGAAATGGTGCTATCGTTTAACATTAAGATGGTAAACAAATGCTACAAAAATAAAAACAAAAAACTTGTTTACATGATCAACGAATAAACAAAAACAACATCAGTATAAAAAAGGTATAAACAAGTAAACAAACAGGCAACAACAACGTTGAAAGGATAAACGTAAACAAGATATGCAAACAATAATAACATAAACAACACGTTTACATTTATAGAGATTTCGCGGAGGCAAAGTCCTTTTCCTTTAAGAGCATCCATCAGACTGTTTACCCTGCGATATTAAAGGCAAGACAAAGCAGGCAACGGGATCAGAAAGAATTCAGTCAGTCTGAAGAACTCCGTTGAAAAGGTGTAACGAGCAATTGTTAGTGTGTACGCGGAAGAGTTTAAAGAAGAATAATAAATAAAGCAAATTGTTGTTATTTAAATCAAGTTGCCAAAGGTAGCACACGGAATTGTGCGAACAATAAATAATTTAATTAAAACTAAACAAAAATTTTTTTCTATGTTTATTTGCAATCTACGAACTCATATTTTGATCGTTTTTAAAAGGGTAAAAACGTAACAATATGCTAAGGGTGTATGAATATACGAGTAGATATTGCATACTGTTACAATTGCTTTTATGTGTGCAGGATATAGAAGTATTTTTGTCAACTCTTCGTTTGTAAACTCAAACATTATGTGAATAGCACTTTCTGCTATACGAAAGATTATTTTTACATCCTTTTGCTGTGACCTGCATCAGATATTTCACTTTTAAAAAATACGCTTTTTAACGTGTCAGTTTGATACATAAAAAATATTGAAAATGCCTATTTTCGCCTACATATGGGAGTTAAGGAAAGCTTTCGCATTTTTAACTTTTTTATATTTCTGTTAAGCTATGGGAAAGTTTTTAGTCAGCGTATTTAACATAAAGCATTGCAATCCTAAATAAAAGGAAGTCGTTTGTCATTACACAGAATTATCCTTTTTCTAAAGTGTTTTGCTTTTTAGAATTATCAATGAATTTATAATATTTGCTCTCCATTAATCTTAAGCATTTCTTTAATAGAAACAATTTATATTGTATTAAAACAATTCCGTACTATACCCACACGTCACAATTAATGCTTGCTTTACATTGAGTGTGTGCCAGAGCTAATAGCAGATTCTAAAAGGATTCACTTTTTGAATTGAAATTATTAATCCATCTCTTCGTGTTTTGGGCAACCATCGTGTGAAAGTCGAAAATTTTGTTACGGAAATGGAAACGGTGTAATATCGTTTAACATTAAAATGAGCAAAAACTACACAAACAAATACAACGAACTTGTTACAAGTAAACCAACACCATCAGTATGAAAGAAAAGGGGATAGATAAGCGAACGCAACAACAAGCAATGCGAACAAAATACACAAACAACAATGAATTCGCGATAGAATTCTCGAGAAAGCGAAACCACGAACGTTCTAATTCAAGAACGTTCATCAGACTGTTTGCGTGGGCATTTAAAAAGGCAAAACAAGGAAGGCAAAGCAGTATTAAGAATTCAGTCAGTCTTGTGTGAAGACGCGTTGCATGTGAAGAAAACAGTCGTGGTTTGACGATCTCCGTTGTGAAGATCTCCGCTGTAAGTAAGAAGAATAGCAAACAAGTAATTATTGTTGTATACGTTATGTTGTAAACCGTAGCACACAAAAGTAGTGCGAACAATAATGAATTTAATTGAAACTAAACACCAATTTATTTTTGTTTTGTTTGCAATGAACGTTTTTAAAAAGGTAAAAACGTAGCAATATTATTTAACTGACACCAACACTCAGGGAAGAGATGTTTGCGATATGAAGAGGAATTTGATGGACCCTTACATAAATAAGAAAAAGTATGCATTCTTTCTCTTGAAATTAATGCATGATATACGTAAAAAACTAAATATTTTTACTAAAATTCCAATTAAACTGTTTTAATGTTCAAATATTTAGTTGAAGTCTCTTAATTTTTATGACATCCTGATATCGTTATACCTTCATGAAATTTATTCTACATTTATTGCTTATCCTTAGGCTGAAAGGAAGCTATTTTATTCTTGAGGGCTTCCTAGACGTTACCGCTATGGTTATAAAGCGTCAACGATATCTTTCAGCACTTTGTCCTGAAGTCGGATTAAATTAATTTTAACTTTATTTCATTTTCCAGTTTTCTATTCAAGCGATAGCACATTAAGAATATTTCTGAAGAGATTTTGTATTTTTCTATTGCTTCTTCAATGGTGTACTTTTTACAATGAAATTTATTAATCGTTGATTGTTTCTTTCGGAATCCAAATTGATTTGAAGTTAGTAATTTCCAATACACAATAATTCTGTTGAGTTGTCAGTGAAATAACTTTTGAAATAGCTTTCCGATTACGGGAAGTAATGCGATTGGTCGGTATGAAAAAAATTGGTTAAGACTTTTACCAGGTCAATGCGTGCATTCATTACAAAACTGAGTTTTAGTAATGTTTTGTTTGGCAAGTTTTGGAGATTTCTTTAAATTTAACGAAGAAATTTGAGGAGCAATCTTATTTGAAATAACTAGTTAGGATTCATTTAGGATTACGGCCTAGCTTCTCATGTTGTGTGTGTTAATTTTTATACATGAGTGGCGGGATCTGCAGTTTAAAGTCGACTCCGAACGACAGATTTTTGAAAAACTTTTCTTGGCAATTTTATTTACTCTCAGAGTTTTTGCCAGAAATCTGCTGAGAAGAAATCGTCGTAGAAATATTTTTTCGTACTTTCGTTTTGATGTCTGACCTGGAGTTCGAAACGTCGCCTTACGTCTAATAAGCCAACACACTACCTACTAGACTACGGCGGCTTCCCTTTCTAATTATTTTTCTTTCTTTAATGAGTTCGATTATATGATTAATTGTACGAACTGCGTGCCTAACAATCCAAACTGCCTTTTGGAATAGCGCTGTCAATTTCACTGCTTAATCCACAATCTTATTAGCAAATATTTATTTATTTTTTAGAATGCAATTACAAATTATATTTAATTATATACGACCTGAGTAACTTCGACCATTTGCTCGGTGTAGTGTAACAGACCAGAGTCTCAGGTGGAAATCGAACCTACGACCCTTACGCGAATAGTTTAGTACACTACCCACTAGGATACCAGGGCACCCTTATTAGCACATATTGTATTTGATTTGTTATATTTACGTAGAGAGTTCAAAAAACAAAATGAGTTTGGCAGTCTCCTGTTTGAGAATTGCGCATTAAAGCAGAATGTGAATGAATGTGTAGAACTAAGTGAAGAAAACTAAACAACTTTTTTCTAGTGTCTGCATTTTTCTGGCCAGATCTGATAACTTGTCATTGCAATAAAAGGGCAATTGAGTGCGTGTACCCAATCAAATTTAAAAATTGCCTAGACCTTTGCCTGATTGAAAAATATTGTGCATTACAAAGAGCTCAATAGGAGGTTCTACTTGAGCGAAAAACAGAGCTAATAGCCAATTTCTTAGGAATTATGAATCATATACTTTCGAAAAATATTTCAGCTAAAAATATAGGAAAATAAACTCGATTTCATAACGGATTTTTTTTAATAAATATAGGATTTATGTGAATAAAAATTTAAAGTAATTTCAATGAATGTAAAAATAAGTAAAAATAAATGCTTTGCTTATTAAAACGCTGCAATATCAATTTTATTCATGATCCTTATTAAAAAAATCTACTGTTGCTCTTACTCAATGAGCAGTTTGATACAACTCTCGATTATTCACTAAAAGTGCTGAAGAATAGGAAACTTCACAAGCAAAAGTCTAACGGGGTCAAATTGCAGAGTGGCACATAGGACGTCATATTGAAACCATAAGTTGTTGGTGGTCAGATCATTCATTGCAAGTCAAAAGATGTTGGTAACCATTGATCGACAGTAATGACCTGTCTAACGTCGTTCTTAAAGAAATACGCTAAATGACGCCGCCATTCTACAATCCCCACCAAACAGTGACTTTTTCGGGATGCATTGGAAGCTCTTATATCTAATGTGTGAGAATATAATGTCGTCTCAAATTTGACAATTGAAAAGAAAAGAAAGAAAAGAGAGAAATTGCTGAAGATGCTTTGTCGGTGAGATTTAGGGTCAGTTGCTGAACAGTTGCTGCGGTGCACATTCAGCCTACACACATCGTTGTCAGTATTCGTTTACCTTCAGTTTCTGAGGCAGTTATATTTTGTACGGGTGCAGGTCAAACTCACAACTAAAAATCTGTCAAGTTGTGTTCTGCAAAAGGTCGCGTTCTAGTGAGCGACATGAAATCGACTGCCATGAATTCTTCTGTACAGCGCCAGGGACTGGAGCGAAATGGTTTAATGAAACTATTAACTGCCGGAATTATCCACCGCATTGTGAGTAGTCCTCTTAGTTGGACGATTATAGCTATCGTAAAATTGGCTGACTGAGCGATCTGCGGCCCGAAGACAGCACCAGTTTTGATAAAACAATTTTATGATTTGCACGTGTTGTTGAACGTTATCTCTGTACATGGCAACTTCACAAAATAGGAAGGACGAATTACTAGTTGCCGTAGTCTAGTAGGTAGTGTATTAGCTTATTAGACGTAAGCCTTGGTTCAAATCCCAGGTCACACAGCTCCAGCAAAACGAAATATGAAAAATTATTTCTTCGGTGTTTTTCTCTCAGCAGATTTGTGGCATAAACTCAGGGAGCAAATAAAATTGCCATTAAAAGTTTCTCAAAAATTTGTCTTTCGGAGTCGTCTTTAAACTGTAGGTCCGACCGCTTGTGTATAAAAGTAACACACACAACATACGTGGTGTGAGAAACTAGGTCGTAATCCTGACTTAAGGATTGAAATGACCAATTATGCATGAATGACTATTTTAAGAAATACGGCTTGGACATGATGGGCATTAACAAAAACTGCCGATATGTTTTAATATGTAATTTTATCTTTGTTCATTTCTATTACCACAGTTTCTTTCTTGTTTTGTGATTGTTGTTTTTTTTTCTTTTTTTACAGAATATGAAAATACTCGTATATTAGTTTGTACGATAGTGTTGTGCAATATCACTATCTACCTCAAGCTAATATTGATTTATTTAAATATATTTGCTGTCGGCCTTGCAAGGTACCTATCACAAAGCATATCCCCACTTTCATTTTATTTCATTTCTACTCTTTGGTTTTATTATTTCCAGTTTAGCTGGTAATAGAGACGCGTTTTTCTTGAAGGACATGTAAGCCAATATGTCTGAGTAGGCGCACGTGTGATACATCAAACCTTAGAATGTAAAGTGAATAAAGTCTTGCCTAATTTCCAAAGAAATATTAGAATGATATGTTTGAAGGGGTTTTTTCCAATAAACTTTTATTTGCTCTTTTTTTGATATTACTTTCATACGCTGACATTTCGTATACCAAACGAATGTGTGTAGTCTTTTTAATATTGAAATAGGATAATATAGGTTTTATCACTGACTAACTTGTGGCAACTCTTTGAAAGACTTCTGCACACATCAATGGACGCAAATACTATATTTATGTACAAGAAATGATGGATGATATTCTGCATTTAATGCGCCGTTGTACTATAAGGCGTTATTTTAAAAATTAAGGGACAAAACATATGAAAGAAAATACTCTACTCGAATAAAAAACATACATATTTTCGTTTTTTAAATTTTTTTTGGTATAATGAAATTGTTTTTGAAAACAAAAGGTACTTAAAAACTGTCTGAACATAGTGTTTGGAAGCACAAACGCACTGATGAATGGAAGTCAATTTCATTTCGTAAACCAGCACATTTCATTTCCGTTTGACTGTTTGTATGCCTCTCGTTTTTACGGGTTCACTGATTTATAGCGATTGAGAACAAGGTGTTTAATATTTATTACGGAATTTTATAAGCTTTAAAGGACAAAGTTCGTTATAATAAATAAATAAATAATAAAATATATGAAATCATTCAATTTGGTAGGCATCTATACCATTGGCAAAATTTAACATTTAAATATAACATTTAACACAAATTTGTTGAACATAATGTATAAGTTAACATAGTAAATAAAATAGCCACTTTTTGTTACATACATTTATTTATCTGTCAACAGGTTGCGTCAATACAAATTATGACATAAAGGTTCGCTTGGTTGCGTATGTTAAAATGCTGTGCTACTATCATGCATACATACTTCTATTGCTCATTCTAATTTCCTTATTATCACAATCTTCGATAAAAGAACATAGCAACAAAAAAGCTTTGAACTGCTGTAACAAAACTTTTCTCATTGCGAAAGCATAATTGTTCAAATACGCAATTACATTGCTACCAACAAATTTTAAGCTGAATTGGCGACCTAATTACATACAACAGTTTTTGGATTTATTTAATGAATTGTTAAGTACAGCATTTTTATATACCACATACTCGTACATATGCATATGCATTAATGACAGGGTGCGACAGTCAAAATACACCCAACTTATGACATATTGCAGGTTGTGTGTTTAGTTGAGTAGAACTCAAAAATATTTTTTTTATTTCTCGAACGCTCCAAAATTGTTTTATTTGACAAAAACCGTGTTTTTGATCTTTTCACACAAAATCATTGATTACTCAAATATTTTTTAACATATTTTCAAAATCCAAAGTATATATTTTGAAAAGGGGACAGATGAGCCTTTGAAATGGTATACAAACTTATAGGGTATGCGTTTTGATCGGGTAAACTTTGGTGATAATATGATTTTTTTCTAATTTTTTCGAGTTTAGCTATTCTTAATTGTCAAATTCAATAAAAAAATATATAATATATATATATATATATATATATAAATTTATTGATGAATTTAGGTACTTATTTGTGGCAGCAGGTATTGACGTTATTTGCGTCTCTGAGACTTGGTTACCCTTGGATGTTCAGGATACAGTTTTTAATTTACAGGGCTTTAAACTTTTAACTTCTTGGTTAATGGTAATGCGACCAGGGCCAGGGGTGGTGGAGTTGCGATTTATGTTCGTAATGGTATACTTTGTAAGGAAAAATTATTAAATCACATTGGGAGCGAGATTGAATATTTGTTTCTAGAAATATCAACAGGCGATGGTCCGAAACTTCTTCTTGGTTGTGTATATAGACCGAATTCTAGTTTAAATTTTGATCTTTTTATTTCAACTCTTGAGGATATTACCATTCGATATGACGACATAGTTATTGTAGGTGACTTTAACAATAACCTTCTACTTGATAATCCCCTTATTGGACCAATGCTCTCACTTCACCTCAGTCCTGTAAATGTGTCAACACCTACACATTTCCATTCAACATCCAGTAGCTTGATAGACCTTATATTTGTGAATCACATTGACAGGGTATTGTTATATGACCAAATTTCTGCTTCCTGCTTCTCCAACCATGACCTTCTCTTCCTTAATTATAATTTGTCCGTAACTCGTCCCGTGGACAAATATATTACGTATCGTGATTTTGGAAACATTGATTATGCAACTCTGAATATTGAACTGGATAGCGTATCTTGGGACCAGGTATACACACTGGGTAATGCGAATGACCAATTATCGTTTATTCAGGACAGAGTGCGTTTGCTCTATGACAGGTTCGTTCCTGTCAAAACCAAGCACATCAAACCTAAACAACAGCCCTGGTTTAATGCGGAAATAAAAGCACTCATTGAGAGGAGGGATAGAGCTTACAGGAGATGGAAGAGGTTTAGGACGGATGATTTCAAAGCTTTACATAGATTCACACGGATGGAAGTTACCAGGAGCATAAGAACTGCAAAAAGATTGTATTATGGCGGAAAGTTTTCCAATGCTATGGACAACAAGTCTAAATGGAATGTAATTCGTGAAATAGGAATAGGCCGAAAATGTCGAAAGGCCGATATTGATGTGGATGTGGACAAGCTTAATGACCAGTTCGTAAATTCTAGGGTCCCATGGTCTAACGGTGACTTGTATGATGACCTGTGTTTTGTTCCACCACAGTATTCTTTTAGCTTTCGTTGCGTAAATCAGTTTGAGGTTTTGGAATGTATTTCAGCGGTAAAATCGAATGCAGTTGGTTCTGATGATTTGCATCCGCTATTCTTGAAGGCTCTGACTCCTAAACTTTTGCCTTACTATACTTACTTGTTCAATACAGTTCTGACTAAGTCTTCTTTTCCTGAAAGTTGGAAACTGGCTAAAATCCTTCCCATTTCCAAAACTAATTGTGAGTTCAGGCCAATTGCAATCCTTCCTTTTTTATCCAAGGTATTGGAGAACATCATGGCCAGACAAATCGATGAATATCTGAGAGGCCACAATTTCTTAACGGTTAATCAGTCGGGCTTCATGAAAGGTAGGAGTTGTACTACCGCTCTGGTAAATATAGTTGAGGAACTTAGGTCGGAACTTGATGGGAATAGTGTGGCGTTCTTGGTTCTGCTTGATTACTCTAAGGCTTTTGATACAGTCGATCATGCGGTTCTATTGAAAAAGCTCCGAAAACTGTTTTATTTCTCCGAAACTGCCTGTAATCTAATTTATTCTTATTTGACGAACAGATTTCAGAAGGTTCGTTTCAATGGCAAAGTTTCAGATCCACTTACTATTAGTAGAGGTGTTCCCCAGGGGTCTATACTTGGACCTTTGCTGTTTTGCATGTATATAAATAATCTACCTGATGTTTTGGTTAACTGTAATGTTCACATGTATGCTGACGATGTGCAGCTTTACACATATACTCCAAGGGAGAATATTTATTCTTGTTTGGACTACATTAATCGTGACTTAGCAAGGATTGACGGATGGGCCTCGGCCAATGGACTATGTATCAATCCTTCTAAGTCTAAATGTATTACACTTTCGAGAACAAACGGATCATTTGTCGTACCTGAATTGAGTATCAGGGGAAATAAAATTGAATTTGTCAGGTCGGCTACTAATCTGGGTATTGTCTTTAATGACAAATTATCGTGGTCTATCCATATAAGTGTCATTGTTGGCAGAATTTATGGCATGCTTCGAAATTTGTGGGCTGTCATAGATTCAACTCCTTTTGTCATTCGCATGCAACTTGCTAAAACGTACTTGATTCCGGTACTTTTATATGGATGTGAGATATACGCAAATTGCAGTTATGATGACAACCAGAAACTTAACCTGGCGTACAATAACATAGCCAGGTATGTTTTCCTTAAGGGGCGTCGGGATCACATTTCTCATTTAGCTTACCTGATCCTTGGTATCAAATTTGATAATCTCCTGAAAATTAGATGCCTCCTTCTACTTCATAAAATAATTTACACGAAACAGCCGAAGTATTTATATTGTAAAATTAAGTTTGCCAGATCCCACCGGGGTGTGGGGATTATACAGCAACGATTCAGGACTCTTCTGTCTCAGCGACAGTTCTTTATACACACCATTAGTCTTTGGAATTCCTTACCAAATAACATCCAAAATCTGGGCAATGCAAACGCGTTCAAAAAGGAGTTATTTAAATTATTTTCATAATTAAAATTTTAATCTCATATTTGTAAATTTTGTGATTTTATTTTTTTAGGTCATCATTATTATTGTTATTATTATTATTATAATTATTATTATTATTATTATTATTCTTATTATTGTTATTATTATTATTATTATTATTTTTATACTTTACCTTATTAATTTAATTTAAAATTTATATACATAAATTAACTTTCTCTAATTTTTTATATTTAATTAATGTTAATTTTTTTATACCTTATTGATTGTAAACATAGCACTGTCACTTATAAGATTTAGTATCTTGTTGTGCTATGCAGATCATTATAAATCAAATAAATAAATAAATAAATAATAAGTCATGACATTCTGAAAATTCATTATCCTGTGAAGAGATTGATACTGCGTTTGATAAAATCGGACAAAATTTATCGTAGTTATTATTTAAATAGTATAACAGTCGTGTTATATTTTTTATGTATGTCACCTTATCGAAAGAACTTTCAGTTCAAAAATTTTAAACATTTTTGATGTATCTTCATTGATTACGACAAAATGTGTCAATTTCACGTTTGGGCAACTACCAGAAATAGACTAATATTTGTGTTTTTTGCAAATATTTTTATTTCGTTTTGCGAAAACATTGGCCAACTTCTGGTGGCCGCTCAAACGTGACCTATTTTCGGATAAACAATCAATATCCATCAAAAATTCTGAAAATTTTTGAACTAAAAGTTCATTTGAAAAAATATATACATGAAAAATATAACTCGACTGTTAGACCCTTTAAATAATAATTACGGTAATTTGCGTCCTATTTCCCAAGCGAAGTGTCAATCGCTTCACAAGATAATGTACTTTCAAACTGTCATCAATTATTTCATATTTTTTAATTAAAGTTTGCTACTATGAACGGACAAACTTGAAAAAATATGAAAAAAAAAATCACATTTGTCAAGTTTACCTCATCAAAACTCATAGGATATTAAATCAAATAATACATATGTGTATACCATTTCAAAGGTCCATACCTCTCCTTTCTTTAAATTTTGGACATTCGTTCGGAAATGTTTGTGTAATAAATAAATTTGCACTAAAGTCCAAAAAAAAACAGTTTTTGTCAAACAGAAAAGTTTTGAGGGTTCAAGAAATATAAAAAAACAATATTTTTGAGTTCTACTCAACAAAACTCGTAACTTACACTATGCCATTAGTTGGATGTATTTCTTTTTTTTCATTTTTGTCGCGTAGTGTAATTTTTGGACATTTAACTAGTCAGATTATTCAGAATTGTTTTTTTCGTTTTTTTCTCTACAGCCATAAAAGAAGCACCTTTCATTTTTCGCGATTTTATACTCCACATAATTTCTTCATATGAATTAAATTTAACAAGTCTTTTGAAAATTTATTCTTATTGTCTTTGGTTTAATAAAGTATTAACTCTTAACTTCGCTTAAACTAAAATACTAGAAAGCATTAGAGAGATTAGTCGTGAAATATAACATGACCCAGAAATTAGGAACGCCAAGAACCCGCAGTTTAAATCCTGGATATGACTAAACAAAATATGAAAAATATTTCAGCGTCTTACTCTCAGCAGATTTTTGGCAAAAAGTTTGATAGTAAATAAAATTGACATGAAAATTCTTTTCGAAATATCTGTCGTTGGGAGTCCACTTTAAACTGTAGTTCCCGCCACCCATGTATAAAATTAACACACATAACAAGAGTGGTGTGAGAAGTTAGGCCGTAATCCTGACTGAAGGATTGTAATGGCCAATTATAGATGTTATGTATGTATTCCTACAACAAAATTTATAAGAACACAAAAACAACACACACATTTGTTTATTTAATCTTTCCTGCACATATTTAAATTTTCCCAATCTTCTAGGCGGGCCGACAAATATCGATCCTAAAAATTGTAAAGCACTTCGATAGAACACCCGAATCCTATTTTTGGTTTAAACAAAATGTTAAAAATCTCTATTTGGAGGACTCTGTATGGCTGAGCAAATGTAAATATGCACAGTGTAACGACATTTACACGCGCTTCTTTAGCTCGAAAGAAATGAAATCTGCACTACTTTGAAAATGGATTGGTTTTTAAGGATAAATGCTCCTAAATTCTTCGAGTGAACCCATTAATGATAGATTATACGGTGCGACAGTAAAAATACACCCACCTAATGACATAATGTAGGTAGGTTCCCTACCTTGACGGAACTACAGGAGATCCTTAACGTCATTCTAAATAGGCTTATCAGCTTCGCAGGAATACCGAGCTCAGACATTGCGCCAAAACACGATTCCAAATGGGGCTATCGAAAGCTGTGTTATTGTCGATAAAAGATGGTGTGTCTCGACTTGTTTTTACTTGTCATCTCCATTATTATTTGTAATCTGGTTGATGGTAGATTTGTCAGGTCTGAAGCCGCACTAATAAGGTCCAATCAGTGCTTTGACGAGTGGCTTCAGCCGTTCATAGAATACGTTAGTAAAAACTTCATATGCGATAGGAATAGGGTTAATACCCCTATAGTTGGCTAATGTCATGGGGTCTTCTTTTTTCAGGACAAGGTAAGGACACTGAGTTTCCAATCCTTTGGCATACTTTCCTCTAGCTATATTTTCTAAATAAACTGACGCCCAGCTCATTACCTCCGATTTTAAACAATTCAGCGTGCAGAATATCAGCATAGTATAGTATAGTATAGCAGAGAGTAGGAGAATGGGATTGAATATTTGCAAACAAGGTAAAGTTTCCGACAGCCAACATTTGGACAACATGTAAGCTTCCAAAATAATCATTGTCTAACACGCAGCGTGAATGTAACCCCTCACATACTATCATCCGATTGATGTTAATTAATACGTGGAGTGCAGTCCAATGCTATGCACTTTAAATTTGAGTTGTGCTTAGGGCTTCGAACCCACCACGTAAAAGCCTTATCCAATGAAAGGGGCAACACAAATCTTCATCAAGATCTCCTTAAAAGTTGACGAAGACAGTAAGTAAGGACTACAATATAAGAATAGGCGAAATAGGAAAATCAGACACTTAAACAAAATTCAACATCAATTTGTCTGCTTCTTTTCCACAATTGAATCTCCGGTGTTCCAACACTCTGCACTGTATAAATAGGGATCAACAACTAAGTGTTAGTCTCGCATGCATACGCATTTAAAGTTAGGGTTCCTTAGAAGCTGTCATTTAATTTTACATCTGGATGATTTCGGGCATATGCGCTTCTTTCCTTACGACTTGCACTTGCTGATACAGCCGAGCTGTGTCGTTATCTAGTTGCCCTAGAGCTGAAATTATGACTTGGTCGGCTTCACTCTCCTCTATACCACCTCAATATTAATAATAATGAAAAAATTCCTGGGAATAAAAAGCTCAACCTGAATAAGGGCTCTTTGTCTTAACATAAGTATCTATTCCTAAAGGGGACCATCTCATACTACTAAGAAGTTCGACTCTCAAGGCGGGCTTCCTGTGAAATGAAAACAAGCCAATCTTTCTCCGAAATTTTCTGATAGACAGGGAAATGAAAAGCCAAAAGCCTTAATTCCTCAGAGTGGGAAAACCCTATGTAGACAAGGCTAAATCTTGGGAAAGTATCCCTGAAATAGTTGTATCGCATGACAAATGTTGAATCGTTTTTAGCGAAACCAAGTTGACGGATAACTGGACTGGCTACAAACTAAAGTTTCGGAAGTTTACGAATATAATGCGGATGATGAAGAGAAACTCATAGAGGTGTGTTAGGTAAGAAATGTAAGGGTTCAATGAGGCTAGTATACGAACTTCTAACAAAAACCAACAGCAATATAAGATCCTCCAGGCCGGATAATTAATCTTGGACTATCTCGAGTGAGGTGACCCTTTTTAGAGTATTCCTTGTTACATCTTTTCCATGTAGTTGTGAACGCCATTGCAGTTTCTCTCAAACGAATGCACTTGCATAACAAGTAACCTTTAATTTGAGCGAAGATACCTTTCAATGGCATATTCGCATTTCAAGTTGCGATTAATTTCAATACAAATATTAAAATTACTACAGTGCTTACAGCAGAAAATACTTACATTTTTTTGTTTAATGGTAACAACTTTCCCAGGCCAGACATCAAAACAAAATATAAAAATTTCGGAGTCGGCTTTAAACTGTAGGTCCCGCTACTCATTTATAAAATAAACACACACAACATAAGTGGTGTGAAAAACTAGATCGTAATCCTAACTGAAGGGTTGTAATGACCAATTATGTATGTATGTATCAAATTTTATATGGAACATTCCAAAGTTGAGTAAAAGCCCTATAATCCATAAAATAAATCAGACTTAATATTAACGACGTGGAATCTTATCAATAGGGTTACTCTTATAGTTTCCATAAAGATTACAATTCCCAAAAGGGTCGGAAAGAACTTATTATCATTCCATCTTTAAAGTTTTAAGGGACTGTTGTCAACAATTTATAGTTGTGTACGGTAGGCATATACAGTAAATTTATTTATTTTTTTTATTAAAAAATAAATTATTCAACACAATCCATTATCCAGACACAACATTGAAAGATTAAATTCATGCATACAAGCTATGGTTTTAACTCAACTTTATTGCTTTATTTACTCTTATTTTATCATTTAACTTTTTCAACCTGAAGAGGATACAAACAGAAAATTAACAGCATAAACAAGTAGAACTCCAAGCGGAAGAAATTGGACAGAAATATAAACATTAAAATGAATATTTACAATATTGTTTACATTTGTGTATATAAAAACATTCACAAGTAATACAAATAATAAGAAAAGCGCAGACCAAAATAAAGAAACGCAAAATTTTAACTCTCTTTGGTTCTTTCTTTGGTTTTTGTTTGTTTTTTTAAGCTTAAAACACTGAGTTCAGGCCAATTGCTATCCTTCCTTTTTTATCTAAGGTAATGGAAAACATTAGAGCCAGACAAATCAATAATTATCTGGAGAGTCATAATTATTTAAGAGTTAGTCAGTCGGGATTCATAAAAGGTAGGAGCTGAACTACAGCTCTAATAAATGTAGTTGAGAATCTTAGGTCGGAACTGGATGAAAACGGTGTAGAGTGTTTAGTTCTGAAAAAACTCCACAAACTGTTTTATTTTTCTAATTCTGCCTGAAATTTAATTAATTCTTCTTATATTTAAAAATGAATGTGTGTTTATTTGTTTGTGGGTTTGTTTGAAGTATATAGACGGCTAAGCGGCTGGACCGATTTTCTTGAAATTTTAATTTTGATTTTCCTGTATGTCTAGAAGGAACTACAGGCCACATACCCAATAAATATTTAATGTCGCATATCTCATAAACTGCAACAGCTAGAGTCCTCAAATTTTGTATGGACGACTTTGACGTATATATGAACAAAATGGACGGATTGGCTATAGTGGGTGTGTCAACTCCCATAGTCTACATATATAAAAATGTTTGTTTATATGTACCTTATAGCATCGTAATCTATGCATTTGATCATATTATGATCTTTAGCAAAGTTGTTGCGCATAAGCCGGGGAAGGTTTCTAAGTTGGTATGACTAATTTCTGGCAGGTGGCGCCACTGAAAATTACTTAAAATCAATTAAATCGTAAACTGTGTATTCTTTAACAAAGTTGTTGCGCATGAGTCGACGGAGGTTGGTGCGATTAATTTCCGATGGATGGCGTCAATGAAACTTATTCAAAATGAATGACAAGCAACACCTCAAGCACGGAAGAAAAAAGCGTTACGAGCCAAAGAATCAGACGAGCATTGAGACTGGAAAATCTTAGAGTATATGCCGCTGAGACCCGTTCGCTTGAACCACTTGAACAACGAGATTAGAAACTGATCGAATGCATACTACTCAGGCCCGTTCATGTAAAGCATCAGGACAACGGGAAAAAAAATCAATAAAACGGTTCAAAATTAATTGGACATTTGTGTAATGTCTTTCCCTCAAATTTTTTTAGTTATTGGCGCAGCAACACGCGCACGGTACAGATAGTATTTAATAAATAAGAATAATAAGTTCTAAAAATTAATTTTAATGGCAATATTTCGCATCCATTTAATATTAGTAGAGGTGTTCCCCAGGGTTCAATACTTGGACCTCTGCTGTTTTGTATGTATATAAATGATCTACCGGATGTTTTGGTTAACTGTAATGTTTATATGTAGGCTGATGATGTGCAGCTTTATACTAGTACTCCTAAGGAGAATATTAATTCTTGTTTAGATTACATTAGTCATGTTTTAGTATTGATTGACAGCTGGGCCTCAGCTAATGGACTATGCATCAATCCTTCTAAGTCTAAATGTATTATACTTACGAGAACCAATAGATCAGTTGTCACACCTGAATTGCTGCAACCAATCTGGTTATTGTCCTTAATGACAAATTATCGTGGTCTAGCCATATACATAAGTGTCGTTGTTGGCAGAATTTATATCATGGTTCGAAATTTGTGGGCTGTCATAGATTCAACTTCTTTTGTCATTCGTACGCGACTTGCTAAAACATATTTAACTCCGATACTTTTATAAGGGTGTGAAATCTTTGCAAAATACGATTATGATGGCAATCGAAAACTTAACTTAGCATATAACAACAAAGCTAGATATGTCTTTCTTAAAGGGCGCTGTGATCATATTTCTCATTTAGCTTTCCAGATACTTAGTATAAAATTTGATAACCTTTTGAAAATAAAATGCCTTATTCTATTTCATAAAATAATTTACTCGAAACTTCCGAAATATTTACTTTGTCGAATTAATTTTGCTAGATCAAACCGAGGTATGAGGATTATTCAGCAACAATTCAAGACTCTTCTGTCTCAGCTACAGTTTTTAATACACACCATAAGCCTTTGGAATTCCCTACCAAACTTACAATATTACCAAATTAATAACAATAAAGTTCTTTGGAGTTACCAGCCTTGAACGATTCATTAGGCATTGCACTTACTTGTACTTACTAGTGTAGTTATTATTATCGTAGCTGCTACAGATTACACTACTATAATGTGATTACTCTTAGACAAACTTTTACCAACTTTTTGAACACAATGAACGGATGTAAATTAGCAAATTTTTAATATGCTCCGAAATATTTTTAACTGTATTGTTTTTCGAGTTAAATATAATTTTTTTAATTCTTTCTTAATGGAATAAAAAAAAAGTCTGTTCGATTCTACATTTATATGTAGAATAGAGTTTATGGAATATGCATATGAATAGCATCAAAAAGCATTATACATTTTTTAAATCAATTGTTTTTTTATGATAAATTTAAGACAAGAGCCAACAAGATAAAAATGTTCGAGATGACAAATCGACATTTTGGCATCTTCTTCAAGACAGCAAGCACCAATATTCTCTTCTTTGCCTTGTTGATAGCTCTGAAACAAGAAGAGTAAATTAGCGAGTGAATAAATTATCAAAAACTGTGTGAATTGTTTGTTCACTAAGCTCATTATATTAACCGCAATATGCCGAAAAGTTTTTTTTAATCGATTTAAAATGACTTGCCAAACCTTACAAAATACATTTTGACATTCTCAGCTATCAAAGCAAAGCAATATCGATAGTTCCCAAGCCACTAAAAGAACAGAGAAGAAATGTAAATTCTAGAAATTTGAACCTCAATAAATCTAAATAAATGTACAGAGGCGTACCCTTGCAATAAGAAAGTAAAAATATTTTAATTAAGTCTCTTGAAACCCAACTTTCATTTGGCCTACTTACATTGTGCCTTTCAATATTACACTTTAATTCTTCTATTTAGGGAAAATGCCATTGCAATTGGTACGTAACACCCAATTTTAATTATACCGATGATCTGGAAACACTATGGAAATTTCACAATATAATGTTTTTCGAGTGATATTTTTATCGACCAGCATTGAATGTTATTGGTTTTGTTGATATTGAACAATTTTCCACTATTAATTTAATTCTTTAATTCTCTTAATTGCTAAATACCGATCTTACTTTAAAGGTGATGTTCAAAGTCTACATTTAACCTATTTAGAGCGTCCTAATAGTAATGCAAAAACAATTCTGAATATCCCTCATCAACCACCATCATTATGCTATTTATAGTGAATATTAAATAATTGTGTTATGAATAAAAATAATTGATATATTATTGATAAGCCTGTAAAACACATTAAAATCGACGACATACACGCTTCCTTTCACGATTTTTAAAATCTCTGCTAACTCAGTATTTTTTTATTTAGTTTAGGTTAGTTGGCGGACCTTCTCGAAGGAAGGTGTCCCACTTAAGCCCATTTGAGGCCCATTGTGATACCACAATACATTCAACCCGGGAATTAATCATTCTCTAGAGAAAACCAAACCGAATTCCAAAAAAAAATTTGTTATTGCAGCAATTTCCGTATTAGAAAGCACATGAGGTAAAACACAGTAAATTCCTCCTCAACTCTAGCAGGAGGTATTAGTTGGAAGGCCGAGTTTTTCGGCTTGTCTACAAAAAGGATAGTAGCATCTAAGAATCGTCACTGTGCAATGGATGGATGTTTTTTCGTTTCCAGAAGAGTCTGACAGTACTACATGTGCCCTCCTGCTGCCAACGTGATTGATGCTCCTCGTAAAACGAGTGGATAATATCCAAATTAACCGAGGCAACAGAAATACCTATTGAAGTCGCCGTAGTCTAGTAGGTAGTGTGTTGGCTTATTAGACGTAAGGCCACGGTTCAAACCCCAGGTCAGACATCTCCAACAAAACGAAATATGTAAAATTATTTCTTCTGTGATTTCCTCTCAGCAGATTTCTGGCAAAAACTCTGAGAGCAAATAAAATTGCCATGAAACATTTCTCCAAATAATCTGTCGTTCGGATTCGCCTTTAAACTGTAGGTCCCGCTAGTCATGTATAAAATAACACACACAACATAAGTGGTGTAAGAAGCTTGGTTAATATAAACAAAGTGAGCATATACAACAAAAACACGAAGCCCGTAGTTTCCACTACGTTTAAAAAACTTTTTTAATTGGAACTGCCATATTTTTGAAAAAGTTAACTTTATTTTATCATTAGTTTGTAATAACGCAAATAAGTTAAAAGTGACTTTAAAGTTCACTTTAACTAAACCCAACTTTAACGGGCCCTTAGAGCTTTTGCCAGAAATCTGCTAAGAGGAATAATAAAAGCCTCGATGTATATGCTGTAATATTTTACATTGAATATATTTAAAATCGTAAATTTTGATGTTTGCAGCAAAAGGATTTTATAATTCGACGTCGACTTCTGATTAGGTTTTAACACCGTTGAAAGATATGAAACTTCAACGTCTTTCCGAAAAGAATAGTAAGTCTAAATCCGTGTTTATACTAGCAAGTAATTTACGGAAGAAATTCCGCAAATACACTTACAAGCAACAAACACATATTTACACATAATTGCTGAAAGTAATTTCTGCGAGCCGTGATGTCTGGAAGTTAACTTCTAACACGTATTTACATAAAAAAAAACTTCTGGAAGTCACATTTTGGAAGCAACTTTCAGAAAAAAGAACTTGCTAGTTTACACACGTCATAATCCGCAATTTCTTACATGCAGTATTCGCTTTAATGGCAATGATGGAAGTGGAGATTTTTACTCGTAAAGCAAAAGTTGACTAGGTCAGTCAAAATATTTAAGGCATTGAAAAGAACTTTTGAAATCATTAGAAGCCTATTGAGCAGCAAGTACTCACTATCTCTGCTACTGCTGCTACCACTGCGTCTCGCGTGAGCATCCAGAATCCAATATTCAAGCATTACCGAACTCAAGTTTGCGAGTCCTGAATGTTCGTTAACAGTTCCCGAAGTAGATAATTCACACAATTCGCCTACTCTGCAAATTCCGGGGATGCCACTACAATCGTAACCATAAAATGTAAATATTGTACCGCTCTGCAACCTCTCGCAAGCGCCTATGAGCGCATTATGGGAAAACCCAGCATTTTAGTAGTCGCATTGGGGGGGGTACTGTGATATTGTAATCGTTAGTAATCCTTACGGTAGCCAAATCCGCCTTTAAGATGCTGCAATAGCCCGGTGAGATATACATATACTCCGGCAATTAGACATCTGTCTCCACCTACCTTTCGAACAACCAGTTAATAAGTTTATCCGGAATGGACATCTTTCTCAAAAAGTCACCTTGTGATAATCAATAATTCAGCGGCAAGAAATGTAAAATTGTCTCCAGCGGCATTGACGGTATAGTAAATAATTCACCAGTAATAATAGAGCAGACGGATCGTTGTTTCCGATGTACCACGTTGATGTTAATCGTTAGGCTTAATTGTACGCATATATGTAGAACTGAATGCAATATCCGCTTCATGCGTTCTTATTAAGAAAAGAGTGGTAGTTCGTATTGTGTAGTAAAGAAATTGTACCTCCGTTTTTTCGGAGTTCATCTTTGACCAGCTGCTGTTTTTCTAAGCCTTTTTAAAAGCAATTTGCATCATGTATATTAATTTTTATCCTGTTTTTGCATTCACAGACCTATACTGCTTTATCATCTGCATAGACTGTGGGTCAATCGAGCTGATCCAACATAACTAGAAATTCGTGCACACACGTTGAATGGATAGGCTGAAAGCACCTAGCTTCCTAGTATTGAAGACACCTTCTATATCCAGGAAGGCCGTTTTATGCCAGCGGAATCTCCAACGTTCATATAAAGATATGTAAGGCGATTTCAACGGACCTCTAGTTATTGTATAAGTCTTGTTTTCTCAATAGGATGTTAACATCTAAGGTGTAGCGTAGAACGATGTCAAAAAGGTTGTCTCTCTTCTATCTATCTAGTAAAAAAGGTGGAAAAACTGACAACTCTGTGATACTAACGAATGTTGTTAAAGTTGTCCACTTCTACTTTACACTATTGCGTTGAAATGTCTCCCAAAAGGGCTGAACATATTCGATCCTGGTGACTTAAAAGGTTGAAACCAAACAATTTACCATTAGCAGTAGCCCTGAAATGATTAAAAATGAAAATTTAAAAAAAAAAATTTTGATTTTCCTGTATGTCTAGAAGGAACTACAGGCCACATACCCAATAAATATTTAATGTCGCATATCTCATAAACTGCAACAGCTAGAGTCCTCAAATTTTGTATGGACGACTTTGACGTATATATGAACAAAATGGACGGATTGGCTATAGTGGGTGTGTCAACTCCCATAGTCTACATATATAAAAATGTTTGTTTATATGTACCTTATAGCATCGTAATCTATGCATTTGATCATATTATGATCTTTAGCAAAGTTGTTGCGCATAAGCCGGGGAAGGTTTCTAAGTTGGTATGACTAATTTCTGGCAGGTGGCGCCACTGAAAATTACTTAAAATCAATTAAATCGTAAACTGTGTATTCTTTAACAAAGTTGTTGCGCATGAGTCGACGGAGGTTGGTGCGATTAATTTCCGATGGATGGCGTCAATGAAACTTATTCAAAATGAATGACAAGCAACACCTCAAGCACGGAAGAAAAAAGCGTTACGAGCCAAAGAATCAGACGAGCATTGAGACTGGAAAATCTTAGAGTATATGCCGCTGAGACCCGTTCGCTTGAACCACTTGAACAACGAGATTAGAAACTGATCGAATGCATACTACTCAGGCCCGTTCATGTAAAGCATCAGGACAACGGGAAAAAAAATCAATAAAACGGTTCAAAATTAATTGGACATTTGTGTAATGTCTTTCCCTCAAATTTTTTTAGTTATTGGCGCAGCAACACGCGCACGGTACAGATAGTATTTAATAAATAAGAATAATAAGTTCTAAAAATTAATTTTAATGGCAATATTTCGCATCCATTTAATATTAGTAGAGGTGTTCCCCAGGGTTCAATACTTGGACCTCTGCTGTTTTGTATGTATATAAATGATCTACCGGATGTTTTGGTTAACTGTAATGTTTATATGTAGGCTGATGATGTGCAGCTTTATACTAGTACTCCTAAGGAGAATATTAATTCTTGTTTAGATTACATTAGTCATGTTTTAGTATTGATTGACAGCTGGGCCTCAGCTAATGGACTATGCATCAATCCTTCTAAGTCTAAATGTATTATACTTACGAGAACCAATAGATCAGTTGTCACACCTGAATTGCTGCAACCAATCTGGTTATTGTCCTTAATGACAAATTATCGTGGTCTAGCCATATACATAAGTGTCGTTGTTGGCAGAATTTATATCATGGTTCGAAATTTGTGGGCTGTCATAGATTCAACTTCTTTTGTCATTCGTACGCGACTTGCTAAAACATATTTAACTCCGATACTTTTATAAGGGTGTGAAATCTTTGCAAAATACGATTATGATGGCAATCGAAAACTTAACTTAGCATATAACAACAAAGCTAGATATGTCTTTCTTAAAGGGCGCTGTGATCATATTTCTCATTTAGCTTTCCAGATACTTAGTATAAAATTTGATAACCTTTTGAAAATAAAATGCCTTATTCTATTTCATAAAATAATTTACTCGAAACTTCCGAAATATTTACTTTGTCGAATTAATTTTGCTAGATCAAACCGAGGTATGAGGATTATTCAGCAACAATTCAAGACTCTTCTGTCTCAGCTACAGTTTTTAATACACACCATAAGCCTTTGGAATTCCCTACCAAACTTACAATATTACCAAATTAATAACAATAAAGTTCTTTGGAGTTACCAGCCTTGAACGATTCATTAGGCATTGCACTTACTTGTACTTACTAGTGTAGTTATTATTATCGTAGCTGCTACAGATTACACTACTATAATGTGATTACTCTTAGACAAACTTTTACCAACTTTTTGAACACAATGAACGGATGTAAATTAGCAAATTTTTAATATGCTCCGAAATATTTTTAACTGTATTGTTTTTCGAGTTAAATATAATTTTTTTAATTCTTTCTTAATGGAATAAAAAAAAAGTCTGTTCGATTCTACATTTATATGTAGAATAGAGTTTATGGAATATGCATATGAATAGCATCAAAAAGCATTATACATTTTTTAAATCAATTGTTTTTTTATGATAAATTTAAGACAAGAGCCAACAAGATAAAAATGTTCGAGATGACAAATCGACATTTTGGCATCTTCTTCAAGACAGCAAGCACCAATATTCTCTTCTTTGCCTTGTTGATAGCTCTGAAACAAGAAGAGTAAATTAGCGAGTGAATAAATTATCAAAAACTGTGTGAATTGTTTGTTCACTAAGCTCATTATATTAACCGCAATATGCCGAAAAGTTTTTTTTAATCGATTTAAAATGACTTGCCAAACCTTACAAAATACATTTTGACATTCTCAGCTATCAAAGCAAAGCAATATCGATAGTTCCCAAGCCACTAAAAGAACAGAGAAGAAATGTAAATTCTAGAAATTTGAACCTCAATAAATCTAAATAAATGTACAGAGGCGTACCCTTGCAATAAGAAAGTAAAAATATTTTAATTAAGTCTCTTGAAACCCAACTTTCATTTGGCCTACTTACATTGTGCCTTTCAATATTACACTTTAATTCTTCTATTTAGGGAAAATGCCATTGCAATTGGTACGTAACACCCAATTTTAATTATACCGATGATCTGGAAACACTATGGAAATTTCACAATATAATGTTTTTCGAGTGATATTTTTATCGACCAGCATTGAATGTTATTGGTTTTGTTGATATTGAACAATTTTCCACTATTAATTTAATTCTTTAATTCTCTTAATTGCTAAATACCGATCTTACTTTAAAGGTGATGTTCAAAGTCTACATTTAACCTATTTAGAGCGTCCTAATAGTAATGCAAAAACAATTCTGAATATCCCTCATCAACCACCATCATTATGCTATTTATAGTGAATATTAAATAATTGTGTTATGAATAAAAATAATTGATATATTATTGATAAGCCTGTAAAACACATTAAAATCGACGACATACACGCTTCCTTTCACGATTTTTAAAATCTCTGCTAACTCAGTATTTTTTTATTTAGTTTAGGTTAGTTGGCGGACCTTCTCGAAGGAAGGTGTCCCACTTAAGCCCATTTGAGGCCCATTGTGATACCACAATACATTCAACCCGGGAATTAATCATTCTCTAGAGAAAACCAAACCGAATTCCAAAAAAAAATTTGTTATTGCAGCAATTTCCGTATTAGAAAGCACATGAGGTAAAACACAGTAAATTCCTCCTCAACTCTAGCAGGAGGTATTAGTTGGAAGGCCGAGTTTTTCGGCTTGTCTACAAAAAGGATAGTAGCATCTAAGAATCGTCACTGTGCAATGGATGGATGTTTTTTCGTTTCCAGCAGAGTCTGACAGTACTACATGTGCCCTCCTGCTGCCAACGTGATTGATGCTCCTCGTAAAACGAGTGGATAATATCCAAATTAACCGAGGCAACAGAAATACCTATTGAAGTCGCCGTAGTCTAGTAGGTAGTGTGTTGGCTTATTAGACGTAAGGCCACGGTTCAAACCCCAGGTCAGACATCTCCAACAAAACGAAATATGTAAAATTATTTCTTCTGTGATTTCCTCTCAGCAGATTTCTGGCAAAAACTCTGAGAGCAAATAAAATTGCCATGAAACATTTCTCCAAATAATCTGTCGTTCGGATTCGCCTTTAAACTGTAGGTCCCGCTAGTCATGTATAAAATAACACACACAACATAAGTGGTGTGAGGCCGTAATGTAATCCTGACTGAAGGGTTATAATGACCAATTATGTATGTATGTATGTAAGAGAAATACCTATGCCCTGTAACATATCGGAGATTGCCAACTCCGTACCAGACCTGGCCGGCTCATCAGCAATGCAATTTCCACGATATCCTTGAAATTCTCAGCATTCTCGGACAAGGATGGACGTTGAAACTACATATGGTCGTTAGGGACTTAATTGAAGCCTGGGTCAATGAGTAAATTTGGGGATTTTCAGGGTAAGCACAAGCGTTGAGCCCCATTAAAATTGTCATGACTTTGGAAAATACCGAATGGTCAAGCAGTATTCATACCCTTAATAAAGATACCACGGCCCACCCTATCACTCAGTCCCATTGGAGACCTACGTTTCCTCAGGCCAAAACTAGCTAGTTAGAATTTTGAAATCAAATGTTCTATTAAGAAAATTATAGGTGGAAATTATGAAAGTGGAACGGATGGCAAAAGAATATGTATTAAAATATTAGTTTCAGGAATGGTTCTCAATTGGTCTCCGAAGTTAATCAACATCTCCTCTTGTTTATTTGTATTAATGTATTGAGTTCTCACATGCTCATTCACATATGAATTTGAGAAGTAAAAGGTAGCAGAACATAAAGAGCTGATGTCATGCCGAGTTGAATGACAATTGGTTTGAATGAATGTTGGTTTCTTACACAGAAGCGTATGTAAAACAAACTTAAAAAATAAAAAATAGCACGGCTTTAACGCAAATGTGACTTCATTGACACCTTTACCCCGATTGCATGCATTTCATGTGTTGAAATCGCTTCAGTTTGTAAATTCTTGTGTTTTCCGTGGAATAGTAAAAGAGGTGTGCGTTATAATGTTTCTCCATCAAACTACATATATGCTACTGAGGCTCCATGCTCTCAAAAGAAACAACAGGATATATTTTTACTTATGTATGTATGCCTGTATCATGTTACAATATTTTATGTTCTTGGTATATGGTACCATGTACATGGTACATTTTTTGTTGTTTCGTTCTTAATTACCAAAAAGACGAGTTGAAGTTCATAAATAATGGAAAAAGTTTTGATTTAAAAGAAAGAACAAACATTTGATATAAATTGTATAAGAAAAAATTTCTTAAATTTTTCTAATTTTTCTACCTAGATTCCGTTACACGAATCTAACGTCGAAATAAATTGACATCTGATAACCAAATACAACTGAGCATAAGTTGTAACCAAACTATGTAGAGATGTATATAAGTTAACTTAAGTTCATAAGAATGTCTTCTTGGACTTCGCAAGCCGAAATTTAAGCCAATCACATTTGCCAATAATACGGTGGATATGCACTTTATTGCGTAAATCGCAATACACGCCATTATTGAGCTCAATATTTTATATAAAGTTTCAATTAATTATTGCGCAATAAATACGCAAATTGTTATACTATTGAGTGAAACCCAATATTACAATTAACTGAACACTTTCTGTTGATATTTGACAACTCAAATGTCAACGAAGACAAACAACAAAAAACAAAGCAAAAAAGCAACAAAACCAAAAAAAAACCAACGTTATTGAAACAACCTGCTGTTTTGTTCAAATGTTCAAATAAGCAGCTGAACTGCGTATATATATTATTATGTTTGAACACTTAAAATATTGTACTCAATAAACCGAATATTGACTCAATAAAAGAGCATATCTGAACATTGTATAAGTTATTTATATCAGTTAATGATATAGGGGACGTCCTTTAGGTGTGAAAGGTACAACTGTTTATCGGCACCTGCTGGTTTGGACTGTCGACTATTTGAATATGTCTTTAACTTCACGGACATCAGGGATAAAAATAACAGAGTGAAACGGCCGGTGACTTCCTCTCAAATTTCAACTTCTTTAGGGCTAAATTTGATTAACCTAACACAAAAGATAAGTGCCTTCAACCGGACGGCATTGCGTGCCATACATCTCATGCTCCATTGGATATTCTGCAAGAGCGATTTGTATGGATGGCCATCTAATGTGAATGGCCAACGAGATCGTGCGATTTAACCCTGTTAGGCTTATTCTTTTGGCGTTTTAAAAATATGTATCAGACGTATCCAAATTATTCGCAAGCCATTGCCACAACATAACCTATGCTATTAGTCAAATTCATGGAAAATTAGACTTTTCGGATGCGCTCTACACAGAGAAGCCGTGGTGGTCATATAATTTTATATTCATTCCCCATATAATGACATCAAAAGGGCTTTAAAAAGAATAAAAAATTTCATTCATATCCCACTTACACTTTGTCTAATTTAAATTTAAATGTACGTACATACGTAATTGGTCATTACAACCCCTCAGTAAGGATTACAACCAAGCTTCTTACACCACTTATGTTGTGTGTGTTAATTTTATATGAGTGGCGAGACCTACAGTTTAAAGTCGACTCCGAAGAAATCTGTCCTTCGATAAACTTGTCATGGCAATTTTATTTAATCTTAGGACCATCATTACAACTTGCCGTTAACTAAAGGTAGGATTTTAACGGGCAGATAAATTGTTTTTCATTATTATAAGTGGACAATATGGCAGAAGTGAGCGTTAAGTTAAATGGAAGATCATCCTACCGGTAACTTTTAAAGTTAAGTTTATGTTTGAACTTGCCATATTATATATTATTTTCAATATGGCAACTTCAAATATAAACAAAGTGAGCATATACAACAAAAACACGAAGCCCGTAGTTGCCACTACGTTTAAAAAACTTTTTTAATTGGAACTGCCATATTTTTGAAAAAGTTAACTTTATTTTATCATTAGTTTGTAATAACGCAAATAAGTTAAAAGTGACTTTAAAGTTCACTTTAACTAAACCCAACTTTAACGGGCCCTTAGAGTTTTTGCCAGAAATCTGCTAAGAGGAATAATAAAAGCCTCGATGTATATGCTGTAATATTTTACATTGAATATATTTAAAATCGTAAATTTTGATGTTTGCAGCAAAAGGATTTTATAATTCGACGTCGACTTCTGATTAGGTTTTAACACCGTTGAAAGATATGAAACTTCAACGTCTTTCCGAAAAGAATAATAAGTCTAAATCCGTGTTTATACTAGCAAGTAATTTTCGGAAGAAATTCCGCAAATACACTTACAGTTGTCAGCAAGTCGTACATGTTACATCAAGCAACAAACACATATTTACACATAATTGCTGAAAGTAATTTCTGCGAGCCGTGATGTCTGGAAGTTAACTTCTAACACGTATTTACATGAAAAAAAACTTCTGGAAGTCACATTTTGGAAGCAACTTTCAGAAAAAAGAACTTGCTAGTTTACACACGTCATTTCCGTCCGCGATTTCTTACATGCAGTATTCGCTTTAATGGCAATGATGGAAGTGGAGATTTTTACTCGTAAAGCAAAAGTTGACTAGGTCAGTCAAAATATTTAAGGCATTAAAAAGAACTTTTGAAATCATTAGAAGCCTATTGAGCAGCAAGTACTCACTATCTCTGCTACCACTGCGTCTCGCGTGAGCATCCAGAATCCAATATTCAAGCATTACCGAACTCAAGTTTGCGAGTCCTGAATGTTCGTTAACAGTTCCCGAAGTAGATAATTCACTCGAGATTTAAATGGTTGTCGCACGTCTGCACAATTCGCCTACTCTGCAAATTCCGGGGATACCACTACAGTCGTAACCATATAATGTAAATATTGTACCGCTCTGCAAACTCTCGCAAGCGCCTAAACCCGGCATTGAGCGCATTATGGGAAAACCCAGCATCTTAGTAGTCGCATTGGTAGGGGTACTGTGATATTGTAATCGTTAGTAATCTTTATGGTAGCCAAATCCGCCTTTAAGATGCTGCAATAGCCCGGTGAGATATACATATACTCCAGCAATTAGACATCTGTCTCCACCTACATTTCGAACAATTAGTTAATAAGTTTATCCGGAATGGACATCTTTCTCAAAAAGTCACCTTGTGATAATCAATAATTCAGCGGCAAGAAATGTAAAATTGTCTCCAGCGGCATTGACGGTATAGTAAATAATTCACCAGTAATAATAGAGCAGACGGATCGTTGTTTCCGATGTACCACGTTGATGTTAATCGTTAGTCTTAATTGTACGCATATATGTAGAACTGAATGCAATATCCGCTTCATGCGTTCTTAATAAGAAAAGAGTGGTAGTTCGTATAGTGTAGTAAAGAAATTGTACCTCCGTTTTTTCGGAGTTCATCTTTGACCAGCTGCTGTTTTTCTAAGCCTTTTTAAAAGCAATTTGCATCATGTATATTAATTTTTATCCTGTTTTTGCATTCACAGACCTATACTGTTTTATCATCTGCATAGACTGTGGGTCAATCGAGCTGATCCAACATAACTAGAAATTCGTGCACACACGTTGAATGGATTGGCTGAAAGCACCTAGCTTCCTAGTATTGAAGACACCTTCTATATCCAGGAAGGCCGTTTTATGCCAGCGGAATCTCCAACGTTCATATAAAGATATGTAAGGCGATTTCAACGGACCTCTAGTTATTGTATAAGTCTTGTTTTCTCAATAGGATGTTAACATCTAAGGTGTCGTTCTACGCTGTCAGAAAGGTTGTCTCTCTTCTATCTATCTAGTAAAAAAGGTGGAAAAACTGACAACTCTGTGATACTAACGAATGTTTAAAGTTGCCCACTTCTACTTTACACTATTGCGTTGAAATGTCTCCCAAAAGGGCTGAACATATTCGATCCTGGTGACTTAAAAGGTTGAAACCAAACAATTTACCATTAGCAGTAGCCCTGAAATGATTAAAAATGAAAATTTAAAAAAAAATTTATTATGACAATTTAAAACCAAAAAACAAAAAATTTTAAACTGGTACACATCCAGACTACCAAAACGATTACATTTACATTTGTTTAAAAGATTGCAAATATTTAAAATCTTTTCAAAATTTTTTTTTATTTGAATATCTTATACATGACACGAACGTGCTTACATTACCAAAGAACAAACATTTTTATGCTAATACTGGTAGAGATGCCATTTTTATTTTAACGGTATTATAGTATTGCTAGAGAGGCATATAGCTTGTGTTTTAATACACTATGTATTGTAGTAGAAGAGTTTTTAGCATATTAAAGGATATTGTACACAACATTACTGATAGCTTTATTGCATCTCTTATTGTATGTTTGTTTTTATTTTATTTTATTTTAAAGTCTAGTGTTTTCTAAACACCACATAATATTCAATCGTGCAAGTAAGTTGGTTTTGTTATTGTATATTTGCCATTTTGGCTAAAGCAAAGCAGTTTAAATATAAAACAGGTTTTAAAGGAATAGCAGAATTACTTTATTTACATACATAATTGGCCATTACAACCCTTCAGTCCTTGTGTCTCTTAATTTTATACTTGAGTGGCTGGAGCTACAGTTTAAAGTCGACTCCGAACGACAGATTTTTGAGAAACTTTGCATGGCAATTTTATTTACTCTCAGAGTAAAGAAATCAGAAATCTGCTCAGAGGAAGTCGCCGACGAAATATTTTATCATATTTCGTTTTGATGTCTGACCTGAGGTTTGAACAGTGGCCTTACGTCTAATAAACCAACACACTACCTACTAGACTACGGCGACTTCTTTACGTGATGTTTATTTAATTTTGCTTTAATTTACTTGTAGTTTGATTAACCGTAGATCGAGCCTTAAAAACTTCATAATTTTAGCTTATGTATCACTTGTTTGTAGTATCACTTGTTTGTAGTATGTAAAATTGTCGATTGTTGATAGATTCTGTTGAAAAATTTTAATGTTTTTATGCATTTTAAATCATTTTAATAAAACTATTTATTACATTTTATTATAATTTTTATGAAATTTACGCCAAAATTTGATATGATGTACATTACAGCATGGTTTTTTACGTAAAAATCAAACACTTCTTATCAGCTTGCTTTAATTTTTTCTAAATGGTAATAGTTTGAAATCTACCACCCTTGCTTTGTGGCGATTTATAAGTTTCCAATTGTTTAGATGGGACATATCACTCGCTTCAGTAACGCTCTAAATTGAGGGCTGGCTGAAATCTGATGGTACAAACCTTTGTTATATTTTGTTAGTAAAATTTGTTGTCAGTGTGATGTGAGATGAAAAGGCTTCCCGTTGCAATAAAATATCGATTATGTCAATAACGATACTCTCTTTTTGAATCCTCTCTGCTTTCCCGGACATAGATTTCCCCAAATACGACTGTAAGTAGTTGCTACGCACGTAGTATGTACTTGAATCTAAAACTGCCATTTCGATTTTGGTGGACCACAAATTTTATAATCTACAGCGACAAAATTATTGGGATTAAAACTGAAATACTTTCAGCTAATTTTTCTACCAAACATAATTGGTGTAAATTTATCATCACATTAGCACACTAGCAAAGCAAATGTTTCTCTTATCTCATAGCTGACCTTAATGTTATCATCTGTAATATCCATAAAATAAATCATAGGACGAAATACTTTTTTCTATTGTTTGCCTGCCAAGTGAGAACAGCAGTAACAAAGAAGTCGCCGTGGTCTAGAGGTCGTGTGTTGACTTATTGGACGAAAAGCCAGGGTTCGAGCCCCAAGCCAGACATCAAAATAATATACAAAAAGTATTTCTTCGGCGTCTTCCTCTCAGCAGATTTCTGGCAAAAACTCTGAGAGTAAATAAAATTGCCATGAAAATTTTCTCAAAAATCTGTCGTTCGGAGTCGACGTTAAACTGTAGGTCCCGCCTTTCATGTATAAAATTAACGCACACAACATGAGTGGTGTGAAAAGCTAGGCCGTAATCCTGACTGAAGGGTTGTAATGGCCAATTATGTATGATGTAGTAACAAAGACTACAACATTTTAAGAAACATCTGCTATCAATTTGCTCGTAAATTAATAATATTTTCTCTTCCCAAACTACTAAAGGTATAAGGTTTTCTGTTCCAAGTAGTACCATCTTGGGCGATAAACATCCTGTTACCATATTTGCTGCTGCCAATATTTTCGTAAGCTCATAAGACGAGCTTCTGTTTTCTTCTTCTTCAGAGCCTTCAGCAGCAGGAATATTACATACATAATCGGTCATTACAACCTTTATTGTAATTCGGAAATGTCTGACATGAGGTTTGAACCTTGGTCTGACGTCTAATAAGCTAACAAGCTAGACTACGACTATTTCAATCAATATCAAGGACAGATAATTCAACCCTTTCACTTTCATCCAAGACTTAACTTTCAATTCCTTCTCAACTACCATAAATAATGTATTATTTACGATAAAATTACATACACAAGACTAAAGACTCCCTAGGAAAGTCGTATGTACCAAAAATGATACAAAAGCCAGAACTATGAAGTTTTTGAATTTTTTAAGTCTTGTTTAAAATGTTCTTTTTTTATTTGATTTAAAATAATGGCGATAACAGTACTAACGAATTAAAAAACATTAGGTATTTAACTTTTTCTGAATTAAAGTTATATACATAGTAACAAAAATTGAAATGTATTATTTTTGATACAAAACTCGATACAAGGTAAAATACACCGTCGTGATTTCGCTGAATGGGCTCTGGAGCAGTTGGCAACTGACTCTAATTTCCATCGAAATATCGCATTCAGGGATGACTCCCCTTTCAGTTGAATGGATACCGGAACAAACAAAATTGTCGAATTTGGAACGATACCAATCCGCATGGTATCCGGAAGCGTCGCATGCGCCCCGATAAAGTTAGTGTTTGGTGTGAATTGTAGGTTAGCGTCGCCATCAGTCAATATTGAATTGAATTGGCTGATTTATACAACAATGACTTGTGGTTTCAAGAGTACAACGCTACCTGCCACATAACTGATGTCACATTGGATATTCTGCACGAGCGATTTCATAGCATAGCTATAACACGTGAACGTAAACTGACCGTGATCGTGCGATTTAGGTTAGGTTAGGTTAGAGGACGTATACTTGTCAATTAAGACAAGTACAGTACCCGGAGGTAGAATTAACCCATTGTACAACGTCCTAGTTTCTCACACCACTTATGTTGTGTGTGTTAATTTTATACATGAGTGGTGGGACCTACAGTTTAAAGTCGACTCCGAACGACAGATTTTTGAGAATCGTGCGATTTAACACCGTCAGAATTTTTCTTGTGTGGTTTTCAGAAGTCACAAATTTGCCTGATTGATGAGCCAGAGCCATTGGAAATGCTCTCCACTTATAGAAGCCATGTCAGATATTTGAATGATGTTAGATATATGTACATATATATACTGTTACGTTTTTACCCTTTTAAAAACGATTAAAATATGAGTTCGTAGATTGCAATTAAAATAAAAATGAATTTGTGTTTAGTTTTATGTGTGCCACCTTTGGCAACTTGATTTAAACAACAACAACAACAATTTGCATTATTTGCTATTCTTTACTCTCTTCCGCATACACTCTAACAATAGTTCGTTAGCTCTTTACAAAGGAGTTCTTTACACCACAGTTATTCTTTTCACACGCAACGCGTCTTTACATAAGACTGACTGCATTCTTTCTGATCTGTTGCTTGCTTTTTCTTACCTTTTATATCGCAGGATAAACACTCTATAAATGTAAACATGTTGCTTTCGTTATTGTTGTTTGTGTATTTTGTTTACGTTTGCCCTTGCAGTGTTGCTGCTGCCTGTTTGTTTACTTGTTTATCCCTTTTTTATACTGACGTTGTTGCTATATTTTTGTTTATTCGTTGATCATGTAATCAAGTCCATTGTTTTCTTTTTGTAGCTTTATCACTTTTGTGCTGACTGGTTATGGGGTAGGGTTAGTATGTGGGGTAAGAGGGGTAGGGTGTATAATGCACAAACATTTTATATTTTAATTGTGTATATACATGTGTTATGTTAATAAATAAATATTAGTGTTGTTTTATTTGTATGTATTTTCAAAAACGTTATAAACGTATTTATTTGTATTTGTTTTATAATATACATATGTAATTTGTTCACAATTGTTCGTAATATGTTTTTAAGTCTGTTAATGTTCACAATGTTTGTTATTTCACAATATTATTTATTATAATAACTAATTTTCAATATATAATTTAATTCAAACGCGTAGGGCTCGTTGGGTAATTTATTTTGTATTTCTCGAGGATCGATAATCAACTGATCCACAAGGATCAAAACAATCATGAAGGAGATGTTGATGAAAGTGTGTGTGATGATGTGTATTGTGAATGTTGATATGTGTTGGTGATGTTATTTTTTGTTAAAAATGTTGTCGTATTGGAAGTCAGGGTTGTGTAAATTTGTTCACTCGTGTGAACACTTTAATAATACCATTTCCAGTTTCGTAACAATATATTATATTCCAATAAAAAATTTCGATTACAACACACTTTGTTTTATTTAAATAAATCGAGTTCTCCTCAAACCTTTTCGATTTTCTTGACAGTACACACACATGATCAAGTTCGAAGGAAGTAGGTTCCTGGTCTCAATTAAACGGGTGGCTTGTTCAATAGTAAAAATCTCTGACTGAAATACGCTAGCCTATTTAGGCAATCTGTATGACCCTGTCAATGCCAGCTTATCGGCGGATGATAGATTCCGCAAGCCATTAGTATGTTCGTCAGAAAACAATCTGCCATATATTCTCATCTAAGGCCCTGGGCATTCAGTTCTACTTCATTGTATTGAAGCGCGCCCCAGCGTACATGGTCTAAGCATATCTGAGAACTTAAGCCTCAGTTCAGTTCCAGTAGCCATTTTTTGGAGAAAGATGTTCAATGATTGTAGACTGGTGGACTTCAAAGCACCCGTGATGCCCAAACATTTTTATTTTTAATTTCCTATTTTACTTAAGAGCTAAAATGCTGTAACTAATATTAATTTCGCACTTTGGTAGATATTGATTTATTTATTTCTAATTATTTTTCTTAAACTTTAATATCGTCTGATGTGTGTTTGTTCGAAAGCTAATTAAGCACTAGTAATGACTTGTAAGGCAAGTTCCAAAACCAGTTATTCATAACTTCCTGTGTAAAGGATCATTACTGAGGATGGTAAGATTGCGGTATTGGGTTGTGATCCGCATATTCTGTGTTTGACCTGCAATCAGATCCTAAAACTTACAACGGAATAATGGTCATAGATAGGTACCTACACGGTGAGCGAAACATTTACATCCCTGTACATCCCTGTAGACTTCAATTTTCATGTGATCTATCATATTACAGGAATAGCTAAGCACGGCTGAATTATACACATATAAAAAAATACAATATACGTACAACTACGTAATGTATGCATGTTTAAATGCATATGCTAGTGAAAGTTAGGTCCATTATTACAACTTTCCGTTAAAGTTGGGTTTAATTAAAGGTAACTTTAGCTAAAGTGAACTTTAAACTCACCTTTAACTTCTTTTCGTTATTATAACCTACAGATAAAATAAAATTAACTTTTTCAAACATATGGCAGTGCGGGAGCAATGTCTATAACATTGCTCAATTAAACAAGCTTTTTTCCAAACGCAGTGGCAACGACGGGCTTCTTTTTTTGTTGTATATGCTCATTTTGTTTATATTTGAAGTTGCAATATTGAAAATAGTATATAATATGGCAAGTTCAAACATAAACTTAACTTTAAAAGTTACCGGTAGGATGATCCTCCATTTAGCTTAACGCTCACTTCTACCTTATTGCCCACTTATAATAATGAAGAACAATTTATCTGCCCGCTAAAATCCTCCCTTTAGTTAACGCCAAGTTGTAATAATGGCCCTTAAAGTTATAAATTTATAGATTTTTATAAACAGATTGGGAGGGGATTGTGCACAAAACATTGCAAATATCACACGACATTAAAAAATTATTGTATTTGTTTCTTCTGAAACTAAAATTTATTTTGAAAAACAATTGTTTTTATCACATGTGGCTGAGACCATCTGTTACTTGTCATTATTTTGTTTTTGTTTTTCGATATTAAATTATTGATGGCTAAAAAAACATTTGAAAAGTAGCGGTTTAATAATGAATTTCAATACAAAAATAAAAAAAAAATATTATGGAGGAGTTACATTTGATACGGTTTTAATTGATGCGAAATTTGTTGTTGCGAACAGTATTATTTTTTTTTTTTGGTATATTAAAGGGATTTCAGTCAATTGCTTTATAAGGTCGGTCAATTAGGCTGATTTATGTGAAATCACTTATCAGCTGATGTTATTGTACGTAATCTGATTTTCATTATTTATTGAAATTTAATTTTAACCTGTGCGTTGAAGTTGTCTATTTCTTTATGCGATGCCAAGTCATAAAATAGTTGGAGAAGTGTTTTTAGGGCGAAGTATCTCCTTTTAGCGTGTTCCCATCGTCGCATGTAACGTGATATTATGGAAGTACATTTGTTAGTGTGCTTAATATGAATTTCATTTTATTTATTTCCCCCATTTCCTATCCTACATTAATTTTCCTATCCTACATTAATTTACCTATCCTAATATACATTAAATTCACTCACACTTGTTTTATTATTTTTTTTCTTGTTATTAATAATAAATGCAACATTTTAATTTATGTTTAATACATTATTAACAATAATGAGTACAATCCATATTCGATAATAATGCCACAAACAGATTACTACAACAAATTAAAACATGTTAATGTAATCAGCAGTTAATCATAAAAATTTAAAACAACAAGAATATAATTTCAGTTTTTACTCTTAACAAAAAGTGAATTCAATTTAAATGATAACATAGATTAACAACAACAATAAAATGTAAAAAATAAATGTTTTTTCTATTAAATTTAATTTAATTTAATTAAAATCAATACCAAACAAAAAAGTATGAAAATTATGTTCCTTTTTTGCAGGTAAAACATAATCCCAATTGTTATTCAATTTTTATTTTTTTATTTTGTTATTAAATTTTTAATTTATAATACTGACTAAAGGGTTATGACAACCAATTAAGTAAGTATTATATATTCTAAAAAGTTTCTCGCTGTTTTTCCTTTTTCTTTATTTACCACTTAAACAGATTTTCTCGCACGTATTTCCTCTCAAATTTGTTTCTTTTTTAATCACTTGGTTGGAAATATTTATAATTTGTTTTATCTTTAAGAACCTCTTGTACTAATTAAACAATTATTCGATTTCTTTTGCATAAAATGTCTTTGATGTACATTTCTTATTAATGTATTAATGTACATTTCTTATTTAATTATCTTTTAAAAACATTTTAAATAGTCCATTTATCCTCTTTTTATACAAATTTCTTAATCTTTCTGCAGTACCCTTTATAAGCCAATAAAATGTGTCAGGAGCTTGATATACATTACAAACGTTGCCTTTGATTATAAATTTTATTTTTATTTCCTAATGTTCTTAATTTTTGTTTCTCTACTATTCTTGAACTTCTGTAAATAGATAAATTACAAAGAATATGAATAAAAAGAAGAAGTCATCGTAATTTAGTAGGTAGACGTAAGGCCTGAGTTCCTGGGATTTGACATCAAACCGAAAATATAAAAAAAAATATTTCTTCGGCGACTGTCTCTCAGCAGATTTCTGGGAAAAATTCTGAGAGTAAATAAAATTGCCATGAACAAGATTCTCTAGAATCTGTCGTTCAGAATCAGCTTTAAACTGTAGGTGCGGCCACTCATTTATAAAAAAAAGTGGTGTGAGAAGCTAGGTCGTAATTCCGACTAAAGGGTAGTAATGACCAATTGTGTTTGTTTACCAAATCGTTAGTATAATTCGCAAATGTGTTAAGTCCCTTTTTTCAAATTGTACAGGAGCCAAAAACATTGTAGCTTTTTCAGTTTTTAAAATTGGAAACTTTTTAAATGCAATTATTTTTACAAAATAGCTCCCTTTAAATGACTTAGATCAAAAATTAAGAATAATTAATAATTAATATTCGTGGAATTAGCACGTGCTTTTAATATTTTTTCGTAGTGTTGTGGACTTAGCGTTGTTGCGAACCACAAAATTACAACAACTTTAAACTACATAATCACATTTTTGTTGCCGTAAAATATGTATTTTATATAGTGCTACCTTTTTGCATTAAAATCTAAATTTTGGAAACAAAGTGGACTTAGCGTCTTTGCGAATTATACTAACGAAATATTTTATGATATAAATGGTCTTCCAACGTTGACTTTCAAACGTTGTCAGTAGCTGCTTCTGTCAAATTAATTGTAATCTTATTTTTTTTGAGCCCAACACTCAGAAGAAGACCCCTATGCAGGCAGTGCATTGTTTTGGGATGCAGGAAAGATTGTTTATGGGAGGAAGTAGAGAGCGTGTGTGACAATATTTTGTTCTGTTTTTTTTTTTTTTTTTTTTTTTTGATAAATCACAATGAATCGATTTAGCATTCAATAACACATGCAAATAACAAAATTGTTGTATCAAAATGTGTGTTCTGTTCAGGTAACGATTTGCACGCTTCACCCACTTTTTGATCGTAATAGTCGTACCTCCCAATGTGGTGAATAAATTCAAATTCAACGATTCAGTAAACATTTGACCAACACATACCTGACGAAAACATTGCCGCTGTCCTTTAATTTGTATGCAGGAGAATCGTAGACAGTCGATTTCTCGACGTTCGCAAGAAATCGAAATTTCGCAAACCATTACTTGGAGAATTTTGCGTCTTGACTGGGGCCTGCGACCGTTCAGAACAATCAAAGGCAACAAAGTGTATTCTCTGAATAGGCAAATTGTCAACTGACCCCAATTTTCACCGAAAAATCAACCTCAGCGATGAGTCTAGTTCTAAATGAAAGTAACCGGAATAAACAAAATTATCGCATTTGGGACGATACCAATACGTGTGAGATCCAACAGCGTCCACTGCATCCAGAAAGCCATCGCTGAATTAAATGATTTTTACACCAAAGAAATGTGGTCGCAACAATGCGGCGCTATGTGTGACATTCGATTTGAAAGCATAACAACTCAAGTGAAGGTGAAATGAAATGTCTTCCAAGATCATCCGATTTGACCCCTTAAAAATTTTTCTTGTGTGGTTTCTTAAGTCACAGGTATAGGCCAATTAACCAGCAACCACTGCGCTCCTCAAATCCAACACAACTCACGCCATTGATCAAAAGCAGCCTGATTTAGGGACTGATTTTCAACCATCATTACCTTGTGTAAACAAATGACTTTCTGTGCATAAAAACGACAAACGTTTGTTATCGTTATGCTAGTACCACGCAGTCTTCTCTGACAAGTTTAAATAAAAAGTTTGAAGCTAAAAAGCAAACTTCCCACAACTAAGGCCAATTGAAAGTTTTTGTGCGAATTTGAAAAGAAATGTCTACAGGAAGGGAAACAAACAAAAGAACCTCATCCATGCGTATGATGCTCAGAATATTAGGAAAGCCACAGCAATTGGCTATGAACATTTTTGGTAAAATAAGATAAGGTTGTCAATTTTAACACATGTTAATATAAAGTTGTTAGGGTGTGAACAAAGAATTTTTTCCTATTAATGTGTTAGTCCATATTTCATTGCGTATATGTTAGTCCCATCAACGGCGTGTAAGCTCCCCTCGTCGCAAGCTTGCCTGCTTGATTATTGCTTAGAATTTTTAGAGGTAAACAATGTGATCTGTGCCAAACCGTACAGGTTATGTCACAAACCGTCGAGATTCGATCTCCGATCTTATTAGTTATCATTCTATTCGAAAGTTTAAAAATTGGAAAGATAGATTAAATGGGGATCAGGGACGAGGATAATGGGTATGAGATTTGAAGGAAGATTTGATGGTAGTTTGATAGACATTATGTAGTCGGAAAATCTTTATTTTCTTGCTAGGAATATAAAGTCCAATATTGGCTGGACTCAAAAAGGAAATTTCTATGTTTAAGGATGTTTAGAAGATATTCGGCTATTTAAAACAGCATTTCTTAAGGAATTACAAAAAATCATTAAAATAAATCTAATCGATCTATCTAATCGAGATATCTAATAAATAAAAGTGGCCTTATAAATATTAGACACATTATATTACGGTTCGCAGTGTTCCGATTTAAGCCCCATAGAGAATCTTAAAACCGGCTTTTTCAACCAAAAATAAATCATTGGAAAAACAGTGTTCGTAAAAGATCAGACAGATGCCTTGTAGTAATCTGCAATAGAGACTACATAACAACACTTTAAAGGTGTAAAATAAATTCCATAAAAAATAAACGAACGAAAATAAAATTTTTATTATCAATTATTTGACCAACAATGACTTTAATCTTGCCAAAGAAAAAGTAGTTTAATGAATAATCGTTTAAAATTTTATTAATTGCCTCCAAGTATATTTAAAATATTATTTTTACCCTTTTAAAAACGTTTAAGTTATGAGTTCGTAGATTGCAAATGAAAATAATTGAGGTTTTCGACTACGTAATCGTTTTTAGGAGATCATTTATAAATCCACTGTTGGAGTCATAATGGGACTTTGTGCAAGAATGTTGCGTGGTATGGATATAACATACTGTTACATTTATATCCTTTTAAAAACGTTTCAAATATGAGCTCGTACATTACAAATAAAATAAAAATAAATTTTGTGTTTAGTTCACAACTGTTCACAACTTGATTTAAACAACAACAATTTGCTTTAGTTGTTATTCTTCTTTACACTCTTTTGCGTAAACGCTAACAATTGTTCTTTAGATCTTTACAACGGAGATCTTCAAACCACTATAATTCTCTTCACACTCAACGCGTCTTCATACAAGACTGACTGAATTTTTACTAATCCCGTTGCCTGCTTTGTCTTGCCTTTTATATAGCTGGGTAAACAGTCATGATGAATACTCTTGAAGGAGATTGACTTTGCCTTCGCCAAATCACTATAAATGTAAACATGTTGTTTATGTTATTGTTATTTGTGTATTTTGTTTACTTTTCTCCTTACAGTGTTGTTGTTGCCTGTTTCTTTACTTGTTTATCCCTTTTTTATACTGCTGTTGTTGCTAAATTTTTGTTTATTCGTTGATCATGTAAACAAGTCCATTGTTTTTGTTTTTGTAGCTTTTGTTTATTATCTTAATGTTAAACGATAACACTATTTCCATTTTCGTAACAATATGTATCCGTTTTTTTTATTATTTATTATTATGTATCCGTTATTTTAATGTACAAAAATGAAATCGTATACTTTACCAATATAAGATAAAAATGTTTATCAATCGAAATTAAAAAATACACGTTAATTCTTAAGCAAATATTCACAATTACTATATTCAAAATATTGTTACGTTTTTACCTTTTTAAAAACGTTTAAATATGAGTTCGTTAATTGCAAATAAAGTAAAAACAAATATGTGGTTATTTTTTTCTTAAACTCTCTTTATTATTTACACTACTTTTGTGTACCACCGTATAGAACTTAACGATACAACAATAATAATCTGTTTATTCACTGTACTAGTTCACACAAGTATTCGCTAGATCTTTACAACCACGACTTATTTTGTTCACACGCAACTTCACATAAGGCTGACTAAATTAACTCTCACTGCTGCTTGCTTTGTGCAGTCCTTTTATAGTCCGCACACACGCGTATCAATCAGTACGATGAACGTTCTCGATGTGGAAGGTTCTCGCACGCGCCTTCTCGAAAACTCTATTGCTAGTACATTGTTGTTTGTGTACTCGCTTATGTTATGTACCAGTCGCTACCAGGTTCGATACATATTTGTCGTAGCTGGTTTACTTTATGTTGTTGTTGCTACCTGGTTCGTTGTACACATGTGTGTGTGTGCAGCTTTAGATAATCACCACGTTCGTTGTATTCTTAGTGTTAGTGCGTATTTGTGTCGTGTGTATTGTGTTGGTGTAGCTGGTAGCTTTTGTTTATCGTTTTTATTGTTAAACGATATTAGGTCGTTTCGCTTCGCGTAACACTGCCGCCCACTTAAGCCTGTTCGTCCCGAATAGGCTCATTATCTCCTTTCCCATATTTTGCCAGTCGCTCTATGTGTACGACCTTCATTTTTGCTCGGGGGCTGTTAGCTTTCTGTATCCTGTATACGACATCGTTTAATCGTTTAATTATTTTATACGGTCCATCCCAGCTGGTCTGTAGCTTGGGAGATAATCCCTTCTTCCGCTTTGGGTTGTATAGCAGAACCATTTGTCCCTCATGGAAGCCCTCTGTGTTTGCAGCATGATCATACCTGGCCTTCATTCTATCACTGACCATTTTTATACGGGTGCGCACAAACTCATGAAGTTCATTTAGGCTTTCATCTTTTCCAGTGGATGTGGCATCCCTCCCTGTGCCGGGCTTAACGCCAAACTCTAAGTCACCGGGCAGCTTTATCTCAGTCCCAAAAATAACCTTGGCGGGTGATCTAGATGTTGAATCATGGACAGCGGATCGGTACGCCAGTAGAAACCTCGGAATGTGTTCGTCCCAGTCTTTCTGTTGCTCGCTCACTACTTTTCGCAAGTATTCCTCCAGGGTTCGGTTAAATCGCTCTACCATTCCGTCTGACTGTGGGTGAAGAGGCGTCGTTCGAGTCTTCTTAATGCCATATACTTCGCACATTTCCTTGAATACAGCTGACTCAAAATTTCTGCCTTGATCGGAATGTAGTTCTATTGGAACCCCGTAGCGGCATACCCAGTTGTTCACAAAATTGTTAACTATGGTGTTCGCCTCTTGATTGGGTATGGCATATACTTCCGGCCATTTGCTGAAGTAGTCCATCACAACGAGAACATATCGGTTTCCGGCATTGCTGACTGGAAAAGGGCCTGCAACGTCCATCGCTATCCGCTCGAATGGTGCGCCTGAGTTATACTGTTGCAGCTGACCTCGAGTTCTTCTTACTGGACCTTTAGCTGCAATACACTGGGTACAATTTGCTATCCAGTCCGATACTGCTTGCTGACATCCAACCCAATAAAAACGTTGTTTTAGCCTTTCCAGCGTCTTGGTCACTCCAAGATGTCCTCCGCTGGCTCCATTATGGAACTCCTTTAACACTTCTTTCATTTTGGAGGAAGGCACTACCAATAGGTTGGATGAGGTCTTGCCATCAGCGCTTTCCCAAAGTCGATATAGGCACCCATTTATGATCTTTAAGCTGTCCCATAGTGCCCAATAAGCTTTTGTAAAAGGACCTTCTGCGGATATCTCATTTCTGGTCGGTCGTTTGTCCTCTTCCTTAGCTGCTATTATTTTCGCCAATATTGGGTCACTTCTTTGTGCTTGGGACCAGTCTTCGTTGGCTTCAATCCGCGTTAGCCGGATATCGACGATGGATTCCTTTTTCTCAGCTTTCACGCAATGTTTACACTCCAAATTGCAAGGTCGGCGTGAAAGAGCGTCAGCATTTCCATGTTTTATGCCCCTTCGGTGTTCGATGCTGAAGTCGTAGGTCTGGAGGCGTTCAATCCAACGTGCTAACTGTCCTTCAGGGTTCTTGAATTGTAGCAGCCATCTCAGTGCAGAGTGATCAGTCCTTAGCAGAAAATTTTGGCCATACAGGTACTTGTGGTAATGTTTGATGCACTCCAGCACTGCCAGTAGCTCTCGTCGGGTCACACAATAATTCCGTTCAGGCTTTGACAAGGTGCGACTATAGTAGCCTACGACTTTTTCTGTTCCATTGATCACTTGGGAAAGTACACCACCAATACCATATCCGCTAGCATCACTGTCTAAGATGAACTTTTCTCCTGGGACTGGATACGCCAAAACTGGTGCAGCACACAATAGGTCTTTTAGTGTCTGGAACGCCTTCTCCTGTGGCTCACCCCATTGATAGATTTTTGACTTCTTGGTGAGCTCATGCAAACTTGTAGCCACGCTGGCAAAGTTAGGCACAAAGCGTCTATAGTATGTGCATAGTCCCAAAAAGCTGCGTAGTTCATGAAGATTCTGGGGACGAGGCCAGTCCTTTACTGCTCGTATTTTATCTTCATCGGTGGATATGCCATCTGCTGTGACAAGATGCCCCAAATATTTCACCTGCTTTTGGAAAAATGCACATTTCTTTACGCTTAGTTTTAGTCCAGCCGTTGATATCCGTTGCAGAACTTCTCCCAGGTTCTTGAGGTGTTCGTCGAAAGTTCTGCCCATCACTATTATGTCGTCGAGATACACCAGGCAAGTCTTCCAATGCAGTCCCTTTAGCACACGTTCCATAAGCCGCTCGAATGTGGCCGGAGCATTACAGAGTCCAAATGGCATAACCTTAAACTGCCATAAGCCGCCGTTCGCACTAAATGCGGTTTTCTCTTTGTCCTTGTCTGCAATCTCCACCTGCCAATACCCGCTTTGTAGATCCAATGTGGAGAACCATTTTGTTCCGGCTAGCGTGTCGAGTGTATCGTCAATTCTTGGTAGCGGGTAACTATCCTTTTTGGTGACATCATTCAGCTTCCTGTAGTCTACGCAGAATCTTGTACTGCCATCTTTCTTCTTTACTAAGACTACAGGTGAGCTCCACGGACCCGATGATGGTTCGATTACACCGCTCTTCCTCATTTCGTCGACTAACTCCTTTACCTCATTACGCTTCGCCAGCGGTATGCTTCTGGGTGCCTGCTTTATCGGTCTCGCTTCGCCAGTATCAATTTCGTGTTTGACCATGGCTGTTCTTCCTTGCCTTTTGCTGTTCGTGGCGAAAGCGAAAGCATACCTTTTTAGCAGCTTTTTGGCTTTGGTTTTCTCTGCAGCTGCTAAACCTGCTATCCATTTCTCCACATTTTCACCAAATTCCTTTTGATCCTTGGCTGACATATCGGCAGGTTGCGGCGTTTGTTCGCTGTTTATTACCGCCTCTACTGGAACACATTGGCCCACCTCTGAGTTTTTATAGACGACTCTTTCATGACCTGATAGATTTAGCACTCTCACCGGGACTATTCTTTGTTCTGTGGATTTGACGAGGGCCTTTGCTGATATTAAATCCGTCTGTATTTCTGCTGGTTCCACAACCCACAAGCGGTTTTCCACACAGTCTCCATCCAAACGCGCCCATATCAGTGATTCACTCTGAGGTGGCAATTTGAGTTGTTCGACCGCAACTATCCTTCTTGCGTGCACTTGATGCTTGTACCCCACGTCTAGAGGTATCTCTACATTTCGCCAACTCATAATCTATTGCCCCATATTCAAATTGATGTCATGAGCTATCATGAAATCGGCACCAATTATAACCTCGTCCACAATATCGGCAACAATAAAGATGTGACTTACACTAATGTTGGCTATAGTCACCTTCGCCTCAGTTTTTCCGTGGACGGTGGCAGACTCTCCCGTAGCTGTCCGTAGTCTTACATTGCTAAGTGCCTCACACTTTCCCTTCACTACATCTGGCCTGATGATAGACTGCGTCGCCCCGGTGTCTATAGTGAAGGTATGTGGTCTGCCATTTATGTATCCGCACGCCGTAAGATTGTTGTTGTTCTGTTGCATCACTGATATTGAGATTGTGGGGCCCTCGATTGTGGGAGCCAGCACTTGCCCCTCAGTGCTAGCTCGTTTTAGTTTAACGGGGACTCTTGTGAAGATGGCTGGTAGTTCGCCCGTTTCTTATTCCTTGATGGTGAGGCGGATCTTGATCTCTTGCGTGGCGCTTTGCAGTTTCTTTGGAAATGACCACCCTTTCCACAATTGAAGCATTTAAGTTTAGCCCTTTGTCCGTTTTCTTCCATAGCATGCTTCACCATCTCCTTAACTTTAGTTAAAAGGCATTCATCTTCCTCCACGACTTCCATTCTTCGCACTTTGCCTACTTGTGGTCTGGAAATAGCTCGAGCGGTCTCTTGGGCTAGTGCGAAGGCCACGGTCTCTGCAAAGGTTGTCTTCTGTGTGGAACATACCGCCAGTTTAATGTCAGGATCTCGTATACCATTGACAAACGCCTCGGTCTTAATATTGTCTATCAGCGGGTGGTTTTCTCCGGGGTATGTGAGCTGCACTAATCTCTCAACCTCCATTGCAAAGGCTTGTAATGACTCATTTGCCTTTTGCGCCCGGCATCTCAACTCCATGCGGTATAGTTCCCGTTTGTGCTCATCGCCGAATTTACGCTGCAACGCCACCATTAAGTCGTTGTAGTTGTTTCTGCTGCTGACTGGCATGGTTTCCAGGATCTCAGCTGCGACACCTTTTAGCGCCAAAATTAGTTCCAGAGCCTTCTCTCCATCGTCCCATCCGTTTCTGCTGGCTACTGTCTCAAATTGGAATTTGAATACGGATAGGGGTGAGCTACCATCAAAGCAAGGTGTTCTTATCCTGCTGGTACTTTCCGAAACGACTCGCACTGGTTCTGGTCGCTGGCTTTGGAGGTTGTTGATCTTTTCCTCCATCATCACGATTTTTCCGCTGACGGTCCTTTCCAAATTGTCCACTTTAGTGTCAACGGTCTTTTCCAAATTGTCCACTTTCGTGTCAACGGCCTTTTCTAAATGTGACACCCTTTCTTCGACACCAGTGATCCTTTTGCTGACCGACTCATGGATTTCCTGCAGCTTTCCAGATGTTGTTTCCAACTCCATTTCAATTTTTGACAAAATTGCTGCTTGCAGTCGTTGGTTTTCGGCTCTAGAAGCTTCTTGAACATCAGCAAATAGCTTTTGGTTGGCTTCTTGCATTTTTCGATTTTCGGCTATAGGCTTCTTGCACTTCAGCTAGAAGTTTTTGATTTTCACTTCTAGAAGCTTCGAATAGCTTCTGGTTTGCTACTTGCATTTTCTCCATAATTTGTTCACTATCTTTTCGGGAAGCTTCTTGTTTATCAGCTAATACTTGCATTTTTTCCATCATAGCGGCTAGCAACGAATTTATGTCGACACCGCTAGGCGTTGCAGGGGCCTGTGACTCTCGTTCCTCTTCATCCTCGAACTCGTAGGATTCGATGTCGATGCCCTGAAGCTGAAGTTGTTCCCTTAACCGCCTTTGTAGTTCATTCTTCGTACCCGTTGTTGGCAGCTCTAATTTACCCAACTCTCGTTTCAGCCGGTCCACTCTTAATTCCGATAGTTTCATTTTATTTATTTATTTCTTTTTATTTATTTTTACTTTTGGATTTTGCAATCCCACTTCTGACACCAATTGTTACGTTTTTACCTTTTTAAAAACGTTTAAATATGAGTTCGTTAATTGCAAATAAAGTAAAAACAAATATGTGGTTATTTTTTTCTTAAACTCTCTTTATTATTTACACTACTTTTGTGTACCACCGTATAGAACTTAACGATACAACAATAATAATCTGTTTATTCACTGTACTAGTTCACACAAGTATTCGCTAGATCTTTACAACCACGACTTATTTTGTTCACACGCAACTTCACATAAAGCCCTAGTTATGCTACCGTAACGGAATGTAACCGCAACAGTAAGAAACAGCTGATCGTTTTTGTTATGTACAAGGCAATACGAATGGTTATAGAAATGTAATGTAACGTAACTGGAACGTAAGAATCTGTAAAAAATAGAATTTTCTTACATTTTTACGTGACATCTGTTTAGCAGTGTTAACAACATGTCAATATTAAAAACCACCAAAACTGAAAATTGAAATCATAAACAGAATTTACATTTTGTACGTATGTTAAGTTTGCCTGTATTTGTAAATTAAATTTTATAATTTAAAATAAAATAAACACTATTTTATTATTACATTATGTAGATAGTGTTTATTTTTATTTTATATTAGATAAATATAGTTTTCGGCTTTTAACTAATTAAAGCGTTCGAAAAGCATTTCAGTTTGCATTTGACTTTTACTAGAAAAGATAAAAACGTTTTTACATTCGCACAAATTTGGTTTCCGAAATACATGACATGTTTCTGTAGGATAAACGATTTCACTTGCTTGTCTATTTATATGGAAAATACAATCAGAAGCACTCAATTTTAGTTTTTGTTTGTGTGAATGTAAAATTGTTTGGCTTACAGAAACAGTACATAAAACTTTTAATAAATACCTCTAAATAACTATAAAATCGTTGAAATGAACCTAAAAACTCTGTAGTGATAACACTGGTTAACAGCTGAATTAAAGTAAAACAAAAGGCGCCATATTAAAAGTGATAAAAAGAGTGAAAACGAAGTTATTAAAATCTGAAATTAATATTTTGTTTAAGAAACAATAATAAATATAATAAAATAAAACCTCAAACCCAAAAACATGTCTTCTGTATCGATATCTGATTTTTTGTCTTTTAGTTTTTCCAATATTTATTTCTTTATTTGTTTTTGTTTATTTCTTTTGTTGTTTTGATTACCTAGAAATATATGATTACGTTTTTACGTTCTATAATTGCTCTTACATTTTTACGTTCCGTGCATATTACTGTTACATTGCGTTACATTACGTTCCGGTAGCATAACTAGGGCTTAAGGCTGACTAAATTAACTCTCACTGCTGCTTGCTTTGTGCAGCCCTTTTATAGTCCGCACACACGCGTATCAATCAGTACGATGAACGTTCTCGATGTGGAAGGTTCTCGCACGCGCCTTCTCGAAAACTCTATTGCTAGTACATTGTTGTTTGTGTACTCGCTTATGTTATGTACCAGTCGCTACCAGGTTCGATACATATTTGTCGTAGCTGGTTTACTTTATGTTGTTGTTGCTACCTGGTTCGTTGTACACATGTGTGTGTGTGCAGCTTTAGATAATCACCACGTTCGTTGTATTCTTAGTGTTATGCCTTGGTTACCCAAGCGTTAGAAACGTAAAATCGTAACGTACGTAGCCTTAAAAACGTTTGTGTAGATATAGAAACATTTAAAACGGGACATATGTCAACGAAGAATGTAAATAAAAACGAAACAGAACACAAAGCAACACACAAACAAACACAACACAATGCATAGAAATTGATATACAGACTCATCATCAGTGTTGCCGTTTTTTGTTCAATGTGTAGATTATTCCGGATTTGTTTATTATTTGTCTTATAAAAATAGCTTTTGTTTTGTTTGTTAAAATTAATTAATTATGAGACTATAATTTTGTTTTCTTATTTTCTGTTTCTTTTTCTCAATTATAATTTAAATTTGAAAAAAAATATAAAATAAAAAAACTGCAAATTTAATTTTGATCATATTTTTCCTTATTTGGTGATTTTTTCACAAATGTTGGTTACAATTTTTTTTTTCGTGGCAACACTGCACTCTCTCTCATGTTTTCTCTCTTATGTTCAAATGTCACGTAAAAACGTGGGAGAATTCTGTTTTATACAGATCGTTCCGTTTTGCTAACGAGAGAGAACATTTCGGTAATCGTTTACATTGTTCTCCATATGCTAAAAAGAGAACGTTTTCTACGGTACGTTACGTTACGTGTGGCTAATTCACACTTTAGTGCGTATTTGTGTCGTGTTTATTGTGTTGGTGTAGCTGGTAGCTTTTGTTTATCGTTTTTATTGTTAAACGATATTAGGTCGTTTCGCTTCGCTTCAAAAGCCTTGAATTTTTACAAATTTTTTAAAATTTTGAAAAAAAAATGTTTAACACCGTGGACTCAATTTCTTATGTCAGTTGGCATAAATTAAAAAAAATTCGAAGTAATGTATGTATGTTTGTCACTCAAGTGATTCTTAAAACTTAAAACAAACTTTTAACAACTGGAGAAACTTTTTGCTCTCAGCTTATGTTCCTCTCCACAACTCTAAATAAAGTAAGGTCCTTTCAAAAATAACATAACAAACATGAGAATAATTGTACATGACTTCAACATTTATGGAAATTCATGTTTTAGCATGTGAATGAGTATGACATGGAGTATATGATTCTGACAGTTACGTGAGCCTATCACATCAAAATCTCGCATACATCGACAAGTATATTTTTTACTTTAGACCATAATGATTGTTTAACTTTAGCGTAGGTGGTTCGAAAAGTCACTGCATATACAGTGGTCTAGATATCCCAATGTATTCCACAAATTTCATTAATTTTAAGCGTATATTTGAAAAATAATTGATGTATTTTATATTGTTTTTATAAATTTATTTCTATTTTATTACAAAATAAAATTTTTTTTAACGTTTCTCACCAAATAAAAGAAAAATAACTAAAACATTCTGGTGACTCCATATTTTTGCAACACAAAAGTGTAGGAGAGAAATGTAAAATTTAATAGCCCTAAGTATTAAAATGTTATATCAAATATTTATATACAATAAGGTCAAAAGCTCCATTTAACTCATTTGGCATTGAATGTACCAGTTTTGTTTATCGTTTTCTGTTGATATTTGCCGCATTTCACTCATGACCAAGTTTTCCGATGACTTTTGTTTGAGGATTATAGACTGCGTAATCGTTCTTCGAAATGATCTCCTAAATATTCTCTTGAATTCATATCGGAACTTTGTGCAAGTGTCTTAAGCCTGTGAGGACTTTGGTATGCAAATCACATCTTCACATTAGCAGTCGAATGATTAGTTTCATTGGGTTGTTGGAAGTAATAGCCATTATGAATTCTTAATTCTTCCGAACTTCTGATGAATTTGTTGTTCAGAATTATTATTATTTCCTCAATAAATTTGAAACTGTCCACATAATTTGTGATGAAGCCAGCGTTGATAGAATTGTGATGAAGACTAAAAAAAGTTAAAAATCTATCTGCCATATGTCTGGGAAAAAGTGGCAACCAAATAGTTGAGACCTCCCGATGAAGTATACTAATGTTAGTTTTTTTACTTTTTAATTTAAATTTTAACTGTTAAGTTTTAATTTTAAATACTTAATATTTCTTTTTAAAGATGAAACCGAATTTTGTATGTAATTATAAACAATGTTTTTTTTCAAAATGCATCAAATGACTGGTCAATCTTGACCGATATTTCCATTAGGTTTCATTAGTCAACTGTGACCAATATACTCAGTTTAATTTGAGTACTACATATATAAGCAGCAGTAGTCTGAACTGGTTAGATATATGTTTTCTAGTGAAATGAATGCTGGAGAGTGAGAAACTCATTAATATTTACATAAATTTCTTCGCATTTTCTTTAAAAGCGTGATGTGGAAAAATTATCTTTATTCACAGTAAAAGTGGCAGTAATATTACCATGACTTTCCTGGCGGGATATATCATCTAATCTATACCCGAATTGTGTGGTTATTTAATGACAGTTACGGTTAATTCTCAATATTAATTGTCCCCAAACTTAATGACATCTAGAATTCAACTTCGACCTATAGGCAGCTTGGCCTATATTATTTATTTAATAAAAATAAATTTTCAAAATTCGATTATTATCTTTGCCTACACGTAATTATGCATACATTACATACATCTAACATCTTTTGAGAAATATGACCGAATATGACAAACGATTACAATTTTGTGGAAGTAATTGCAAGATATTAAAATAAATAGTAATAAATAATGCATAAGTCTCATGGAGAAAGCTTCACTGGATTATATAATGAAGGACGCGGTAGATCAATTTTTCGAGATACAATGAACCCCAATCGATTTAAGAGCATATCAATGTGACTGAGGTTTTATAACGCTGGAAATAGAGAAGAAAGAAAATTTAGGACAAATGGAATAACCAGCTGAGACATTCTTATAATCCTCATAAAAATGTAAATACAGATGAGCAGTTAGGTTCATTACAGGCCGATGCAGTTTTCACCAATATATTCTTATAAAAGTTTGCACAATATGGCATTAAAAATTGAGGACTTTGTGACGCTATATCAAGATATGCTTGGCAAACATGGAAGTTTATACTAATAGAGTAAGAAATACGCAGCCCGAACAAAATCCAATATGAGACTTTTCTTGTGATTATCATATTCGGGACATATATATTTTTTTGTAGCGGGCGAGTGGTTTTGACATATTTGATTTGACAATTGTGAAATAATAAAATTACCGATTTACACAAAAAACCAACAAATTCATTATATTCCCCTTCTGTATAAACTTAAACGTACATATTGTTTTCCAATTAAAACTTCAATTTAAAGAAAATAATTTCATTTCCTTTCAAGCACAATATAAAAATAATATTTCTTTCCATTTTATTTTCCCTCAAAAACCAACACAGATTATTTTCTGAGTGCGGCTTTGTTTCGAAAAACAGGAATACCACAGAACTTTGTGGCAATTTTCACAGCAGCATTTGAAAGGAAAAAAATATGTTTTGTATTGAATAGATATTGTTAGGAAGAATGTATAAATAAAACTTTGAACAAAACTGTAAAGAAAAGCACAAACAATTATTTTTGAATCACGAAGATTATTTCATTTCTTTTTTGGTTTGGCTAGGGCAGCAAAGGAGGAAAGGGAATGGAAAAAGTGAATCAATTAAACATCAATTTTCGGAATTAATTTACTCAAATTGAAATATAATTTGTTACTATTATTGATTCATTGAATTAAAATTGTTTTGAGAAATATGTTTTCTAAATTCTGCTTTGTTGTATTGATATCGTTTGCTGCTATGGGTATGAATATCTATCAGAGGACAGCTACTTCTTCATCATAATTTACAATAAACGAAGAACTGTTGAAAACGTTAAGCATAAAGTTTATCTCACAATCACGTCTATATTTTAAATTAATCTAAAACTGTTACTTTAATCGATTGAGTTCCTTTTGAAAACTTATTTATCTTTTCATATACTGTTCGGAGCTCGCCGTAGCCTAGTGGGTAGTGCCTTGGCTTATTAGGCGTAAGTAGACGGATCAAACACTAAATCAGAGATTTCCAACGAAACGAAATATAAAAAAATTGTTCTTCAGCGACTATCTCTCAGCAGATTTCGGGCAAAAATGCTGTGGGTAAAAAATTCCCTTGAAAAGCTTTTCAAAACTGTGTCGTTCGGAGTACTGTAGGTCGCACCACATACATAAGTGATGTGAGAGTGGTGTGTATCTAGATCGTAATATTGTATAAAGAAAGCTATAGAATGGGCCCTCAATCACAAATTGTCGCGATGAAATTACTTACAGTGGTGGCCACGTAATTAAAACATAAGTATTTTCTATATGATTTGTTGGTATTTGAACAGAAATTTTCACTAGAAAGATAAGTCTCGTCTCTTTTATACTGTATTCATTCATTCATTAATTAATTTTTCTACTCTATTCTATACTATTTCTTGCAAAAGAAGTCATTATTTATTGAAAGTATTGTTTTTCAAGTAGACACATATTTTTGGTTTTGCTATTTTAGCAACGTACTTTTAGTATCTGTATTAAATAGCTCAATAAACAGCTAAGAGTTAAATTAGCATCATCATATTTTTTATTTACTCTTAGAGTTTTTGCCAGAAATCTGCTAAGAGGAAGTCGCCGAAGGAATATTTTTATTAAAAATTTCGTTTTGATGTCTGAACTGGGGTATGAACCGTGGCCTTACTTCTAATAAGCCGACCTTCTAGACTACGGCTACTACAGAATATATCATCTACAACTATTAAAAGACTTCTTAATAAATATTCCTTACGTTGAAACATAGCGCAGCGAGGACCTTTTGAATTCCAAAAAAAAAAAATGTTAAATGTTGAACAAATGAGTTTATGAAAATATATTTTTTAACATATTGCAGTGCGATAAGTACGGCGTCCAGTTGACCAACACTTAACCAACCCCTTAATTCCAAGTATACCATCAAAACAATTATGTATTATGACGAGACCTTGTTATTGTGTGAGGCGTTTCTTCTCGTCATGGTATAGAGAGAATACAGTGATATCATACGCAGAGAAAAACGTAGCTTTAATGCGTGACGTTTGTGCCCGACAACAACCCTGAGCTCACTTCACGATTTGTAAAAAGCTGCTTAGAAGAAGAGAGCGTAAATATTTTAAAGTAGCCAGCTCAATCCCCTGATCTCAATCATTTTGAGAACTTGTAGGCTAAAGTTAAAAATAGGACGTAAGATAAAAGTCCAAAATTAATTTTGAGAAATATGCCAGTTATACTATATTCAGATATGCACTTTTATTGAGACAATATTCGGTTTATTGTGTACAATATTTTAAGTGCTCAGGGATAATAATATACGCAGTTCAGCTGCTTATTCAGTATTCATTTGATAGCTGGTAAATAAAACAGCGGGTTATTTAAACATCATAGTTTTTATTTTGTTTTTTGTTTTGTTTTTTTTGTCGTTGTTGACATTTGAGTTGTCAAATATCAAAAAATGGTGTTCGGTTAATTGTAATATGCTCACAGAACATACTTATGACAGTGCTACATTTTAAGTTTTACAATTTGCGTATTTATTGCGCAATAAATAATTGAAACTTTATATGAAATAATGAGCTCAAGAATGGCGTTTATTGCGATTTACATTACTTTAGTACCTAAGAATAAAGTAATACAAATCAAAATTGATATCACATACACCTTAGCCATATGCTGCTTAAATAAAAAGTTTTTTTTCGTAACTTTATCTCACCCAAATATCATTAATATTAAATTTTCTAACTGTTCCCCAAAAAGTAATCATTGAACTTTTGACAGCTCATTCAATCAGTGTTGTCTGTTAAAAGTTTTTTGGCTTGTTTTTTATTATGCTCAACATTTCTTTTTTTACCTATCAAAATTAAAAGTTGTTTCAGCGATGGAATTTCAACTGGGAATTTAAATGAGGCTTAAAGTAAAAAAAATCGTTCCACTTTATTTGGAACGTTGACTTCATTTTTGAAAATCGAATAATTAATTGAATGTCTAGCCATGGCCAAATACCAAAACAAAAAAGAAAAAAGAAATAAATTAAAATTCAAAATCTAAGAAAATTATGTCAAGTCAATCGCACAAACTTAAAAGTGTAGTAATCATTGAGAATTTTATGTAAAAGTTTTGCAGTGTCAATAATAACATACATACATACGTATGTATACTAGGCAGAAGAGATCTTTTAAAGTGTTCTTTTTTAAAGAAGATGCTTAAAGTCAGAAATTGAAGCCAAAGAAAATTTGCTAAGAAAATTAACCAGTTCATGAGATATTCTCTAGTATTTTGAAATTATAATTACGTAAATATATTCGTATTTTTTAAGGCATTTTGAACATCAACTCGAACACATTATGTCCCCATTTGAAAACATGCAACTCTTCAGATTACATTACTAAAATCCCTTCAATGGTACATTGCCATGTAAAAGCTTCTTACGGATGCTAGGAATAAAATGACGAATCAAGTAGGAGTGAATAAATATGATCCATAATAAATTCCTCGTCCTACATGTAAGTAAATGCAAATAAAAAAGACGTACGTTTGTATATGATACAATTGATCCAGTCGAATAAAACCAGCAGTAAATAATTTATGCTGCTGATGTTTATAAAGTGGCTTCAGTGTAAAGTCACCTTAATTTGCTCTTTAGCATAAAATTCATGACAACGTTGGGTGATTGAAAAGTTTAAATTTAAAATACAATAAAACAAAAACGGTTTAAATTTTGCCAATTTTTTTTTTGTCGGGAAGTGCTATTTTGCCCGGCTAGAAGTACCTCATTCGATCAGAGCAAATTTCGTGCACTTTTTCGAGTGTATGAGGTCCTATATCGGCTCAATTGTCTCTGCTTTGTCGGCCTAACGTTTGTCTTTAACATCGCCCCATAGAAAATTGTCTAACGGTGTCAAATCGCAGTTTCTTGGCGGCCAATTTACTTCACCATTTCGGCTAATTAAACGGCCATCAAACGTTTAACGCAATAAATATATTGTGCCATGAGATGTGTGGCAGTTTGCACCACCTTGTTGAAACCAAACTTCATTCATATCAATACCATGAAGATCGGGTACAAAAAAATCGGTTATTATGCTGTTATAAGTATCTCCATTGACCGTAATGGTTGGGCCGTCCTTCACAAGCCGCACAAAACAGTCACTCGTAGTGGGTGCATTGGCTTCTGTAAGACCACATGTATTTTTTCTGAGCTCCAAATACGGCAAATTTTTCTTATTAAAGTACGCACCAAGATGAAAATGAGCGTATTCCGAAAAGATAAAATTTTTAGCAAAAAAATTTCCGATCAATTTTCTTTCTTTTGGAAATAAATTTCCAATAAATCCCAACTTTGCTCAAACGGTAATCGATTCATTACTTTCAGTGGAGGTAATATACTGAATGTTGTGACAGAATAGAATGACATAAGTAATGCCAGATTCGAAATAACCGATGGTTCAAATTTAAAGCGATAGATGTCATACCCAATAGAAGGCAATTTAATCAACCTGGTCTTAGAATTCACTGTGACTTACTTTCTGTGAAAATTTACTTTTGAAGCAACAATAATACTGACTGCTGTGGCCGCTAACGGTAAAAAACAGTCTTCTATAAAAAGTTTAAGTAAAACTGCAGCCTTCTGTCGTTGGAATTATAAGTTAAACTGTAGGCCCCACCATTTACCGATAAAATTACCACATACAATATGGGTGGTGTAAGAAGCCAGGCTTTAATCCTGGCTTAAGATTTGTAATTGCCAATAATGTATGCACGAGTATATATTTTACAAAAATGGAAATGTTGTTACATCGTTTAACATTAGAATGATAAACAAAAACTACAAATAGAAAAACTATGCCTTGTTTACATGATTAACAAATAAACAAAAATATAGCAACAACATCTGAATGAAAAAAATGGGATAAACAAGTAAACAAACATGCAACAACAACACTGCAAGGACAAACCTAAACAAAATACACAAACAACAATAACTTAAACAACATGTTTACATTTATAGAGATTTCGCGAAGGCAAATTCATTATCCTTCAAGGGCATTCATCAGATTGTTTACCCTGCGATATAAAAGGCAAGACAAAGGCAAAGGGATCAGTAAATATTCAGTCAGCCTAGTGTGAAGACGCGTTGCATGTGAAGAGAATAATCGTGGTTTGAAGATCTCCGTTGTAAAGATCTGACGAACAGTTGTTAGTGTGTACGCGAACAGAAGTATAAAGAAGAATAAGAAAACAAAGCAAATTGCTGTTATTTTAATCATGTTGCGAAGAGTGGCACAAGGAATTGTGCGAACAATAAAGATAAAGATAAAATAATATGGAATCTACGAACTCATATTTTAAACGTTTTTAAAAGGGTAAAAACGTAACAATATGTATACACTAAACGTGTGCACAAGACATTTAAAATTGTACAGTATTGTATTTTTTTCATGAGCAAATATTTACTGTAACTGCAAATATAAATAAGAGTGAAGCATAAATAGAGAACAAAAAAACTACTGCACTCATAAACCATTGTACAACAATACAAAGAGAGTTGTGTGAAGAGTACAGCAAAAATATTGTACACTTCATAGTGTCACAACGTGCATTTCTTTTTGCAGTAAGTGGGAAAGAAAAAATGTTTTTTTCTTTTTTTATTTCAGAATAAAGAAAGAGTATTTATTCAATAGCAGACGTCGGCACCAATAGCCCCGGGGGCCGAACATCTTCCGCTTTTTACACACATAGGACACGAACATCAACGAATATTAACATAGCAATTTGAAGAGAGATTGTTGTTGGAAGAGTTCATGGCAGAATCAAAGAATGTATAGAACATAGTTTACCATTTCATAGCACAGTTGTGCAAAGAGAACTCACACGCATTCTTGTGTTTTTTCATTTAGTTGTCGATCAGACTGCGACAAGAACACATGTGCGGCGGATGCTTTATCATTTTATTTCAGCATAACACTCAAAAAATATTTTATGTTAAAAATGTTCTATGTTATTAGCTAGGCGTATTTAATTTTTTTTTTTTGTAGCATAGTATAATTTTTTTAAATGCTTTGGAATGTTCGCTTTTTTTGTCTTTTAATAAAAACTGGGTTTTTTATTCTTTTTATTTTTATTTATCTAAAAAAACATGGCATAATTTTTAAGCCAAAGATGGATAGCTTTATTTTCTTTTAATAAAAAATGGATATTTTATTTTATTTTTATTTATCTAAAATTATTAAGCCAAAGTTATATAGGTTTACATATGTATGCTGATGAAATGAAAATAAAAATAGCGTATATTACTAACACTTTTCTATGGCTGTAAATAAATAAATTCTCTCAACTTATTTTCTCTCTCTTACTCACTAACACATAACCAAAAATTTTTTGACGAACCTTGGTATAGAAACACTTATGTACGCATATTTTTCAACGTTGACACTACTGAAATTCATTTGACAATACTGAAAATTTAGTTTCAGTAGTGAAATATGCTCTTACAACACAAAGCATATTTCCATTACTTCACAGATAAATAAGTGCTGTTGTATACTTTGAATAAAAGAGAAAAAGACATTTCAGAGTACTCGTATAATCAAGACTAACAAAAAAGAGAACAATTCAGTATTGCATTTAGTGAAGGGTAAGCTAGCAAAATGTCTTGTGCACACGTCTAGTATATACCAATAGCTTGAAAATCCTATAAAGACCATGAGAGATCGTCTAGATAATCGATATTGGGCGACCGAAAAAAGGATTATGTTTCAGGTTACAAAATTATTCCAGTAACCTTCAGGAAAATCATGTGTATATACGAATGCATTGCGTGTTATAAGGTTCGCACAGATAGTTGGGCATTCAATTTGATTAAAATATTAATAGGCAGACATAGAATGTAAACTAGTCTCAGATATTCCAGCGAAGGGAGTCAACAAATAGAACGTTACGAGTATCAATTAAATAATAGGTATTCCACTCTTCATGCGTAGAATTGAGGTTGACTGTAATCCAAAAGCGATAACATTTGACGTTACCTAGACAACAAATTACTACGCAAGGAGACTTCGTTTTTCACATAAGGACTTCTCCTGATATTGATATGATAACTCCCTATAGTTTATATATTCTGTCACTGACCTTCATTTATCTGTAAATGCTTTAGAATCAAAAAACAACCCACATTTGTAGTGCTGGTACTTTGGTCCTAACTTCGTGTAATATGCCAGTGCCCGTTTTGGCATAATCTTAATTATCACACTAGAGTTCATACCACACGTTTTAGTGTAGGGTATTAGAAGAAATTTTGTTTTGAAAATTTAAGGGTTAATTTGAATATTTTGATAACAAAAATACCCTTTTTGATAGTCAACAATAATGAAGATTTATTTATTTTAGAAATGTTGTTTGCATAAACAATTTGGTCGATTAAAGAAAATTTACATAAAACAACATTGGAGAAAAGGTCAAACAACTTTAAAAACAATTTAAATTTAATTGAATGCGGCAGGTATAGAATTATACGTACTGGTGGGCAATTTTTATAGAGCTGTTTGAAGAAGTAGTATTAGAGAGATAAAACTTTGATTGAGTAAAAATCATCCACAGTTTCCGTAATAACTGTTTAAGCGGCTGTCAGCTAAAAAATCTTGGATCCGTTTCAATACCTTTGGCCAGTAGGAAAGTTTTAGATTTAGAACATAGATTGAGAACTAATAACACTATGCGACAAAACAAAAAAAGAAGAATTAAATATACCCAGTTAATGACATAGCGTAAGTTGTGAGTTTTTTTTTTTTTAATAGAACTCAAATATATTTTTTTATATTTCTTGAACCGTCCAAACTTGTTTTATTTAACAAAAACTGTTTTTTTTTTTGAATTTACGCACAAATTTATTGATTACACAAACATTTCTGTACCGATGTCCAAAATTTAAATCTTATTAGAAAGGAGAGGGATGGGTTTTAAAAGCGATACTCATACATGATACATGAAGTCGCCGTGGTGTAGTAGGTAGTGTGTTGGCTTACTATTCGTAAAAGCCCGGGTTCGTATCCCAGGTCAGACATCAAAAATGAAATATTAAAAAAAAAAAAAATATTTCTTCGGCGACTTCCTCTCAGCGGATTTCTGGCAAAAACTCTGAGAGTAAAATAAACTGCCATGAAAAAGTTTCTCAAAAATTCTGTCGTTCGGAGTCGACGTTAAACTGTAGGTCCCGCCACTCACGTATAAAATGAACGCACACAACATGAGTGGTGTGAGAAGCTAGGCCGTAATCCTGACTGAAGGGTTGTAATGGCCAATTATGTATGTATGTACTCATATATATATTATTTGACTTAATATGCTATGGGTTTTGATGAGATAAACTTGACAAATGCGAAGTTTTTTCATATATTTTCAAGTTTGTCCATTCATAGTGGCAAACTTTAATTAAAAAATATGAAATAATGATGACAATCTGATAGCACATTATCTTGTGAAGTGATTGACACTTCGTTTGATCAAATCGACCAAATATCACCGTAGTCATCATTTAAAGAGTCTAACAGTCAAGTTATATTTTTAATACTTATGTATATTTTTTCAAACGAACTTTTAATTCAAAAATTTGCAGAATTTTTGGAAACAGTTTGATTGTTTATAGTAAAATGCGGCAATTTCACATTTGAGTGACCGGCAGTAGTTGAACAATGTTTGCGAAAAGAGAAATAATAATATTTGAAAAAACACAAATATTAGCTGATTTCTGGTAGTCGTGCAAACGTAAATTGACACATTTTCCGAAAAACAATCAAGGCTAAACAATCAAAGACTAAAACCTTTGAAAATTTTTGAACTGAAAGTTCATTTGATAAGATTGCATATATAAAAAATATAACACGACTGTTATACTATTTAAACAATAACTACGTAAATTTTTGTCCTATTTGATCAAACGAAGTGTCAATCTTTTCACAAGATAATGTACTTTGAGAATGTCATCACTTATTTCTTATTTTATAATTAAATTTTGTAATTCAGGATAGCTAAACTTGAAAAATTGAGACAAAAATTATTTTTTCCTAGTTTACCCGATCAAAAATCATATAAGTTTGAACCAAATGTTTCTGTATACCATTTTAAAGGTTCATCTTTCACCTTTCAAAAAACTTCAGATTTTAGAAATAGGTTAAAAAGTGTTTGTTTAATCAATAATTTTGTGTGGAAAGATCAAAAATAACGCTTTTGTCAAATAAAACTAGTTTGGAGGGTTCGAGAAATATAAAAAAAAAATTTGAGTTCTACTCAACAAAACTTACAACTTACACTATGTCATCAGCTGGGTGTATTTTGGCTGTCACACCGTGTAATTGTTACCTGGAACAAATGGAGGTGTAGAAAAAGTAGTCGCTGTAGTCTAGTAGATAGTATGTTGTCTTATTAGACGAGAACAAACAAAACGAAATGTGAGACTCTTTCAACGATCTCCTCTCAGCAGATTTCAGGTGAAAACTCTGAGAGGAAATAAAAATTGTCATGAAACGTTTCTCAAAAATCTGTCGTTCGGAGCCTACTTTAAAGTGTAGGTCCCTTCACTTAACACACACTACATAAGCGGTGTTAAACGCTAGATCGTAATCCTGAATGAAGGTTTCAATGACTAATTATGCAACAGCTTACTAGGCGTTATAGTAGTTGCCATAAGTTTTCTCTAGAGACCACTCAAATACTAATATCATCATAACTAGTAATTGGTAAAACCAGTAATTATACAGTCAGTTGTACTGTTCCGTATAAATGTTATTTAATTGAACTATGTCATGTAATGCATACTAACATGATTTTATGTACTCGTATTAGACCGTATATATCGTATACACACTTATTACAACAATACACTGTTTATGTACGTTTGCATGCAATACTCGAATTAATTAAAGCCTAAAGGGTATTTATCAATTTAAGAGCATAATTTATATTTAATTTGGTTAGAAATACACACGAGGAAATTGAATTAAAATTTAATGGCGGACGTTTTCAATTATCTAACGTTTTTCACTCATAAACTGTAGATTCTCAGGCGTATTACGTTTGAAGAATTTCAAATTTATAAAGAAACTATCGGAATAGTTAAGCCTAAATAGTTGATACCACACTAAACAATAAAAATATAATATATGTACGATAATAGAGGATAACAGAATTGTGTAAACGGTCTACATAATTGGTCAGTATATCCCTTCAGTCAAGATTATGGACCTAGTTTCTCAACCACTTAGGTTGTGTGCGTTAATTTTATACATGAGTGGCAGGATCTATAGTTTAAAGTTGACTCCGAACGACAGAGTTTTTGAGATACTTTTCATGGCAATATTTATTTACTCTCAGAGTTTTTGCCAGAAATCCGTGGCCTTACGTCTAATAAGCCAACACACTACCTACTAAACTACGGTGACTTCAAATACATACATACCTAATTGGTTATTAATTAACTGTTGTGTGTGCTAATTTTATAAATTAATTGCGAGACCTACAGTTTAAAATCGACTCTGAACGAAGTTTGGTAAACTTTTAATGGCAATTTTACTCTCAGAGGCGGGGTATAAACCATCGCCTTACGTCTAATAAGCCAACACACTTCTTTACTACGGCGACTTCAGAAGTAGGCTTATAGAATCAAATTTGAAATGCTTTAGAAGTGTTTTGTACTTCTAAGTTTTTTTTTTTTTGATTAGAATGCTAAATTTGTAAGTGGTCAAAAGAAGGAATAAGAAAGAAACGTATCCAATTGTATACCAACTTTTTTGTGTGGTAAAATTTTCATTTCAATTAAATTACTTTATTTCGAACAAATTTATGATTTTTGTTCGCTACATACATACACATGTCCCAAAGCAGATTTTTTATATATTTACATAATACAACATCTCAAGGTTTTAGATTTCCAAGCCATTGAAGCAAATGACAGTATGCCCACCCTCCAAAATGAGTGATATACATATCACTTTACTTGTCTTTTTCAACTTTTATGCTTTCTGCAGTATAATACTATTTGATCTGTTATTTTAGTAGGTGGCAACGGTTTTGGCCCCTTAGTTTCATGCAATTCAACAACAAATAAAACACCTTTTAATCAATCGCTATAAATCAGTCAAGCCTTTAAAATGTACGCCACATAACTAAATCATCGATGTTTGTGTTAAAAATAAACGGGAATTGTGTGACATACTTGACACACTTTTGAGACAATATCTTCTCACCACACCCTTTATTTGCGGTCCAAACCAACTGCGGTTTTTATGTACGAGAATAAAATGGAAATGATGGACAATTTATTTGCATGACTGTTGCTGTATCATTTTAAAACTAGAAGCGCAAGAAAGTAAATTTTTAACGAGTTGATATAAATTTTATTTCATGTTTTTCTCGTTTCCTTTCGTCTTGACGATTTATTTGCTTTAAAATTTAAAACGCTGAAGATAATGTGAAGTGTCGAAAAAAAATGTGATTCTATCACTTATTTCTTATAGTAATCCTGTAACACTTAAGGAATATATATTCTCTTTGCTTTTATTGACGTGGCCATAAGTATTTGAAATTGTTTTCGTATCCTAGTCGTCAGGCCAAGTCATAGGAAGTCATATTAATGCCAAAAGAATTATAACCATTTATTCAGTATTTGTCTACTTCTTTCTCTTTCATTTCCACAAAACTGTTGTAGAGTCTTTCTTATTGCTCTTCTCATATTTATCTCACGTGACAGACAAACATTAGACAAAAGTGTTTCGTATATTCGTCAAGTTGTAACTAGTGGCACACAAAAGTAGTGAGAACAATAAAGAATTTAATTGAAACTAAACACCAATTTACTATTAGTTTGTTTGTAATCATTGAACTCATATTTTAAACCTTTTTAAAAAGGTAAAAACGTAACAATATGATAGTTTTTGTCACAGAAATATGTGAATCTTCTTGAATTAAAATCCAAAGCAAGAAAGAAATTTGGTACATACAGTTTTTCTGGAACTACTTTTCTTACTATGTATCAATTGAGTATTTATCATATATCACATACCTGTCACCTTTCACCTTAACTATGTTAAAGTAAATCCTTGGAATAACAATACTCGTTGCATAAAGTATTGGGCTTGACCGACATAAATTTTATTTTCGTATTATTTTTTTTATTTAAACCATGAAATCCTTATGTCTTATATAAACCCAACAAGTTTTAAATTTGAATTTCATTTTCTACACCTTAGTTGTGTTGAACAGTGCACGTACTACTGCACTTTACTTTAATTCACATACGAGTTTTGGTTTAATTTCGAGTGTCTGAAATATAGAGCATTTTTATCTGTATTAGTTTGCCTAAGTTTATGTATAAAATGTATGTATTTGAAAGAGTTAGAATAATTGTTTAGATGTACTCAACAACTGCTTAATATTTTAAAGTGTTTGTTCAATTTATTTGTCATTGACAAACACTTCACATACGAGACACCAGTAGATTGTTTACGAAACAAAATTTAGGCTGGTGAAGATTTGAAAAGTTGTTAAGAAATTTAGAAAAAGAAAAAGTAAAAACCAAAAAATTTGTTACGTTCATTTTAGAATTAATTTTTAAATGTGAAACATTTCACATTGTTTTGTTCGGTGATGTCGTCTACAGTGTGTGACTAAATTCCGATATTAATCGGGCAACAGTAGACATTATGCTTACTCTAAAGATAGAAGTTTGATTAAATTTGAATGATTAAATGAAACTTTATTTTCGTATTTTTTAGCTTTGCTATTGTTTAATTTTTATCAAGCATACATACTTTCAGCCCTTTAGTCAGGATTACGACCTAGTTTCTCACACCACTTATGTTGTGTGTGTTAATTTTTACACGGTACCAACAGTTTAAATTCGACGCCGAAAAACAGATTTTTGAGAAACTTTTCAGGGCAATTTTATTTACTATCAGAGTTTTTGCCAGAAATCTGCTGAGAGGAAGTTGCCAGAGAAATATTTTTCATATTTCGTTTTATTTGGAGATGCCTGACCTGGGGTTTGAACCGAGACCTCACCTCTAATAAGCCAATACACTACCTGCTGGACCACGGCAACTTTTTATCAAGCTTTTGCTGCATAGCAGGTGATTAATCTACTGGATCCGTATCTATTTTTTCTCAAGATGTTTACTGACATATCTTACTAACACCTTCTTTGAAGACGTTGTTTCCTGTTTGGTGTAAGATCCAAATTTATAACTTGCAGAGCGATTAAAGCGACTTAAATTTATAGATTTGAAAGTAATGTTAAAATTTTTTTTGTTTTCTTTTAAATACGAAACTATGCCTAACTTACTTATATAACTAGTCACTACAACAATTCACGACTTACGCCTCTCACCACACTTGTGTGTGGGACCTACAGTTTAAATTTGACTCTGTACGACAGATTCAGAAGCTTCTCAATGGTAATTGTATTTACTCTCAGAGTTTTTGCGAGAAGTCTGCTGAGAGAAAATCGTCGAAGAAATATTTTTTTATATTTCGTTTCGTTTGAGATGTCTGATCTGGGGTGTGAAAGTGGCCGCAAGTCTAATAAGCCAACGCGCTACTTACTAGACTACTTTCCAATATCAATATTATCATACTATTATTGTGCTATCTGAGAGACCATTTGTTCAACTGTACAATAATTACCTGGTGGTTATAAGTATAAATTGTATAAACAGATTAAACCGTGGCCTATATAATGTGTTTAAATGGAGTTCACGCATGTTTTTTTTTTTTTTTTATTGAAACATATATAATTAAATCTAAGGGCAAATATTTTTAGCTCTACAACACAGTTAACACAAATTCATATTATTAATATGATACATAAGGCCAAAAATCTAGAAGATATTTTTAACAACGTCCTTAACTGGTCAAACCAGGTGAATGTCACTTAGCAGGATATTTGACCACGATAGGTCAACCAAGCCTGAATCGGATGATCTGGAAACCAACGACATGTGATTTCAACATGAGAGCGTTACGTGCCACTCAGCTTATGTCACAATGGATTACCTGCAGAGGCGATTTGAGGGCATGGTCAACTCACGCGAGGGTATTGAGGTATCACCATCAAGTGATTTGACAGCCTTACACTATTTCCTACGTTAGTCAAATTCAGCCTGCTTTATGCACCAAAATTAAAAAAAAATAAAAATTAGATATTTCGCTCGGAGAGACCAGCTCAGAGAGAGACCGTGGTGTATACGTGGTGGTCTTTCAAAAGAACAAAAAATGTCGATGATATTTCGCACAAAATTTATTTTATTTAATTTTAAACATACAGAACACTTTAAAAACCCCTTTATTTAGAACACAATAAAGCAAACATTGATAATATTAACCGATACTAAATATAGTACAGTTGAAGTCGCCGTAGTCTAGTAGGTAGTGTGTTGGCTTATTAGACGTAAAAGCCAGAGTTCGAGCCCCAGGCCAGACATCAAACGAAATACAAAAAGTATTCTTTCGGCGACTTCCTCTCAGCAGATTTCTGGCAAAAACTCTGAGAGTAAATAAAATTGCCATGAAAAGATTCTCAAAAATCTGTCGTTCGGAGTCGAATTTAAACTGTAGGTCCCACCACTCATGTATAAAAATTAACACACACAACATAAGTGGTTGAGAAACTAAGTCGTAATCCTGACTGAAGGGTTGTAATGACCAGTTATGTATGTATGTATGTATGAACACAATACAGTTTGGGAACCAATCACAACCGTAGGTGGCTAAATAAGACGTAAGTACGTCTAGTACTTAGAAGACAATATTATCATCTTTGCCGACTTCTGTTAACCAACGCATCAAATAACGGTCTCGCCAGAACCAGCTCAGCCGCTGGAAGTTAGTGAGATGAACAACATCCATGTCGTAGAGAAGCTCATACAACACATTGCCAACTCGCTCTGCACCGAAGATATTACGTATTACTTTTCTCTCGAATACTCTCAAGGCTGCTGCTTAATAGCGTCCGTGCTTCTGCGTCGTATCATCATCTGGTTTTCTTTAATTGGCTACAAAAAAGTGTTAGAATTCAACTAAAAACTATATGGAGCCATAAATATTAACAATGTGTGTATTACTTTATTATTCATTTTATTATTGTTGGCGACTCAAATGTGACATGTGTGTTGACTTGTCTTTAAACTGTTTTCAATAAATTTTAACTCAACGTTTATATACGAAAAAGAAACATGTAAACAAAGCTACAGGCACTTAAAAAATTTCCTTAAATTCTCAAGGGAATTATAAAACTAACTTTATATAGAAGCAATACAAATGTAACAAAAACACCAAAGTTATTATGATTTGTGCATTAAAGAAGGCTATAGAAAACAACTGGAGAAAGTTTTGCATGTAACAAAGCCGCTGTTAAATTATTATTCAGTAACATGTATAAAAGTTTGTAAAAAATTATATAAAAATAGATGGAAAAATTAAAGTTACAGTTGTTCGCACTTTAACTTTATATACATATTTACATACATATATTTCTACTCACAACCACATAACAAAAATGTATTCTTATTAAAATAAAACTTATAATAGGGTAAACGGGTATAACAAAAAATGTATATGAAGATTCTGCTGCTGAGTACCAAGAATTTAATTATAATGTTATCTTTTTTTTTTTCTTTAGTTAGATTAGTCTTCTGAAGAAGATGATTTAGGGCTATTATTACAACTTGCCGTTAACTAAATTGAAAAAAAAAATTTTAACGGGCAGATAAATTGTTTTTCATTCTCATAAGTGGACAATATAGTAAAAGTGAGCGTTTAGTTAAAGGGAAGATCATTCTACCTTTAACTTTTAAAGTTAAGTTTATGTTTGAACTTGCCATATTATATATTATTATCAATATGGCAACTTCAGATATAAACAAAATGATCAAATACAACAAAAAAGAAGAAGAAAAAACTTTTTTAATTGAGCACTGCTATAGACATGCTCCGGCACTGTCATATTTTTGAAAAAGTTAACTTTGTTTTATGTGTAGGTTGTAATAACGAAAAGAAGTTAAAGGTGACTTTAAAGTTCACTTTAGTTAAAGTTACCTTTAACTAAACCCAACTTTAACAGCAAGTAGAAATAATAGCCCTAAGGGTGATACTTGAAACCGACACCAGTGTAAGTAGTATGCTTGATCCCAATACTCTAATTCAATATCACTCATATGCCGCATATACAAACTTTAATTTCAGAAATATTCGGGGTGTATGAAATAAAGCAAAATATAAAATTTTTTTAATTTTAAAACCTTTAGCCTATAATAATACAGCTGAGTATGTTAGTGAAGAGTTTGTTAGAATAACATATTAGTACATATTAAAGTCATTGCTGAGCAGAAGTAGAACGTGTATGCAATTTTGAATATTTTACAAAAAAAAAATTACATTCCGTTAGCACTTTATAAATTTAATGAAGATAATTTTTTAATAATCAACTTAATTTATAAGAAATGCAAAGTATTTTCTGCCACATAATTTTTAAGTAAATACAGGTACAAGTGGGATTAGAAATTATTATTAAAAATAAGCAATATTAAGGACAAAATTTTGTTTGCATCAGATTTAATATATTTCGACGATGGTAATGAACGTTTTATTCGACTTTACGTTGAACTACATCAAAATACTTGATTAGAACGACTTGATATGCACGACAGGTATGTGCAGTTCAGTTTATAAACGAAATCTGATTCAACAAATGAATACTGATGGAAATTCCAAGTATTGGAAATTTCCAACTCCAAGATTTACATTGCACAGCAACACTGAGAGGTATTACTAAAAGTCTCAAACAAGTCCCTGAAAAAAAACCTACACCCAGTGAAAATAGCCTAATTTATAAAGCTGTGAAAGATTCTTTCAATAAAATTGAAAATTTAATTTCATTGGATTTTGGTATTAATGAATGAGATGTTGGTGTATTGCACAATGTAAACCATTTGTGACAAAAAAAAAATCATATGAGTCGATGACATTTTGGAAAAATATACCTTTGAGCAACGAGTCGAAGTTTTGCCGCTTGGGGTTTTGCTTGCCTAGAGCATCACTCAAAGTACACTGCTAAAACGGTTAAACGTGGTCTTAGCATTTTCATTGTGTGGACAGTATTTTCGTGGCATGCCGTAGGCACAAAATTACTACTAAAATTGTAAAGAATGTACACATATCCAAACAAATTATTGTTAATTTATTTTCATAGCATTTTAAAAAAATAACGTGATTAAAAAAATCCAAAATTTAAAAATTTTAGAATATATACGCAGATCGAGCTTTGTATCAGAAATGATACATTTAAATTTTTGAGACACTAAAACTTTAATTCAGAAAAATAAGCTCGTCTTATGAACTGACGAAAGTATTGGCTGCAACAAACACGACAAGAGAAGTTTAATTGCCGAAGATGGTACTACTTGGAACAGAGAATCATACGCCTTGAAAGGTTGAATTTTCTGTTTTTGATATTGATTGAAGTAGTCGTAGTCTAGTATGTAGCGCGTTAGCTTATTAGACGTCAGACCAATTTTACAACATCAGGTCAGATATTTCCAATTTACAACGAAAGGTTGGAATGACCGATTATGTGTGTATGTATGTAATACTCCTGCTGCTGAAGATTCTGAAAATGAAGAAAGCAGAAGCTGATCTCATGAACTGACGAAAATATTGGCAGCAACAAACATGTCATGGTTTATCGATAAGATGGTACTATTGTACTTGGAGCAGAGAAATATTGAAATGATACCAATTTTCACGCAGATTGCTAGCAGCTGTTTCTTGAAATGTTGTTGAGTACTTCTTACTGCTCTTCACGTGACAGACAAACTTTAGAAAAACAGTATTTCGTACTATGTTTCATTGGATGGATATTACAGATGATAATATTTCTGTGAACTACGTACGTAGGAGGTAACAGAATCATTCGCTTTGATAACGTGCTACTCGAAAATGATGATAAATTTACACACATAATGTGTCTTTTCGAAAAATGAACTGAAAGTCTGTCAGCTTCTAATAATCCCAATAATTTTGTAGCTGTAGATGAGTAACTAATTGAATTTTATTTTCGTTATAAATTTCGTGGTTCACCGAAATTGAATTGTCAGTTTTAGTTTCGAGTACATGCTACGTGCGTAGTAACTACTTACAGAAACTTTTATCCGGGAAACCAGAGAGAGAGAGAGCATTGTTATTGACATAATCGATGTTCTATTGCAACGGGAAACTTTTTTACCACACATGACGTTGACAACAAATTTTTCTAACGAAATATAACAATGGTTTGTACAATCAGGCTTCAGCCATTACTCAATTGATAGCATTACAGGTGCAAGTAACAATAAGCTGGCCAATCTATACAAAGAAACTTATAAATCGCCACAAAGCAAGGGTATTCGAATTGTAACATTGGTGTAAATTATTACCATTTAGAAAAAATAAAACCAAGCTGACACGACGTTTTTTATTTTTACGTAAAAAACCTTACTGTAATGTGCACCATGTCAAAAATGTTGGCCTAAATTTAATAAAAGTGATAATAAAATGTAATAAAAATTGGACAAAATCCATCAATAATTGCGAAAAGTCTGTGTACCAGAAGTATGTTTCAAAAGAGCTAGAATTATGAAGTTTTTTAAGGCTCGATCTACGGATATACATATATTAGAACTACCATGTCTAAAATTTATGGCCACCAAAATCATGTTGGATTCTCATTAAAATTTGAAATTCATGACAAATTTTAATGTAAAATATATGCATCCAAACTAAAACGTTTCCTATGGTGTTATACGTTATATAATGAAATATGTACCGCATGTAGCATACATTTACATAATACGTGCCGAATATGATGAATCCATTGATTACTATTTGAAGAAGAAAAAACTCGCCATTGTTTTAATCATAAAGCTGAAAAATGTTGACTAAAAAACGTTGCATGATTAAGCAAGAAAGATGAAAATAAAAGATGAAAAACACTTGCTGTTTTTATTGTGAACAAAAGAGCCGCTTTAAAAATTCAATGAATAAAAATGAATGACATCAATAAAAAAAATATTGAATTTAGGTCACAGCAGAAAGCTTATCATTTTGTTGGTTAAAAAAGTAATCATATGCCTGATTGAATTTCTCTGCTATCTGAAGGCAGACACAATTATTTAAATTTTTATACAATAAACAAGCGTTTAAAAGACTGATTTAATATTAATTTAAAAATATGTTCTGAAATTTATGTAGCAAGAGCTTACAGCTATATAATCGTAGGAGAATTTAATTGAACTTTACTATCAGTCTCGTTGAGAGTTGAAAGTTTATTTAACTTTACTAATGTTGTCAGAGCCATTGATATTAGTCGATTATTTCCTAGAATTTAAAACAGTTTTTAATAAATTAATAAAATTATAATTAACTTAAATTTGTCAAAAAGGTTGTCGGCGAAATTTTTAACATATTGTTACGAAAATGGAAAAATCTAAATACTGGTGTTTTCTTTTACATCGTTTAACAATAAAATTATAAAAAAGCTACAAAAACAAATACAATGAACCTGTTTACAAATTATCGCACTGCCTAATATACAACAAACAAGTAAACAAAATTATAACTAAAAAATGGTAAACAAGTAAACAAAAATACAACAAAAAATACCACAAGACTAAATGTAAACAAAATAACCTGTGATTTTTTAGCTATTATCTTTTTGGCAACACTGGTTTAAACAGATCACGCAAGTTTCCTGTTTTGTTCCACTGTCAAACATCTTCAGTTTGGTCTATAATTTAACCATGAATCGTCTTACAAACGAACAACACTTGCAAATTATTGAATTTATCAAAATGAGTGCTCTGTTAAAAAGTTTATGGCGCGCTTCTTCCATTTTATGGTCAGTTTAATCGACCCACTGAAGCGGCTATTCGGCATTGGGCTATTGTGACTAAATTTCGCACAAAATTTACATTGTTGGACATTAAACCACCAACACGCTTACGTAGAGTGCGAACTGAAGAAAATATCGCAGCTGTATTGGCCAGTGTTAATGATGACCATCAATTACCGATTCGTCGCCGTTCGCAGCAATTGGGCCTCTGTTACTCAACAACCTGGAAAATTTTGCGGAAGGATTTAGGTATGAAGCCTTTCACAATACAGTTGGTGCAATAATTGAAGCCGAACGACCTACCGCCACGCAGAATTTTTGTTGAATGGGCTGTTGGAAGGTTGGCCGAAGATCCACTTCTTTATCGAAAAATTGTGTTCAGCCAGAAGCATTGCAAAAGCTACCAATGCATCCAGAAAAAGTCACAGTTTGGTGCGGTTTATGGGCTGGTGGCATCATTGAACCGTACTTCTTCAAAGATGCTGCGAATTGTAACGTAACTGTGAATGGTGAGCGCTACTGTTAGATGATATATAACTTTTTTTTGCCCAAAATGCAAGAGGTTGACTTACATGACATGTGGTTTCAACAAGACGGTGCCACATGCCACACAGCACGTGTAACAATGGACTTATTGAGAGAATAGTGCGTTGAACATTTTATTTCACGTTCGGGACCGGTCAATTGGCCGCCTAGATCGTACGATTTAACGCCTTTAGACTATTTTTTGTGGGGTTTTGTTAAAGCTCATGTCTATACAGACAAGCCCGCTTCAATAGACGCATTGGAAGACAACATTGAAGCATTTATTCGTGAGATACCGACTGGAATGTTGGAAAGAGTATGCCTAAATTGGACTAAGCGGATGGACCATTTGAGGCGCAGTCGCGGTCAACATTTGCATGAAATAATCTTCAAACATTAAATTATATGGACCATACTATCGATTCAATTAAAGATTTCATGCATTTTTCTGAATTTTATGCGTTTTTTTTTTTATGTTCCTATAGTTCTTAAATACATACACAAACAACAATAATGAAACAACGATGTTTATATTTATAGAGATCTCGAGAAGGCGAAGCCTCTAACATTCACCTTCAAGAACATTCATCAGACTGTTTATGATGCCATATAAAAGGCAAGTCAAAACAGGTGACTGAGGAGAGAAAGTTCAGTCAGTCTTGTGGGAAGACGCAGTGCTTTTGAAGAGAGTAATCGTAGTTTGAAAATCTCCATTACAAAAATCTGTCGAACAATTGTCTAATAATTGTTATTGTTTATGCAAAGAATGTAAACAGAGGAGTAACAAACAAAGCAATTGTTGTTGTTACATCAAGTTGTAAACAGTGGTACACAGAATTGTACGAATAATAAAGAATTTTAATTAAAACTACACAAACTTATTTTTATTTTATTTGCAATCTATGAGCTCATATTTTAAAGGTTTTTAAAAGGTAAAAACCTAACAATATATTGGATCTGGATCCACTTAACAAATTCAGGTTTTATCTCCATAGAGGACGTCAATTAGGACAAGTCAATTAAGACAAGTACAATAAAAGGAGGTCGAATTGATCCATTGTACAACGTCCTAGTTTCTCACACCACTTACATATGTTGTGCGCGTTAATTTTATACATGAGTGGTTGGACCAACAGTTTAAAGTCGACTACGAACGACAGATTTTTGAGAAACTTTTTCATGGCAATTTTATTTACTCTCAGAGTTTTTGCCAGAAATAGGCTGAGAGCAAGTCGCCGAAGAAATACTTTTTGTATTTTGTCTTGATGTCTGGCCTGGGGCTTTAACCCTGGCCTTACGTCTAATAAGCCAACACACTACCTACTAGACTAAGGCGACTTCTAAACTGAATTTAAATATTTTATTAATTTAATACATATTTTATATAACTTTGTAAAAAATTCATAACAAATTAAACAATTCTCATTAAATCGGAATTAAAAATTATTTTTTAAGACCACCACATGTCCAAATAAAAAAATTGTTTCACTAAGTTTCATTGAGTGTTCCGTTTTGTGTCCCACGCGCTTCGCCTATTTTACGTTCGATATAATGGTCCTATCCAAAGGACTTTTCGTAATGTGGTGGATAAATGTCCACATTTGCACGTCGACAAAATGTTATATAAGAAAACTTTGCCGCTAACTTGGGAATATGGAGGAGAAAAGGAGTCAGTCAATTTCCCGTTCACAAGAAATCTGCCCTGCACCCGTATAAAATTCACACACTGGATATTCTGCATGAGCGATTTGAGGGCTTAGTCATCTCACTGGGAAATCGTGTGATTTGAATCCGTTAAATTTTTTCTTGTTGGTTATTTTATTCTCAGGTGTGTGCGAATAGGACACAAACCACACAAATTTTTAAAGCCAACATAACCTATGACATCAGATATGTCATGGACATTTTGAATGCGCTGTACTCGGAGAATCCGTGGAGGAAATTTAAACGGTGTTATAAGCCACATATAATGGCACAATAGGCCTCATCCCTAAAGATAATTTTTGGATTAAAAAAAAAGAAAAGCCTACTGCTTCATATCCAATTCAGCGAACTCACGTCGTTGTATATAGTCATCCAATGTGATTTGATCATGCATGAAAACTAAATTGATAGAATTTAGAAAGTGCATGTTGGAAGACTCTATAGCTTATAAGAGTTACTCACTTGAAATTGAAGACAAGAAAGGCAGAATTTACCATCCCATCATCTCGTAAAAAACTACGTTTTTAATTTACGAAAGAAATATCACACTGAAACATAATCACCTTAGTCTACTAGGTAGTATGTTGGCTTATTGGACGTAAGGCCACGGTTCAAACCCCAGGTCAGACATCAAAACGAAAATTGCCATGAAAAGTTTCTCAAAAATCTCTCGTTCGAAGTCGGCTTTAAACTGTAGGTCCCGCAACTTATGGAAAAAAACACCACATAAGTCGTGTGAGCAAATAGGTCCGTAATCCTGACTGAAGGGTTATAATGACCAATTATGTATGCATGTGAATGAAACATTAAAGACAAATAACCAGATAGCTATGCTTATATTTATAAAATTAAAATTATATTTCTTTACCAGATTTTAAGGCAAGAAGTCTTAATAAAAATAAATTTGAAATTGTGTGTATGCCCTCTTGCAGCCTTAATGATATTACCACATATAGCTGCTACACAAATGCATTGCTTCACTTCATTTTAAAACCACTAGAATTTGGAAGCGTGCCGCAATTCAAAGCAGGCTTTAATTCAACGTAATTATTACTCTCACAATGTAGCTGTGGGTATAAAATGATTTCGATTTCGTTATGCATTATCATATATTTCTACGATGGCTTTTGGAGTAAGTTAAATTGACAATTATTTCAGCTACATAAAATTGAACTTCAGTACATGTTTTAAATCATCAATCCATTTAAATACAACATAGTAACAACACCTACATACATAATTGGCCATTACAATCAGTCAGGATTACGGCCTGGCTTCTCACACCAGTCATGTTGTGTGTGTTAATTTTATACGTGAGTCTCGAGACCTACAGGTTAGAGTCGACTCCGAACAACAGATTTTTGAGAAACTATTCATGGCAATTTTATTTGTTCTCAGAGTTTTTGCCAGCAATCTGCTGAGAGGAAGTCGCCGATGAAATATTTTTTCCTATTTCGTTTTGATGTCTAACCTGGGGTTAGAACCGTGGCCTTGCGCCTAATAAGCCAACACACTACCTACAAGACTACGGCGACTCCAATAACAACACCTGTATTTAATAAAAAAAACATTTGTTGATATAAATTAGTTTTGTTTGCTTCAGATTAGAATATTCTGAGATGATCTTAAGAAACTTTATTATAAAGCATTGCGACTATTGAGATATTCTTTAGAGAAGCATAATCATAATCAAAAGTAAGTGAAAAAGATTTGCCTGTATTTCATTCATTTTCATATTTCATATTTTCATTATATAATAAATTTTCCTGAATATATCTTAACAAAATAAGAGGTTATGTTATTGCCTCAAAAAGAAAAGAATGTTCAAAGTTTAAGACATTAACACATACCACCAATTTATGAGAGAAACGTAATCTCAAGGTAATTGCACATTCATTCAAGATATCGTACTAGAATCTCCTCTTGGAAATTGAGTATTTATTTTCTTGTTTAATGTATTGTTACAAAAAAAAACAGTGAACTTGTTTACATGGTAAACAAGTAAACAAAAATATACGAACAACATCAATATAAAAAAGTTGATAAACAGGTAAACGAAAATACAACGGCAAACAATGTAAACACGATACACAAACAACAATGGAACAACGAAGTTTACATTTATAGAGATCTCGAGAAGGCAAAGCCACCAACATTCGACTTCAAGATCATTCATCAGACTGTTTACGTTGGCATATAAAATGCAAAACAAAGCAGGCAACGGATTCAGTAAAAATTCAGTCAGTCTTGTGAGAAGGCGCGTTTCGTGTGAAGAGAATAATCGTGGTTTGAAGATCTTCGTTATAACGATCTGCCGAACAATTGTTAGTGTTTACGCAAAAGAGTGTAAAGAAGAATAACAAACAAAGCAATTGTTGTTGTTTACATCATGTTGTGAACAGGGGCACATAGAATTGTACAAACAATAAAGATATTAACTAAAACTAAACACAAATTTATTTTAAATATGCTTGCATGACCTTAACAATGGGTGGTATACCAAACACGCACGTGCAACTCATGGCATTCAAATAAATCATCGTATGCTTCTATTACCAGATATTCGAGATATAATTTATGAGTTTATGAGTTTGAGAAAAATCGATGGTATCCATAAATGTAGAAATTCGACCTATAGAAAAATTAAATCAGGTTTCTAATTCCCGTGTAAGTTATTTATATTAATTATTAAATTATTTATAAAACTATCAATTTATTTATACATTTGTTCATTTTTCTAGACCATGTATTGTATTTAAGAAGTTTGATACATCTTAAAATTTTATGAATATTTGTCGGAACACAAATGTTCTGTTCTTTGTGTGTTTATGTAAATTTAATTATTGATTATAACTGCGTGTTATAAGAATAATTTAAAATAAAAAAGCAATTCAAATTATTATGCCTTTTAAATAAATAAATATTATATTGTTACGTTTATACCTTTTAAAAGCGTTTAAAGTATGAGCTCGTAGATTGCAAATAAAATAAAAATAAATTTGTGTTTAGTTTTAATTAAAATTCTTTATTGCTCGCACAATTCTGTGTACCACTGTTCACAACTTGGTGTACCAAAACAATTGTTTTGTTTGTTCTTTCTCTGTTTACACCCTTTGCATAGACGATAGCAATTACTAGTCAATTGTTCGACAGATCTTTGTAACGGAGATCTTCAAATCATGATCACTCTCTTCAAACACACCGCGTCTTCACACAAGTCTGACTAAACTTCACTAACTCAGTCCCCTGCTTTGCCATGCCTTTTATATGGCAAAGTAAACAGTCTTGAAATCGAACTTCCATGACTTCGTCTTCTCGAAATCTCTATAAATGTAAACATCGATGTAAGCTTCTTTGCTTACATATATTATTGTAGTGTTGTTGGTGTATTTTTTTTTACGCGTCTTCCATTTTTTTTATGAAGGTGTGTGTTTATAATTGTAATGTTAAGCGATGTAAAAGCAAAACACCAGTATCTAGATTTTTCGTTTTCGTAACAATATTTTACCATCTGCTAACAATTAAAATGACTTTGAAAGGAGTGGTTATGTTCTTGAAACCTTTAGCGTTATAGTTAGTACAAGTGTTATTGTGCGAGGTTTTTAAACATGATACCTGTACTCTCACTCTATATTAAAACACTGAATGCATTTGGCGGCAACAGCTTTCAAAAATACATAAATTCTGTCAGTTGCCGTGTGAGCGTAATATTTTACAAGCATTTTAACGAGCACTTTTTTAACATTCAGATTTTGAAAGTTGAGAAACACACATTAACGAATTATTTGTTCGAAGCGAAAACTATTTCATTCATACGCTGACCAAAAAGAATGTCATAGGTAGTTCATCTATGAGCTCCAATTTGGTATACTTATTTCATATTCCGGTATCTTATAATGAGAGTTGCAATGTTGCCCTCCAGGATTGGAGTTGTGGCTTAAGTTATAGAAGACCAAATATCGCAAATTTTAGTTTAATTACAACATTTGTTTATAATTTGTTTTCAGTTATTTAAAAAAATTTACATTTCTGTTTAATGTACACTGTCAGACAAAATAAAGTGCGGTTTGAAATATTTTTTGTTTTTTGATTAAAGCATATGTTTATTGCTTTCAAATGTTTATAAATTATAGTTTCATTTTTAATTCGGTTAATATTTTATCTAAAAAGTATCTTAACATTGAATTCTTTCTTTATATATTCTATTTATAATAGAAACTATATGGCACATAAGGAATTTCAAGTGACAAAATAAAGTAACACTTCACTAGAAAATATTATAAATAATTAAATAACTTCAAAATTTAGTACGAAGTAGCTCCTCCTTTGTTATTTATGACTTCTCTTAATCTTTTCGGCATACTTAGCGCAAGGTTCTTCAAAGTACTTGTAGGAATTGCCCTCCATTCACTTTGCAGTTTTTCCCAAAATGTTTTAATATTTTTTCTGGACTCCATCGGGTTTTTGTCATCTGAGATAGCCCAAAGATGCTCTATGGGGTTTAAATCTGGGCTTTGAGCAGGCCATTACAATTTTTCAACATTATTTTCTTCAAAATATGTTTTAGCGACCTTACTCGTGGGCTTGGATTCGTTGTCTTGTTGAAAGATAAACTCCCCCAAGCCCATTTCCTCCTCACTGCTGTAAAGATTTTCTTCCAAAATATTTAAATAGTACTCTCCAGTCATTTTGGAATCAATTTTAACGAGTCTACCTACTCCTGAAGAGGAAAAACATTACCACACCATGAGGCTGCCTCCACCATGTTTTTTAGTATGGATAAGAGTTTTCGATTTAAGCCTTCACAGCACACTCTTTTCCGAGTTTTGCAATTTTTTAGTTCATATTTTGACTCGTCTGTTCAAATAATTTTGTTCCAAGATGATTCAGACATATTTATGTAAATATTTATTTATGTACATTTTTATGGTGGCGGCAGCCTCATGGTGTGTAGGTAGACTCGTTAAAATTTATTCCAAAATGAAGTGGCTATGGGTACGAAAATGGGCTCAGCGCAGAAAGGAAAAAAATGCACAGAAAAATTCTGTTTTTAATCACAATAAAATTAACCTAAACAAATGTTTATATTTTTCAAGTGTTGTCAATTGGTGTATTTGAAAATCGCTGATGTGATGTACATATCTTATAAAAGATGTTAAATCTAAAAATTGAAAATCGAATATATATAAATTAAATGATTTATTTTAGATCTAATTTCAAATTTTTTATAGAGATTTTTGAGAAAGGTTTATACACACCTTGATACGAAATTTATATTCCAAAGTGATTGAATTGCAAATTGAAATATATTCGTTAAAAGGAAACCTGTTGTTGCGTTTAATTAAAATTCTCCATTATAATAAACTCGTTTCAGAGAAAGACCTTTCTCTTTAATGAGATTAAGGAAAACAACAATTTTACTGAAAAAAATTGCAATAACAAAAAGAGTAACCTCTTATATATCTTATGCATAATTGATCATTACAACCCTTCAGTCAGGATTACAATCTAGCTTCTCATATCCCCCATGTTGTGTGTTAATTTAATACATGAGTGGATTGACCCACAGCTTAAAGCCGATTCCGAACGATAGGTTTTTTGAGTTTTTGCCAAAAATCTGCTGAGACGAAGTCGCGGAAGAAATATTTTTTAGTATTTCATTTTATTGTGGAATTGTTGACCTGGTGTTTGAACCTTGGCCTCAATTCGAATAAACCATTTCACTACCGAATACTCTACGACAACTTCACAGACATATTCATAATACATATGTATATTTAATTAAATAATTGTTGCTATCTTTCAATATTTGCCTTTACTCATCATGCAATACATTTTTTCTATTTTGAAAATAAGAAACGTATAGCAATTGATATAGGCATTCATGTGTATTTAAATTTCATATTCTGAATGTATGTATGCAGGCACGCAAATATTTCTATGTATATAATGAATACATCTACAACGAATAAAAAAGTTTGCATAAAACAAATTATTTATTTACTTCCAATTTTATTTCCTATATTTTTCTTATGATTTTGGTGATTTAGTTTCGCTAGTAGAGAAAACAGCTTCAAACAGCCGTTATTTGCCTCTGTTTGACCATAAAATATGTAAGAGCAAATAAATATTTGCCCAAATGTTTCGGGTGGTCACACTTAAAACATTTTTGTTTGACAGCAAATAATTTTATTTGCCCAAAATTGAAGATTTTTCTGTTTGCCCCTTAAAATTATTTTGTGGTCACATTATGGCAAAGAAATATTTTACGTCTTGGGTCAAATATTTTTTAGATGTGACCTTACCTTTAGAAAGACCACGAAAGATAGGCAAGAAAAAAAGAAAATTAACAAATCAGTAGTGACAAGAGAACTTGCCAACCGGCAATGATTAAAACCGTTACTAGAAAATAGCAGTAAATATTCTGAAGTTTTAACCCTTTTCGACCGTATTAATTTTATATATGGTATATGCATACACAGTTTGCAAAATTGTGAAGGAAAAAGTCAGTGTTGGAAGTGTCAAAATAAAATTCGTCATCGCTACCTTCAAGTTCACTAAAAACTCTTTCAGTAAATTTCTTTATGCCATTTTATTAGAGGATTATTTCGAAATATTTTAAGAAGCGAAATCGCCAAATCTAAGTTAAGCACAACTTATAAAATATCATTCGTTTTCAACGAATTTTGAAAGCTTATCGATTGAGAGCAGACATACGACTAGATCGGTAATAAAGCTGAGAGGAGATATACGACTGGAATGGTAACAAAGCTTTGGTGGCTGAGAGCAGACATACGGTCGCAAAAGATTAAACTGGGAAGCTTGATTTTCGTTGTAAAAATATCCTGATGTGTTATCAGTAAATTTTGTTTGTTAAATTTCAATAAATAAAGCATTTATTTGAAGAAATAAATAACAACAGCTATAAGTAGAAAATTTCCTTTATTTGGAATTGCAAGTCACAGGAAATTTTCATTTTTAAAGGGTAAAAACATAATAATATAAAAATTCATAAAGTGTCATGTCAGAACATATTGGGTTCAATTTGAATATTTAGGTTAGGTTAGGTTAGAAAACGTGTACTTGTCAAATGAGACAATTACAGTACCCGGAATTACTTCGTTATTTCAAGACGAGGGAAGATTGCGGTTTCAACATCGGCATCAAATGGAAATTTGATATGTTTAATGGTTTTAATACAGAATGGATTTTATTTGTTGTTTTAAGAGTTTTTAGGTTTAGTTTTTCTCTTTAATAAAAGAAAATTCAAGGAGAGTCAATGATACACTGTGTTGTGTAAACATTCACTGTCGTTTTGATATTCACTGTCGTTTTGATATTCACTATCGTTTTGAATGCATAAAATAATGAAATCTTGTTGGCATATAGTATTCAAATATATGAAAGAGACTTTGCTGACTGAATTAACAAAGTAAACATTGGTTTTCGCACCTGTGGGTTCAATCAAGTATTTGTAAGCAAACGGCGCAAACATTTTTTGGCTTATATATGATAGAAAGAGCTTGAAATTGTCAAACTCTGTGACTGTGTGTCACAGTTATACGTATCTGACATCAAGTAACTACCACCTTCTATGATGAAAAAATTGTCTCAATAAAAGTATGTGCAAATCGTTTTTAGTGATTGTGAGAAATCGTCGTAACGCTGCTATCCATTTTTAAATTGCATTACACAATAATGGATTTTTTTTCTATTACACTTCTACCATTTGCACGTTACTTATGATATATTTAAACAGGATAAAATATATCCGATTTGTCATTTACCCTGTGTGGTACTGCATTTTAACATTTGGAGTGAACCAAGCAAATAAAAGAATGTTCAAGAAAAATTGGAAATCAAAACCACGACCGTAATATACACTTACGTTAGGAGAGCATGTGTAAACATTTGAAATAATAAATTGGATTCTTGATTTGCACTTAAATGGGTATTCAAAATTCATGAAATCAACAGAAATTCAAAGTAAGATCAAAGAATTCATAGAGAACTGGAACAGAAAAAATTAATTCATCATATCAGACCAACTTTTTTTTTCATTCAAAGACTTCTACTCACATAAGTAACTCTTCTGCTTAATATTATACTATGTTCAGATATGCACTTTTATTGCGTAAATCGCAATAAACGCCATTATTGAGCTCAATATTTCATAAAAAGTTTAAATTAATAATTGCGCAATAAATACTCAAATTGTTATAATATTGAGTAAAACTTAAAATGCACCACTGTCAAAAGTGTATTTAGTGAGCATATAACAGTTAACTGAACAATTTTTGTAGATATTTGACAACTCAAATGTCAACAACGATAAACAAAAAAAAAATAAAAAAATAAAAACAATGTTGTTGAAACAACCGGCTGTTTTGTTAACCAGCTGTCAAATGAATATTGAATAAGCAGCTGAACTGCTTTTATTATTATGCCTGTAAACTTAAAATATTGTACTCAATTAACCGAATATTGACTCAATAAAAATGCATATCTGAACATAGTATTACGAGAAAACAATAAAAAAATAACACTCAAATTATGGTGGTGCTCTCTTGTCCTTAAGGTTATTGTAATGGGGACATTCTGGCAATTATGGTATTAGGTCTCACTTTTTGGAAATGAAACCAGGCCATAAAGTGTACAGTTGAATAGTGCCGTTATATTTAATGCTTGTTGAATAAAATATAGTTCCAATGTCAGTCTTTGTCCATGAATGCCGAAAATTCAAAGCGAAATTTCAATTCATTGAACGATAACTTTTATGTATCGTAAAAAGTCGCAACTTTTTGACTTATGGTATAACTTTCTGACATATTTGACCGCGTTCTGAAATATAAAGATTGCTGCAAAGCAATATTTATTTTGGACTAATGTTGATTACCTTTATGGCATGTCTGAATATTCATTGTGGTATAACAATGGGATTATATGCTGGTCTAACTGAGGAATTTTATTCGTTTGGAGGCCCGCCACCTTACCTAACCTCACATTACCATGATAGAGTGTAGAAATATAATAACTTTATAATACCAATCCAATTTTTCTTGTACAAAAATTCATAAATTAAGCATCCTATGTTGAAGAATTAATTTTTTGAAATTGAAGTTAGAAAACAAACGTTGCTTAGGGGTTTTCATAATTTAATTTTCCATCATATTCTGAATATTCCTGTAAAAGAACCACAAGAAATTTCAAAAAAAAAGTTGTAATTTAAGTGCCCTAAGTACCCTAGCAAGTATTTGAATGCAACAAAGGCAGATTCTTAAAAATTTATTGTCCTTTTTTATACAAACTCTTGATACATACACTTATCCGTATGCTATGTCCCATAAATATTCATATATTTGTACGTAATAATATGTCTTGCATGTCTTTATATGACATGTCTTCAAGTGGTTGTAGAAAATTTCTTTTGTCCCATTTTCTTAACTTTAGAATTTGTTTTTAGTACAGTAATCCTCATAAGGAACTCTGCCTGTTAAGCATGCAAGAGACTACTGTGGCTTTAATGGAATGTTCTTATGTTATACTTTAACATAAAAATAAAAATAGTAAAATAGTAAAATAACTAAAAATTAATATCCTAACGAGGGGTTAAATGTTAAAACTTCTTACGTTATGTTCTTGTTTGCTATTGAGTATGGGTCAACAATTTTATGAACTCCTTGTTATTCATAAATTGTATTCACATTAAATTTTTTTTAAATTACAGTATTTCGACGTTAACTATGTATTTAGTATTAATGCATGTTAGTATAAAAGTATACAAAAACAATGAAACCCCAACTCGTTATGTTGCAACTTACAGCTGACAAAGTTAAAATGCAGAAACTTCTAAATTGAAATTCAAATGACATTTCAGTGGGTGCATCAATTATACAAATTATTAATATTTGACCCTAGGTCTTGTTGCTTTGCATAATTTTGAATAATAATACTTTAATAATACCATTTAAACTTGTAAAGTATGCGGTCGTAATTCAAGTAAATCAAGAGAAATTAAAAATTTTGTTGGACAATGTACTACGTCGTCTCAAATCATTTACATTCTTATTTACATTGCTTTGTAGCTTCTCTTCTCATACCAGCATGATAATATTGTTACGAAAATGGAAACGGTGTAACATCGTTTAAAATTAAAACAAAAACAATAAAAACCATATACCAACAACGGTAGTATGAAAGAAAAGAGGATAGACAAGTAAGCAACAACAAGCAATGTAAGCAAAATACACAAACAACAATGAAGTCGTGATAGAGATCTCGAGAAGGCGAACACACGAATATTCGACTTCAAGAACCTTCATCAGACTGTTTACGTGATCATATAAAAAGGCAAGACAAAGCAGGCAACGAGTAGTAAGAATTCAGTCAGTCTTGTGTGAAGACGCGTTGCGTGTGAAAAGAACAGTCATGGTTTGAAGATCGCCGTTGAAAAGATCTGCGTTGTAAACATAGAAGAATAGCGAACAAGCAATTATTGCTGTATTCCTTAAGTTGTGATCGGTGGCACCCAAAATTAGTGCGAATAAGGAAGAGTTTAATTGAAACTAAACAACAATTTAATTTTATTTTGTTTGCAATCAACGAACTCTTATTTTAAACGTTTTTAAAAAGGTAAAAACGTAAAAATATGGAAAAATCTGTTGGAATTATAATGTAGCCGTCATTATTAATTGGCATCAGCAATTAAAAGCAATTGTTTTCAAAAGGTTGCATCTGATGGATCATTTCGTAACTGCACTCTCGTGTTGGTGGTAAATGGTCGATTATTGTTAAACGACTTCTAGATGTGTCGCCAGTTCCTAAAAATGGTACAAATTTCGCATATAAAAAGCATAATTTTTCTGCTACTACCACCCATTATTGTGCATAGGTTTGATAGCTTTAAACACGCATTGTCGCCGTGGTCTAGTAGGTAGTGTGTTGGCTTATTAGATGTGATGCCTAAACGAAACTGAGAAAATAGAAGTAATACACCTGAACATAAATTTATTTTTATTTTTATTTACAATCTACGGACTCATATTTTAATAGGTTTTAAAAGGATAAAAATGTAACAATGTATAGATTTTATTTTCAGACTACATGTTATCTATCTCGTTGATTAAAACCATCTTCAAACAATAGTTGCATTTAATTATCATATCCGAAGAGTTACAAATTGTCGATAGGAGAAATGTAAAGATGATTAATGAAACTTAGATACATTAAAATACTGTTTTTATTTTCTGTTATAGAAAAAGTAAGAATGCATCGCAGGCAGTTGAAAACATTTGTAAAGTTTATAGAGGTAATGTTGTAAATACGCAAAGAGCAAACAGAGGCGAATTGCTCATTTTCAAGATGATAATATTGATGGTAAATGTGAATCTCGCTCTAGTTAATCAGTAACTAAATTATTCATGGAAAAATGTACCGTCACAGTTTAAAAATCAACCCAATGAACGGAATTTCTATTAGCGATTCACTGATTAAACGGAAAGAACTCGATCAAAAGTGAATCATGCACAAAAAATATAATGGACGAAGAAAGCTAAAGCTTCGCATTAGAGCATTCAGAAAGACAATGGTGTGTCTAGTGTTACAGCCAAAGGTCGAAACAATCTTTGTATTAAATTCAAAAAATATTCTAAATTGTTTAATTTTACAAGGGACTGAATTAATTTTTTTATGCTGCTCATAAAGTTACAAAACGAAAAAGGAAAGTTACAATATTTGACATATGCTATGTAGTGTATAATGATTTATCGATAGCAACAGAGGTGCAAAAATTTGAATAATATTCAACATAAAGTGGAATTGCTAGACAACTATTGTCTTCTGCAACCTGAATATATTAAATATCTTGAATAACTCGACTCGAAACTGAAACAGCTAGTCCCTGTTCTGATCTTGTATCTTCAGATTACACTATGCGACACATACATACATAATTGATTATTACAACCCTTAATCAGGATTACGACCTAGTTTCTCAGACCAGTCGACTCCGAATGAAAGATTTTTGAGAAACTTTTCATGGCAATTTTATTTACTCTCAGAGTTTCTGCCAGAAATCTACTGAGAGAAAGACGCCGAAGAAATACTTTTTGTATTTTGTTTTGATGTCTGGTCTGGGGCTCGAACACTGGCTTTAAGTCTAATAAGCCAACACACTACCTACTAGACTACGGCGGCTATGCGACAAAATACCAAAAATTGTAGTAACTACCTAGTCTAAGTTGTTCAGTTATCAAAAATTTTTAAAATTTTTAATTTGAAGTTAATTTGATAAGAGAACATATATAAAAATATGACACAGCTGTTATACTCTTTAAATAACTACAGTAAGTTTTGTCCGATTTTATAAACACAGTGTCATTCTCTTCACAAAAGAATGCACTTTAAAAATATCACTACTTGTTTCATAGTTTTTAATTAAATTTTCCAAACTTGGAAAAATAAGAAAAAATAATATTTTTCAAGTTTACGCCATCAAATCTCATAACATATAAGTTTGATCAAAATGTTTATGTATATCGTTTGAAAGGCTAAAAAACATTGTGTTTTTAAAATAGGTTCAAACATATTTGGGTAATCAATAATTTTATGTGAAAAGATCAAAAAACCGTTTTTAGCAAATAAAACAAGTTTGGAGGGTTCGAAATAAAAATAAGAAAAGTATTTTTGAGTTCTCAGTTACTCGGGTGTATTTTCACTGTCCCACCGTGTTACTATTTGTTTCAATCTCGCCCTCTTTGTGGCGCAAATTTAATTTTCGTAGAGGTCTTCGAAACGAAATTCGAAAGAAATTTAGAAATTCTAAATTGAAAGAATAATAACAGGTTTTATACCAAAACTACAAAACATTTTCGATGTAAACGGGATCGTTAACAAAGTTCGTTACAAATATAAGGAAAATGTGTTAAAACTCTTTGTTAAATTTGAAACCTAACTTTTTTGAATACCAATTAAAAACAATTTATGTAAAAATATTTTGAAAATCATCTCGTTTTCAGAGATACTAAGGTTACATACTTACTTACATTTTATAATTGGGCATTACAACTCTGTAGTCAGGATTACGACCTAGCTTCTCACACAACTTATGTTGAGTGTGTTAAAGTTTATTATTATTTATTAAGCAAGCTTGCTATTTTATTTTTTTTTTATTAATCAACATGTTTTTCTTTCGATTCATCAAACTTTAAAACTTAGTGCAAATACGTACTGACTTACTTGCTCATTGCAGCCCTTTAGCCAAGATTACAACCCATCTTCTTTATTGACTGTAAAGGGCAGATTTAAAGGATTTTTCAAGGCCGATAACTAGCAAATAAAATTTTTGTTCATATTTAGTTGTGTTCAATACGTCCGAGCCATGGGTTGAACCCTCGTCGGGCCCTCGTCTAATAAGGCAACACACTATCTACTAGACTACAGCATACCTTATCGACATATAAATGTAATAAAAAGTTTTATAAATACATTTTTGAAAACATCTCAGTAAGAGTTGGATGAGTTATATAGACGGCTTGGTGATGAGGCAAAGAAAGGCAGTTCTTTTGCGATGCCGCAGTCTGTTTCCAGAGCCATGGAGAATAATGGTTAAATTAACGGGAGTCAAGTTTAACGAGATACTAATCAGACAGCATCGCAATTTGACAAATCGAATTTGTCAGCCAATTATCTTTGGTGGACAATTAAAATGAGGAGTAAATCGATTTTTGCACCAGATTACCGATAAGTACCCTTAGCATTGCAACTGATAAAAATATCATAGTAGACTGAATGAATACTTATTTTATAATACGGATCGATTGAAGCCCAATATGCAGTCTCTATGATGAGATGAACTCATTACCAAACACAGATTTGGAATCTAAGCGACTTAAATGCATCTCAGACGGAAACAACTGAATTTCTATCAAGAAATTGGTAGGGAGTGATTCTTACTGACGTTGAAAAGTATCTAGATGCGGAAGACAAATACAGTGCACAGCAAAAGTCTTAGTACGGCAATATATTTCGATAAAAAGAAGTCCCCACAGACTTAAAACTCTTACACAAAGTCCCTATATGACTTCAAGAGAGTATTTAGGAGAAAGAACGGTTACCTAATCGCTACACCTCAAACAAAAGTCAACCGAAAAAATTGGAAATGGTGCCACCAGAAAACACTAAACAAAACTTATACACTCGATTCCAAATGGTTTAAATGGAGTACATGACATTAAGGAATATTCTACTAAATACAAGGGATAACATTTTCATATATTAGGCCTTTGAATTTTAAATTTCCTCAGGGTTCTCCTTGGGGGTAAATTCTGGAAATTTTCCTTACTTTTCTCTTGTTTTATGAGTAACATTAAAAAATTGTTTGTTTTATAATAAAACAGAAATAAATTAATATAATAAATATATAAACTATAAATTTTTATACAAACTTTTGGCTAAAATTCATGAAATTGCCGTATATTGTCGTACTAAGATGTTTGCTTTTATATAGTAAAGACCTTGATAAGACCAAACACACGCTGATAAAAGGCGTCTTCAGGCAGTAGTTACCGATCAGAATTATTTGAGTCCTATAGGTGCACCGACTAACAGTTAATTTAAAGCAGGACATTAAAAAATTGAACTCATATGGATCCAAACATATTATAGATGACGCTTTACCAGATATTACACATACAAAATCAGTGGACTGTGAAAAATTTATGAAAAAGGTAAAGATATTTTACGTCCTTGATAAGCTAAGCTATTCCAATACGTATAATTTTTGTATTTAATTTTATTTGTTGTGTTTAATTTTGTGCATAGCGCTAAATTGTTCTACTAAAAACTTAAAAGTCTTTATATATTTCAAGGCATTGAAATAAATTAATTAGCATTGTAATCAGTTTACACTAAACCATGAGCTGTAACCGTATGCCTAGGCCAAAATTATAGAATAACTTTCACGCGAAATTCAGTGCAATATTTATACGCCATTTAGTTTAATGCATAATAACTGTGCACATCATTTCTAGTTGGCGTACATTAGTCCGCTATTGTTTCACCAAAAATTTAATTTAGTTTTACAACAGCCGGATGCCTCCATTCAACACTGACATTGTATAAGTACGTTCATGTATGCTATACATACAGGACTAGTAGGAGGAAACAACAGCGATGTTAGTTTCAAAGGAAGTTGTGTGGATGCAACACATGGTGATTCTTATTTGTGCTTAACAAGTGTAAAAACCATATCAAGCTTTTAATTGCTGTCAAAGTATTCATGGTAACGTTATTTGAATACCTTAAAATGGCAAACAAATTTAGCCCATTACACGAAGCGACAGTCAAAAAACACCTAGCTAATGACATAGTGTAGGTTGTGAGTTTTGTTGAGTAGAAAAATATTTTTTTTATATTTCTCGAACCCTCCAAATCTGTTTTATTTGACAAAAACGGTATTTTTGATCTTTTCACACAAAGTTATTGATTATCCAAACTTTTTTAACCCATTTTCAAAATCCAAAGATTTTTGAAAAGGCGTCATTTGAGCCTTTAAAACGATATACATTAACATATGATTCAAACTTACATATTATGAACTTTGATTGGGTAAACTTGGAAAATATTATTATTTTTTTCTCATTTTTCAAGTTTAGCTATTCTTAATTGAAAAATTTAATTAAAAACGTAAAATACGTGATGATATTCTGAAAGTGCAGTTTCTTGGGAAGAGACTGACACTCTGGTTAATGAAATCGGACTAAAATTGCAATAGTTATTATTCAAATAGCATAACGGTCGTGTTAAATTTTTCAGATATGTCATCTTATCAAATGAACTTTCAGTTCAAACATTTTCAAAAGTTTTGATGGATCTTGATTGTTTATCGCAAAATGTGTCAATTTCACGTTTGCACGACTTGTGTTTTTTGTAAATATTATTATTTCTCTTTGTGCAAACATTGTCAACTTCTGGTGATCGCTTAAACGTGAAATTGACACATTTTTCGACCAACAATCAAGATCCATCAGAACTTTTGAAAATTTGTGAACTAAAAGTTCATTTGAAAAAATATATATATGAAAAATATAACTAGACTCTTTAAATAACTGCGGTAATTTTTGTACGATTTGATCAAACGAAGTGCCAATCTCTTGACAAGATAATGCAGAATACATACAGAATTGGTCATTACAACCCTTCAGGCAGGATTACGTACTAGTTTCTCACACCACTTATGTTGTGTGTGTTAATTTGATACATGAGTGGTGGGTCCTACAGTTTAAAGTCGGCTCCGAACGACTGATTTTTGAGATACTTTTCATAGCAACTTTATTTGCTCTCAGAGTTTTTGCCAGAAATCTGCTGAGAGGAAGTCACCGAAAAAATACTTTTTGTATTTTGTCTTGATGTCTGGCATGCGGCTGGAACCCTGGCTTTACGTCTAATAAGCCAACACACTACTAGACTACGGCGATTTCTATAATGCAGAATGTCATCACTTATTTCATCGGTTCAGAAATGTTTGTGGAATCAATTAATTTGGGAGTCCAAAAAAACAGTTTTTGTCAAATAAAACACGTTTGGAAGCTTCAAGAAATATAAAAAAAATATTTTTGAGTTCTACTAAACAAAACTCACAACTTGCATTAAATCATTAGCTGGGTTTATTTATTTTCTTTTATTTTGTCGTATAGTGTTATTAAAGAGACTAGAATTAATAAAATATAACAACAAATTTATGTTAGTTTGTTAGCAGCAAATTATTTTTGCATGATGAGTAAAGTATCCAGCAAATGCTTAGTACTACCTCAGACAACTTTCAAACGATTTTCCTGATCTTCCAATAGGGCCTTTCCAGTTTTGGCAGTTGACAACGGTCATCTTAGAGAAGCAACTTCTGTCAAAATATTTGACATTGCCAAATCGCGAGACCATAGACAGCGACGTATTTTCCCTGAATAGCTTCTGTAATAGTTAGCAATTGACCCTATTTTTTATCGAAAAATAAACTTCACCGTTAGGCAAACTTAATTGTCGAATACGTTATGATACTAATCCACATAAGATGCGGAATCCTCCTATGCATCCCGAACAAGTTACTGATTTGTGTTGATTTTAGGTTGGTAGCGTCATAGATCTACGAAAGAACGAACACGAAGGTGGACAGCCCATCACTGTCAAAAGCGAGCTCGATAGATCGCGCAAACCAACTTCTGAATTGAATAATCTAGACACCAATGAAATATGGGTTCAACAGGATGGCTTTACAAACCACTCAGCTCATGCCACATTGGCTATTTTGCACCAGCAATTTGATGGTGTTGGAATCTCACGTGAAGGTGCTGTAGACTGGCCATTAGATCGAGTGATTTAACCACGTTAGACTTTTTCTTGTACGATTTTCTTTCAACATAATCCATGCCAGATCGGTTTCACCTGATTTATGAGCCAGTGTCATGTAAAATTATTTCATTACGCCCTGTGAAGTTGGAGGGGATCTGAACTGATCATAATACACAGTTGGTCCATCCTCTCTGCCGCCGCCTGTTTTTTTAGTTGAATCTCGATTTAAGTGTTATCCAATGCTTGACTTCGCTAATATCTCGAATACATTTCAAACCAATTTCAGAATTCCCTCATTACAACATCGTCTTAACTACGTATGAGTTATTCATTCAAAGAACACAGTGTCTTCTCCTACAAGAAAAGTCACCATCATTTTCCCCTCAGTTTGACTGCGGTCAATGTTGGCTGCCTATACCGGAGATGCTTGCCGACACCCGAGTTTCACCTTTGACGCTTCTTATTACGTTTACTTACTACACCTTAAGTAACTGTTGCAATTGATCGAAGTTAGTGTGTAGTGAAGCTGCATAGGATCCATGTTTGCATGAGTTCACATGTCCTTTCTAGTATTCCTAGGTCACTATAGTAGTACTGATCATGACCGTTATATGTATATTTTTATTAACTGTCCGTATGTATGCTGGCGCCACAACCGGTTTTGTCTGGGATTCTATGTCTTTGAATTCCAATTTCTTGCTGTAGCAAAGAGAAAGGGTCCCTCGCATGTATTAAGTCAGTTGAGTTGCTGTTATATTTCAGAGTTTCGATCTGTACACAAAAAACTTCATTATTAAATAAAGTCTTTACCATTCTAACTCTATTAACAACAACGTTAAGGGCATTTGCAATTTTTTTCAACACAACTGTTTCCTCATCTCTGTTGTCAGATAACGCAATAGTTTTATTTCAGTACATGGTTCTGCTTTCAAACACATTTATTTTGTGAATGACACAACAAAATTCATATTGTTTGTGCTTATGGTTTCCCGTAGATTTAATACAATCAGTGGAGCTACAACTACAGGTGTCACAAAAAAATGTGTGGTAAAATGTACTGCAACAAGGCTTTTGTCAGTTGAAAACTCTTCAATAAAAATTTAATTAAAAAAAACACAAAATTTGACTCACCAATGATTTCAAAAGCATTTTGGTATGAAATCCTATTGAATACGAACAAACTCACCTGCCCACTATTATTAGTGTGCATCACCCATTTCTTTATACATCAACATTCAAAATTACATATACTGCTCTTTATTTGCTATATGTACATACATAATTGGTCATTACAACCCTTCAGTCAGGATTACGGCCTAGCTTCTCACACCACTAATGTTGTGTGTGTTAATTTTATACATGAGTGGCGGGACCTACAGTTTACAGTCCACTCCGAACGACAGATTTTTGAGAAACTTTTCATGGCACTTTTTTATTTACCCTCGGATTTTTTGACAGAAATTTGCTGAGAGAAAGTCACCGAAGAAATATTTTTTTGTATTTCGTTTTGATGTCCCACCTAAGGTTTGAAACCTGGTTTTACGTCTAATAAGCCAACACACTACCTACTAGACTACGGCGAATTTACACCATTATATTCGTAATAAAATGACCTCAAGATTCATGGATATATTGGAAGAAAGTGGATGTAGAAAGTAACTATACCGACTGGATGTAGGTTTATAGGATTTCTTATAAAAAACTTTTTATGGCCCTAAGTACCTTATAGTAATTTCTGGAACAAAAACGATGAACATATGGTAGCTCACTGCTTGATTCATATGCTCCATTCCTATAGCAAATTCGAATCCATTATTCTTTTTCTTTATAATGACAGATACGAAGAAAGTCATGTGTATTTTTAGAACTAGATCAGTTGCAAATATAAAAATTAAAACAACAAGAAAATAATTTCCGTCTTTAATTATAAAAACAGAAAATTTTATCACATTGGGGCTGTGAGCCACGACTACCTATTTCTCTGGCATAAAGCTTTAGGCACCTGTTGTTCGGATAACGACAGTTCAAATAAACATAAATAAGAATTAAACATACATAAGAAATATGTGTGGCGTGGCATTTTCACCCTTTAACACTTTTTTTATTAGCTAGTTTTAATAACATGTTTTTAGAACATGTAGAGTTCTGAATAGAACAAATTCTTTTGTCTCGTTGTATGAACTTATTCAATAACTCAATTCTAATTCTATCAAATAAGATTTTAAAGTCGTTTCTAGAGAGTAGTCAGCTTTGCAGCATAATTTGCCACAACCACATTAATGGACGTCAACTAGGTGGTGCTTATAAAAAAATACTTTATTTCTTTTTCTTATTTCTCAAAATGTGAAAATGTAGCATAATGTAGAAGGCGAAGGGAATACAAATGCTTTTGTAATCTTTACTAATACTATGTTCAGATATGCACTTTTATTGAGTCAATATTCGGTAAACTGAGTATAATATTTTAAGTGTTCAGGCATAATAATATATGCAGTTCAGCTGCTTATTCAATATTCATTTGACAGCTGGTAAATAAAATAGCTGGTTACTTCAACAACTTTGTTTTTATTTTGTTTTTTTTTTGTCGTTGTTGACATTTAAGTTGTCAAATATCAACAAAAAGTATTCGGTTAATTGTAATATACTCACTAAACACACTTACACATAAGCTGCATTTTAAGTTTTACTCAATGTTATATTACTTATTGCGCAATTATTTATTGAAACTTTATATTAAATATTAAGTTCAATAATGGCGTTTATTGTGATTTATGCAATAAAGGTGCATATCTGAACACCGTATAAGATGAACAACATTGAATTTTATTCTATTTAATGCGTACACTTTAGACAAGCTACAATGCACATTTAAGAATATGTCTGAGAGTGTTTTACTATGCGGGAATGTTTCAGTAGTTACGTTAATTTATGGAAACTTAAATACACTTGTTTTAAATAAAAATTAATATTCTTCTGTTTAAAATAATTTCGGAATTTCAGATTTTGTACTATAGACTCTATATTTAAGCGGTTTCTATTTTTAAATTAAAGTTAAACAAAGTAACATTTTTTTATTCATTTGAAAGAATTATTGATGCAATTATATGTGCAATATAACATTGTTCAAACATATAAATGCTCGGCTTCTCAGAGTGAATCTAAATTTAAATGTTTAATTTTCTATGACTTTGATGCATAAATCAAGCTACATTTAACTGATGCTATGGGTTCTGTTAGAATTAAGAAACGTTAAAATTTATAGCTCATTCCCATATGCCTGCGCCTTAAGAAAACCAATACAAGGAAAAGTCTAGCAGGGCAAATCACACGATCTCGGTGGCTAGTTCACATCCCACCCAAGTGAGATGACTATGCTTTCAAATAACTTGCACAGAATGATCGTTTACTTTCAGTTCCTTGTTGAGTTAAATTTTGTTTGGATACAGGCTCACGTCGGGACGAAACAAACGTTAATTTGTAATATCCGATGGGCCTAGTCGCTGATCGACTGCCTGGGATTCACTTGCACACTTTCACGAGCACAGCTTAACACTAGAAAGACGGACAGAGGTCATTTGACCCATTTACAAATCTAATTTGTTATATTCCTTTTATGAATTATATCAGAGATTTCTTAATTCGTGACTATTAATAATATTCCATAAAGTTTAATTTAAAAGTATTTTTTTCTATTTAGGTATTCCAAACTGCTATTATTAAAGCAACTACCTAAAAAGACGGAGAGGGGTCATCTGACCCTTCACTTATTTATTTCTTTTATCAATTACTTTTCCCAATTTTTATTTCATGAAATTATTAAAATGCCGTTATTTTTTGTTTAAGTTTTCTCTAGTATGCCGTTATGTAATTTCAGCCAACGCGCACATTGCTTTTACTTAATTTTATCAGTTTTTCAAAAGATTATTTATGACTAGATCTCTTCGGAACAAAGATATTGAAGCGTATTTGGATTATGGCTTTACAAGAACTGGACAAATTCATTTCAGTTTTGTATGCTAGTGGTGCTTGTGGATTCAATAATGCATATGTAAATGAGTTATGGAACAAAAAATGGGGAGTTGCTTTTTCTTCATAAACTATGTCTAGAGACCGATTCAAAGAAATAATGAAATATATTCGTTTTCACGTGCGAGAAGGAAAATGTATAAACCCAACAAATTTGGTATAAAATTTTGGGTTCGCGTAGATGTCAAATCGAAATATCTGCTCAACGGCTTCCTGTACTTGAGAAAAGATGACAACCGTCCACATAACATTACGCTGGGAGAGACATTGTAATGCGTCTAATGGAACCTTTGGTAAACAAAGAATTGTGAAGACTGACAACTTTTTTACCTCAGTATTGGTGGCAGACAAATTGCTCTTCAAATGTAGAACTTTAGTTGTGACAGTCAATAAAGTAAGACGGGATGTTCAACCATATGTGAAAAAATTTAAACTAAATTTGCATGCCCATGAAGTTCTAAAAACCGAAAATAATAAGCGCCTTCTGACAGTTTACCAAGCAAAAAGACAAAACATGTTTTATTGCTGAGCACTTTGCTCGAAGTGGTTGAAATAGATAAAGGTAATAGCAAACGCAAACCAAATACAGTAACTCTCAAGACGATGGCCGGTACAAAGTTTTTTCAACATATTGGACTGTCAGCAATAAATGCATGGGTGCTATTCCAAGAAGTAACAGACAAAAAAATTCATAGTAGAGAACTTATTTTACAAGTAGCGTTTGAACTGAGTCACATTGACTAGCAACCGCAAGCGGTAAATATTCAACCACAAGTTTCACATATTCAATCCATAAAACGACGATATTATCATACAACTGGCTGCAAAAACAAAACAAATAAAATGTGTGAAATATGCCAGAAACCCCTATGTGGAACCTGTAAGATATCAAAATATTTTGTATGCTCTGGATGCGTGATTTCAAAAAAATCGTATCATTATTGACCTATTTCACGATCTCGATATATCCTCGATCTCGCATAAATACATTCAAAGTAAAAACAACAAGTACTGTTATTGCCTTGAATGTACATATTTTTTTATATATACGTACACATATAAACTTGATTTCTTTTCAAATACGTTATTGAATGTTTATTTTTTGTTATAAACTAAGAATACAAAATGTATAATTTTTTTTTTTTATATTTTAAATAAATAAGCAATTTTAAAATTAAATTTTGAAATTCAAATGTAGATTTTTGCCACTAAGACTTAAAGGGAGTCCATTTGACTCCTACCCGTCTTTTAAGGTATATTAATTCTCCCGTCTTTCTAGTGTTAAATGATAGGTACCTAACCAGTTCACTAGAATTTATGCATAACTTCCATCTCAGTACCAAATAATTTTGCCCGGACCACAAGGGTGAATTCAGTTTAGGTTAGGTTAGGTTAGAGGACGAGTACTTGTCAATTAAGACAAGTACAGAACCTGGAGTATTGAAATTATACAACGTCCTTAAAAAGGGAAGGATAATAGAGGCAATATGATAAAAAGGAGAGGATGTAGGAAAAGATAGGTGAATTCAGTTTAATGTACCATTCTTTTCAGACAATGCACACAAATAAATGAATTAGTACTTTGAAACCATTTTTTACACAAGGAACTACAAATAAAACTACATTACGTTCGTTGTACTATTTCCAGACAAGGTTGGATGAGATCTTTTAAAAGTGACTAAAGAAAAATGTATGAAAGACATATGTATGTAGTATGTATGTGGGAAAACCTTTTTTATTATTACACAACAGCGAAGAAAACTAGAAACTTGTTTAAGTGGTTGTGTGCTTGTTTGCTGGCTGCAACGTTCTTTTGTAATTTTTCAGTGGAATTAGTCACCGTAAATTTCTATTAAAGGAAAGAAAATTAAATTAGACATTAAAGCATTATTAAAAAACTGTAATACATAGACATATAAAATTAATTGCAAAAAAGAGTATTTTATGCTAGTATGAGTTTATATGTTTGTATAGAACACACAAAGCAAAATGAACGTCTATAAAGGAAATAATTAGCTGAAGATATTTCTGCAATCGCATAATATAGTCCATATGAAATAATTCTGTTTCTTTATTACTTGTACGAAAATCTACAAAAGAATTATTTTTGTGAAATTAATAATATTTATATTTCAATATAAATTTTTGAGGATAACGAAGAAATTGTGTTTAGATATCAACCTATTCTGTTGGACGCATGCGGTAATATATTTTCATTTGAGGTTTCATTATTAAAAATTGGTTATTTTGTTGATGAATATCTTAGTTTACAAACTGGCTGTTTTTAATCAATAATTAAATAAAGCGATCCGTTTAAGATAAGTTAAGACTTAGGGCCATTATTACAACTTGCCGTTAACTAAAGGGAAGATTTTAACGGGCAGATAAATTGTTTTTCGTTATTATGAGTACCAAATAAGATAGAAGTGATCGTTAAGCTAAAGGGAGGATCATCCTACCTTTAACATTTAAAGGTCACTTTATGTATGAACTTTCCATATTATATATCATTTTCGTTATGGCAACTTCAAATTTAAAAAAATGAGCACATACAATAACAACAAAAAAATATATCCCACGGTTGCCACTGCGTTAAAAAAAACTTTTATAATTGAGCAGTTTTATCGCCATTGCTCCGGCACCGCCATATTTTTGAAAAATTTTATCTGTGAGTTGTAATAACGAAAATAAGTTAAAGGTAACTTTCTAGTTCCCTTTAGCTAAAGGTACCTTTAACTAACCCTAATTTTAACGACAAGTTGTAATAATGGCCCTTAAGCTTTCTGTTCCACCATTTGTACTCGACGTTGATATACTTCCCTTTATGCAATTACTAGGTAATTGTTCGACAGATCTTTGTAACGGAGATCTTCAAACCACGATTACTCTCTTCAAACACTTTTACTAACTCAATTGCCTGCTTTATTTTGCCTTTTATATGGCAACGTAAACAGTCTGATGAATGTCCTTGAAGTCGATTGTTGGTGTTTATGCTGGTGTTTGTTGGTATATTTTTGTTTACTTGTTTATCTTTTTTGCGCTGGTGTTTGTTGTTATATTAGCTGTGAACAGTGGTACACATTATTGTGCGAACAATAAAGAATTTAATTAAAACTAAATACAAATTATTTTTTATTTTATTTGCAATCTACTAGCTCATATTTTAAAAGTTTTTAAAAGGTAAAAATGTGACCATATTTATGGTCTTCCCACAAAATGTTTTTCTTTTAATTTTGAAGGTTGGTAACTACCATCTTTTTGGATCTGCATCGGCGAAATTAGTTTCCATTTGTTCAGACTGTTTGTTCAAATCACCGTGGACGACCATATACAGCGACGAGTGTCGCAGAATGGGCTCTGGAGCAGTTTTTCTTCGAAAAATCATCTGCAGAGATGAGGTTCATTCCTAGATGAATGGTTACGTGGATATACAAAATTATAGAATTTTGAACGATGTACCCTCAAAACCAATGTATCCTCAAAAAGTCACTGTTCGATTTGGTTTTTAGGTTGGCGATGTCAGCGGTCCACATTTTTTTGAGAACAAAGACGGGTTATCACTGTCACGGTCGATCGATGACTACTAACTGTTATTTGCCATCATTGAATATTCTAGCTCTGTGGAGCCAACAGCACAGCGCTATGTTGCATTCTGATCATGCCACATTGGATATACTGCACGAGACATGTGACGGCATCTCTCACGTAGAGATGATATGAACTGGTCACCGAGATCGTGCGATTTGACGCTGTTAGGCTCTTTACAGTGGGGCTTTTTTAAATGAGCACTATAGAAACTGCGTTGGAATTTTGAAAGATGTTGTATTCCCAATAAACGAATAAAAAAATTGTATGATATTAAACTCAAATGTAGGAAGCGCTTGAAAAATACCCTCTACTATCTACCTTTACTAAATATCTTTAACTTCTATATCTATTTTTACCGTGTATATAAATTTTAAATAATTTGAAATTATTTAAACACGAAATTTTATACTTCATTTGATTTATTTGTATTCCTATTTTTTTTTTTATTTAATTTTACTTCATTCATTATTGTTGTTATCAATTATTGTTTAAAAATTTTCAATTGAATAGACAATGACTAATTTGACTTTGTCTGTGTTGAAATTCAATAAAGATTTCAAACAATTTCCCTCTATCACCATATAATTTTGAAGGCAATGAACCATGTTTGAGGGATACGTTTGTCCGTTTGTTTGTCCGGATACGTTCATTCATTTAACTGTTATAAGAGGAAAGGCCTAAGAATAACGAAAGCCATGAGAATAAAAATAAGGAAATATACATTTAAATACAACATTTTTTATTGCAAATCATTCTCTATGTCTGCCTTAACAATCCTTCCATCTGAGTGCTCGTTTTACATCAATAACTAATGAGAAGAATTGGGTGTAGGAATTACTGCTGCCAATAGAATTTACTGTCGGACTTTGTCAACTCTTAAGCATAAATTGAATTTCTATGTAGTTTTAGATTACAGAATAACAAATTTGTTTAATGTTCAATGCTCCTCTTTAGCTTGTATGAAAATCTTTATTTTAGAAATGGAAATAAAGTTGTTGAATTATTCGGGTATGTAAGGAACTAAAACCAGTGTGTGTAGAAAATATTTAAGAAATTATATTAATAAATTTATAAACTATCTCTTCTAAATAAAAATTATTTGATTATTCTTATATGCCGGCAAACCGATTCGAATGGACTAAAGTCACGGGATTTAATTAATTTAACTTTACCTACATTCAAGTCACCGTAGTATAGTAGGTAGTTTGTCGGCTTATTAGACGTGAGGCAACGATTCAAACCCCAGGTCAGACATCTCCAACAAAACGAAATATGAAAAAATATTTCTTCGGCGACTTCCTCTCAGCAGTTTTCTGGCAAAGACTCTGGGAGTAAATAAAATTGCCATGAAAAGTTTCTCAAAAATCTGTAATTCGGAGTCGACTATGGGTTCCGCCACTCATGTAAAGTGTCCGCCAAATAACTTTTTTTTTGAAAATGCTATAAAAAAAATACTGAATATTTTCTCAAATTTCTTTTTTTATTTAAAAGTACAATCCTTCCGGTTAATAATGGAAAATAATTTCATTTAAATGGCTGCCTCGGCTGGCTGTGCAGTATCCTAGACCAGAAGATGCCGATTTTGGCAAAAAAAAAATCATCTTTTCAGATGAAGCTCATTTTGATCTTGGCGGGTAGGTAAACAAGCAAAATTGTCGCATTTGGGGCACAGAAAACCCGTACGCATATACCGTACAATTCTCCTAAGGTTAAAAAAAGTACAAGATAGAAAAGTATTTCCTTCTGTTTGCTCCCAATTGAAAAAGGATTTTTCACTACTTCAGGGCCACACTATGTTCAAATTAGTTGCACTTTTTGCTAACAAATATATTTGTTTGCCCAAAAATATTTACTCGTTTGTATCCCTTAGAAAATTATTTTGCGACCACGAAAGTTTTTTGCAAATTTACAGTAATTCTTCGATTAACGTCGCCTCGATTAACGTTGTTTCGATTTACGTCGTAAAATTTTTTGTTCCCCCTAACTTCAATTTACGTCGTCATTCGATTTACGTCGCCTTTTTTTTTGGAATCAACTGCGACGTAAATCGAGGGATTACTGTAACTTTATTAAGTTCCTTGTTAAAAACATACATACATACATAATTGGCCATTACAACCCTTCAGTCAGGATTACGGCCTAGCTTCTCACACCACTCATGTTGTGTGCGTTAATTTTATACGTGAGTGGCGGGACAGTTTAACGTCGACTCCGAACGACAGATTTTTGAGAAACTTTTCATGGAAATTTTATTTACTCTCAGAGTTTTTGCCAGAAATCTGCTGAGAGGAAGTCGCCGAAGAAATATTTTTTTTTCATATTTCATTTTTGATGTCTGACCTGGGATACGAACCCGGGCTTTACGAATAGTAAGCCAACACACTACCTACTACACCACGGCGACTACATTAAAAACATACTACTTTGTATTATGAGCAATATGAAATTCGATTTACGTCGTTTCGATTTACGTCGCTTTTTTTGTAACCAACTGACGTAAATCGAGGGATTGCTGTATACTTCGCCTAACGTACTTTAAGGTTTACTTCAATATATTTCCTTCAAAGGCATACGCACACATATGTATATGTATATAAAAGCGGTTTATTGTATGCTTTCATGCCAAAATGTAGTTCCGACAATTTTTATCCCTACTGTGTTTATTGTATTTTGTTTTGAAGTATTGTAAAAGTTAGTTGTTATGAAACTAATTGGGTTTTTATGGGAATTGTTGTCCCGTTCCCTGCTCATGTATAAACACCTGTATCGCCCAATCCAAGTAATAATAACTTTTATAATTTACTATTACTGCTTCTGTTTTTACCAACTTTGTTGTGTACTTTACATTGGTACTTTGAATTAAGAATATATCATAGATTAATAGTGGACATTTGAAAAGCAATTAATTGGACTTTTTAAAACAATACTTAAAATAACAAATAAATTTATTTAAATTAATTTCTACATTAATTGTGACATCCGTGTCTGCAATGTAGAGATTGGCAACATTGTTGATAAACTCAGACAACTATCTACATGTAGGAGAACAATGTTTAAACACATGTTTAGTTTATATAAGTATCTAAACTCGGATTATTTATATTATTTATACTAATTATATTAAAGCTGACATTAACTCAACATGTTAATAATACATATGTGGAAGTTATTACGTGATCGAATATATTTAAAACAGTTTGAACACTATTATATATGTTCCTCTTACTCCTCTAGGAAGTATAGGGCCACTATTGGTGGATGTTATTAATTTAAATAATAAAATAAAGATTTTCCGATTTTAATTTCCAACAAGAATCGTTCACCACAGCTGAGCAGCAACCCATAAAAAATAGAATACTTGCGTGTATACGGAAATGATTATTGTAAAAGCACTGCAGAAACAATCGTCGATGCTACTGGAGCGCACTTAGGTGGATGAAAGTACAATAAGATGCGTGGAATAGAGGTTTTAAACACGCGTCTCATTCACGACTATTAAAAACCTTTTACTGACAAGTGTGATAAAAAGTAATCAAGTGTTCCTTTCTACTTGTCTAAACGGCTCACACTCAGACCACACAAGAATAAAGACAGTACTATCACTGAAAAACATTTTAGACCCCATATTGCGCATCATCGCTACGTTCGCATATTATACGGCAATTTTTGCTGTAACACCAATGCAGCATTTTTCAAATTCCGATCTTAAGTAGAAACAAAAGTGGTGTGTTTTGCACTGAATAGCTCAAAAACGATGCATATTAATTTCACAAATAAAATATTATTACGCGAACAAACATTAATAGAGGGTATTCCATTATCTTAAGCAAGTAATGCTAATTAACTGGATGATCTGGGGACCAACGTTATGTGGTTTCAATCGGATGCCAGATTTGATATTCTGCACAAACGACTTAAGGGTGATTTGAGTCGGCCCCCAAGATCGAACGATTTGTCACGTGGAATTGTTTCTTTTGCAATTGTATGCGTGTAAGCCATAAATCTCAGCGGTCCTAGAAGCATGGAAACTTTTACATTCTTTCTGAATTTTCTGTTACAAATTATCCTAATTAAAGTAATATAACAAAAACACCAGCATAAAAAATGGTAAATAAGTAAACAAAAAAATACACCAACAACACTACAATAACAAATGTAAACAACGATGTTTACATTTATAGAGATTTCGAGAAGGCCAAGTCATGAACGTTGGCCTTTAAGAACATTCATCAGACTGTTTACTTAAAATGTAAAAACGTAACAATATGATCCTGTAAGCATCAAGATGTCTCTTGCGCAGTAGCTTGACCTAGTATACTGCTCAGTGATACACTGATAGCTATAGGCTGGGAGGCAGTCCAAATGTCATCTTGGCAAATCACAAACTTTTGCCCATTTGACTCACGTGTATAGATATATCCTTTTAGAAGATTGCTTTCTAGATATTTAAGCAAACGTAAAATGATAATAAAAGTGATTATGGGCTCCAGGTTTTCAATCTCTGCTCATGTAAAATTCGAAGGAAACTGAATTTTTAACTAACATGTAAGAAATTCCTAAAGGAATCTCTTCAACTAAGCGATGATAATGCTAACACAAGGACCAACATAACTGATTTAGCGAGTCTCCAAGGTGGCATTGGATGTTGGGAAAACTAATCAATAGCCGCCGATCAGAGAAGAATAAATTTTCGAAATTGCAAAACTCCAAACTGTCCAAAATTTTTTGATAAGCCTATCTTGCTTCCTACTCGAGAGGAAACTTACTGAAAGCCACAATTGTAGAACCTTAACCGAAAGATTTATAACCGCGTACAGATCATGTACAGTACAATAGCTCTATCACAGAGGATGCAAAAAGGGCGGGAAAGACTGGCGGACTGACGTTTATACCACTACAAAATATCTAAGACGATGACGTGAAGAATCTATGAAAAAATTGAAAAATGTAAGTTTATAAATCGGGTCTTCTTACAATCAAATACAAATTTCGCGGCGACTTCTACTCAGCAGATTTCTGACAAAAACTCTGAAAGTAAAATTGCCATGAAAAGTTTCTCTAAAATCTGATGTTCGAAATCGACTTTAAACTGTAAGTTTCGCCACTCATGTGTAAAATTAACACACAAAACATGAGTGGTGTGAGAAATTAGGCCGTAATCCTGACTGAAGGGTAGTAATGCGCAATTATGTATGTATGTGTGAACCGCTTTGCACCTGCGAGTTAAGAAAACCACGCAGGATAACCATGCATTCAAATCACTCGTAGAGAACACACAATGTTGCATAAGCTGTGTGACATTTAAGCTGTTTCGTTCAGACCACATATCGTTGGTTTCCAAATCATTCAATTCAAACAAAACGATTATCGCCTTATAATGCCACATTAAATCTCAAAGCAACGTCGTTCACGAAAAAATTCTAACAGATGTCAGCGTCAGCCAAAAACTCACACCATACAGTGACTTTTTCTTGGATCTCATGCTGATTGTTATTCTCCAAGCTCCGACAATTTTATATGCTCACGCACTTATTCATCTAGAAATGAGTCTCATCGTTGATGATGATTTTTCGGTGAAAATCAGGATCACTTGCTAACTGCTCAAGAGCCCATAAGCCAAACACAAATCGTTGTCTATATACCTCCTTGGTGGTTTTGTAAAACAGAGTAAATAAATGACAACTAATTTGACAGTTGTAGCTTCAACAAGATGGCCATTATCAACTGCCAAAGTTCCAAAGTCCCTGTTGGAATACCTTATACTTTATAAATAATACAAGAACATTTCTTCTTTTTCTATATTATTATTCACCTTCAAACAAATCCCGTTCCGCAAATATTCCAAGCAATTTATACTTGTCTTTTACTTTCTTTCTTTTACTTTGTTTATGGTGTTGAAGTGTTGTAAACGTAGTAGGAAAAAGAGAATAAAATCAAATGCTGTTACAGCAAGTATGCTTGTGGTTATACAACAACTTTTCATGTCCTTAACAAATGATACAAAATGCTTTGCAATGTATACATAGGTATCTACTTACATGTTACAAATAAAATATTAAAGAAAGCAGTCTTCCTTAAAGACGTAACAATAACGAAATGCTTATCCCATGACTATTTGGCAATCATTCATAATGCTGTGAATGCAGAGATTTCAAAAGTAAATATTTTATAAATATTACTTTTACACGTTTT